>OY294047.1:41107456-41261079 GCA_958510825.1 Brachypterus glaber
GAGCTTCCAAGGAACTCTGGAGGAACTCCGAGGAACTCTTTTGTACAAATTTGAGACGCGGTCAGCCCCTCGACATAAACACGGGGCCTTTGAACTCCAGAAGATAAATTTCAACTAAAATTTAATTTAAGACTTTTTTACCTATTTATGCGTCGATCTGGTGTACACATTCTATCTAATTTTAAGAGAAGAAACTTTTTTCTTTTAAACGAAATTTAAATATGTAGAATATAATTCTTTTAATGGAATAAAATAAGTCCAAATAAATTACACAGGCCCACAAAAAAAAATTGTCTTGTCTTGGATTCCAATATGATATTCCTATTTATTTTTTCCCGCTGAAACTGAATCCGCAACCCGTTACGAAATTACGAATTTGGAGGAAGGGGGTGAAAGTGGTATGGAGTAGATGATTTTAGCGGTTTCAGTAGTTTTTCGAGTGTTTTTTGAGGTTATGTCAAAATCCTGACGTGTAGGGGTTAAACGGGTTGCGGATTCAGTTTCAGCAGGAAAAAATACATAGCTATATCATATTGGAATCCAAGACTCACAAAAAAAATTGAGGGCTTGTGTTATTTTTACTATATAAAAATATCATTTTTGTGTGTGTACTGTTTTATAAACATAATCTGTAATATACCTTTAAATATTCATATCAATGATAATATCATGAATATGAAAATGCAAATTACCCTATTTACATTTTTTCCTATCTTTTTATCGTCTTATAGAAACTATAAAAGGAAAATATATTCAACAACTTCTATAAAAGTCTATAAAAGCTGCATGGAATTCTTAATTTGAAAAATATTTGAGGTTAAATTAAAACAATAAAGTTTATTTAAAAACAAACTAGTTGACAGCAAACAATTCTTGAATTAATTAAAATAGATATTTGCCTATTTTTTGTGGAGCAGCGGTTACTAACCAAGTAGGGGAATATGCATTTCTCTTTTTAACTCATCAATTACACAGAGAAAGAGTAACATACTGGTTAACCGGCGTTACCACAAAAAGTTGACTATTGTTTTACAACTTTTTTTAATATTATTATATTCTGGCATGCTGTGTGACAATATTATATTCTTGCTACTGTGATGGAAAACGCACATGTGGCGACATCCCAATGCTTATTAATAACTAAATTTAAATGAACTTTAACAATCAAAAATAAAACCAATATTTATAGCATAAGGCTAGATTTAAGTGGACTTTACACGTTAACGCGTAATAAAATTATTAAGGAATACTGTGGTCTCAAAAAAAGGTTAGGAATGCATAATATGCATTGCATATACTCGTAGAATTGCCACACTCGATTACGGCTCATGTGCTAAAATATCCATGCGTTACAGAATATACTATTTTAGACGGTCATACTCTAAAGTATATTCGTTATGTACTCATTTTTTAGAGAAATACACATTTATTGGAAGTTTACCTAACAAAAAACATATAATGTCCCGCAAAAAACTTTTAATGACTTGACAGATAACCTCAAAAATAATCATGACACTCTTCAAATGTTTTCTGCATCAATTTTATTGTTACATTATTTTTTAAACAATTAAAAAATAATAATAATTGCTATTAAAATTAATGGTTGTAATAATGGCAGCAAAAAAAAACTAGGACAAATTAAGAAAAAATAAAAGACAAAAACACCTATAGTCCGTCCAATTATGCAAGATATCAGTTTAAAATTCCCGCGATTTTTAAGCTACATCATTGGTTAAAAACTCGTACCTTTTAACATATAAAATATTGTGACATTTTTTGTCTATGACAATGATTGACGGTCTTTAAACCTAATAAAGGAACTTACTTAAAAAATGGTTATACTTAATTTTATTTTGTATGGTATTGAAAAATGTACTTTTTTGGTTTATTCTTCATACACTCACACTAAATTAGCATATTCTACAAATTGTACAAACGTAAATTATATTGAACACAAGGAAAACGTCAAATTTTTAGGTTATAATTACAACTTAAGGCCTATCCAGTGGCTCGCATAACAACCATTATGCGAGTCTTTGGATAGGCCCTTTTCAGGAAAACAGTAGCGGCATCTGTTAAATTTTTGATACACTACGATTTATGCATAATTATGCTGTTTATGCGCTCTGTGGTGTAAAACGGGCCGCGTCCCTTACAATCTTGCATAACTGGATGGAGTATAGTACTTTATTTTCATAAAACTAGGCGACTTAAATAAACCTAACAAGAAGGTATTAGTGACAAAATAATTGAAAATTTAATAAATTATTGGAACTGACTTGAGCTAAGCACGCAAGCAGCATTTAAATCACAAGCCATTAATGTCAATTTTTGCTTAAATAATTCAAAATGACAAGCATTCAAAGCTTTAATTCATATTAGGTACATTTATAAAAGTGATTTTAAAATAAAAACTATACAAATTACAGACAATTTTAATCATTGAATGGAAACTCTACAATGAATTTTTATATATTTATTTAAATTCAAATAAATTGAATGGCTACGCAAGGCAATTTATTATATTGTTCATATAAATAAATTTTAATTTAATAATATTTAATTAGTTAAATAAAGGATTATTAATAATAACCTTATTTAACAAATCCCTTTGTTGTGGGGTTAGGAGCCCTATAGCCCTACCCCTCTTGTTTTCAGTAACTAAAGTTGCTTAAAATTTTATATATTCAAAATTGTTCTGTATTTAATATAGTAACAAATTTTTAGTGGGAGGGAGATGATTTATAAACTAATTTCCCGTCAAAATCGTGACGTCACAGATTTAAATGCGCAGAATATGCTAGAATGATAGCCGATTAAAACCTTTTTTGTTTTGACAGTCTGTATAAAATAACCTAGGGAACCGATGAAATTTATTTTAGTGCCACTTTTGACGTTTAAATAACAAACAAATAAACTTTAATTAACATGGGCTTTAATCTAATTCTAAATTACTTTCTAGCAAGTTCTATTAAAATGTAACCTCTAATATTATTGCGTACATTTATGAAGAAATAATATAAACCATGGAAAAAATAACTGTTATTACAAAAGTACATATATTTTACAGTAAATTTTGGATTTTTGTTGCAGTAAAATTACCCTAAGGATATACTGTCATGATTATTACAAAAAAATTGTTTTGGTTTCTGAAGAGTTTAAAAATATATTATAGAGAACTTAAAAATACAGTTTTCTTAAAGGTTTTTACGGAATATACACAAGGATCTTTTTACTTTAGCACAATCAAACTAAAATAAAAGGAAATCTTATTGTAGTTTTAAAGCAAATTGATTTAATTCTGTGTATTCGATTCACGTTTTCTCGATATAAACCTATGTTATATTTTGTATACATTTATCTTAGGCAAATGTATTGCCCGGATATGGGTAACATACTAATGAAGCTCCAATACTGTTTATTTTTATGTAAAATAACAGGATGATTTTGTTTTGAAATACATATCTTCGGTAATACTGCAATACGCTACATGAAAAAATCGAGTTTTGCTATTGTAACAGCGCGTTGGTCCCAATTAAAGCCAAACATATTATTTATCCAAGACATTAATTTAGAATATATTTTAATTAAATGAAAAGATTAAGAATAAATAGCATTTTTACCCTTCAGATATATCTATACTCGCGACTTTAAATTTTACTTTAAATTTTCACATATTACGTTAATTCTAAAATTCCCCCAAGACCCAATTTTACTAGACGACTACATATTTTCGAATCCCCCTTTTTTGACCATAACTCAAAACAGGCAAAATGTCCCTTCCCAGAGATGCCGATATACCAGTCATAAAACTATATAAATATATCAGAAGAGTTTACTATCAAAGTGAATACTAAAAATATTAACTGAAAAATTACTTTAAATTACTGAAAATGAATTTAAATATAATTAAAAGAAATTATTAAAAAAAACTACTTCTATATTATATTGATTTTCATGACATTGCTTCGAAGTATGCACCCCTCATATCTTGTTATAATTGAAAAACTATGCTTACATACCAAATTTCAGGTTACTTGAACGTTTTTTGACCCCCGCCCCTTTCAGTTATTTTAATGAGGTATTTGTATTGTTTAATCTCTTACATTGTTACAGTTTTAAAGACAAAACAAGCCGTGAAGATATTTAATGCTACGCATTCCACTATATACTATTCACAGTGGATGGTATATTGAATTTTCCCAAATAACACAACTTGAAAAAGAAAATAAAAATAAAATATTACAATTTTTTCAAAAAAAAATATATATATTTTCAAAAAACGATATAATTCAAAAAAAAAAGTTTTACAAAAAAAACTATTTTTTTTTTTTTGAAAAAAAAAATCTATTTTTTTAATTATTTTGTTTTTTTTTTTTCTTGAAGTTGCGTTTTATGGGAAAATGCAATATACCAGTGCACTGTAAATTTTATATAATGGAATGTGTAGCATTACATATCTTCACGGCTTATTTTGTCTTTAAAACAGTAACTACGTAAGAAATTAAATAATACAAATACCTAATTATTTTAACTAAAAGGCGTGTGGGTCAAAAATGTTGAAGTAACCTGAAATTTGGTATGCAAGCATAGTTTTTCAATTATAATAATATAGGAGGATGTAAAATGTAAAATTAACCTAACTTTATACCAAACAGTAAAACACATTTTTTTGCAGGTACGTATTCCAGTATAACCGATGACACTGAAATACGTCCGATAAAATTAATTTTAATTTTTAATACAATTTTAAATATTTTATAATTGTGGAAAAATATTTATTCTTTTAAAATAAAAATGTTTTTTGTTGGTACAATTTTATGTAATACCACTCCATTATTGTATACTAAATGTTGTTTTAGGCAATCGCAAAACCGGGCTGCGAATTTATCTAAATATAAATTTACATTTAGTAAATGGAATTTAGCTGTTCTGTTTTTTTTAAGCCACCCTTAATTTACTATTAACCATTCTACCAATAGCATTCGTGACTTTTGTAGAAGCATAATAAAAATATACCGTGAGGAGAATGCTAGTTATGTACACTTAAGCATTCCTAGAAAGTAAAAAGTCTTTTGTGGAAAAAAATATTTTTGGGAAAATGTAAATTTAAGAAAAATATCGTTAAAATTAGTTTAAAATTAAATTAATATCTTGGAAACATTTGATAATGATTCTGAAATGAACGAAGATAAATTAGACAACACCAACAACCGTTTAAATTACAGTGATGTTGAGGATAACAGCGAGAAAAACTATATCACAAACAATAAGCCAATGGTCGGAAGTCCAGTCTGAGTCTTAAAGGGTTAAAAAATATCGAGAATACCTGTTTCATGAACTCAGTTATTACATGCCTTTCGAACACGCAACTTTTGAAACAGTTGTGGTCAGAAGATTCGTCTGAACGGGTAGTAAACACGGTTTCTCTCAAGAGCCAAATCCAGCTTTTCGCCCCCCGATTTACACCCTACAAACATCAAGACGCACAATAATTTATGCGGTACCTTTTAAAGGGACTTCACGAGGACGTTAACAGGATAACGGAAAAACCTAAACTTATTTTAACCAAAATAGATGAAAAATTAACTGATAACGAAAAATCTGCAGAATCATGATCCAGGTACCTCCGGATGGACGACTCTCGCATTTTGGACCTCTTCGTCGGACAACTGAAATCCACCCTCAAATGCACCCATTGCAGCCATTGTTCCGTCACATTCGAACCATTCTGGAACTTTTTCCTATCTCTTCCACAACACACCGGTCAATTAGTAGTAGTAGTAGTAGTAATGGTGGGGAGGTCAAGCCTGGCAACTAGACCATATGGTCCTTTTTGCCTACCCCTGTGTTACTAGTTTTTCTACTCTAACGAGGATTTTAGTTGTTGTACCCCGGGACCTACAGTTTAGCGAGGAATCCGAACCTCGTTTTGTCGGCTTTTTTGGCTAAGTGAGCGGCTTTGATTCTTAAGTTTATTGGCTGCCAGTGCACTTGGACCGGCGCCAAACTGCTTAAGGATCATTTTCGCTTGCAGCCTTAGTACAGATCCTGGTTGCTTGGAAGTCCTTAAAGTGAGCTCTGCCAACAGACCTGACAGCTACCTTGCTGCTCCCTCTCCCTCTGTGTGCTTAGATCTTCGGCAGCACAAGCCGACGTGGTGGGGAAACGACGGTATTTTATTTCTGTGAAAAAGTTGTTCCACAACCGAGGATTGAACCCCGGCCTCTCGAATACTAGATCGAGGCGTTCACGACTGAGCTACCGCCGCCCCCCACCGGTCAATTAAGTTTATCATATTATTTGGAATCCTTTACACGGGAAGAATCGTTGGACGGTGATGAAAAACCTACATGTTCAAAAGGCAAAGAGCACCGAAAATGCACAAAATTCTTTACAATTCAAATATTCCCAAAAATCTTAGTAAATCACCTTAATCGCTGCCCTCTAGAAGAATAAGATAAAAGCAATTATGCCGCAGAGTCCGTTGCAAATTCCAAATACAACTTATACGCCATGGTACCAAGTATAGCGGACACTACACCGGCTATTGTAAACATCCCTATAATCACACGTGGCACGAATACAACGAGACTAGAGTATGTTCAATTTCACTAAGATCGATCGTATCAGGTGAAACATACATATTCCCAGGTAGCAAAATAACATGACATTCACGTGAAAGCCACGTTAATATGTGACATGTGATGTTAAGATTGTAGTCTCATTTAACAAGAATGTAGCATGGTGGGGATGTCCTAAGTCCGCCCCTAATAACATCACACAATGACATCCCGAAAATAACGTGTTTGTGACATAAATCCACATTCCTGCGCTGTTATATCTAATATCTTATGGATGCCGTTACTGGTACTTTAATATTTAAATAATATCCTAGGATATTAGATTTTTCTAAATAAAACCATTAAAAACGCTATAACCCTATAAAAAAATAGGAATTAAAATCAATCAGTAATTGAACCAATCACAGATTGAAACAGATAGATTCTAAATACGAAATTGCAGATTAAGCGGAGAATATATTCCGTTAATCCATGTCCGTGGTCTTCTGAAGCCCGGCAGAGCCCCCTATCCATTGGAAATCGTATAATGTGTATACAATTTCCTTAATTTACTCTATCAAAATCTTATATCGATTTTTTTGCTTCGCACGTCGGTGAGAAGCAAAATAACATGACATTCACGTGAAAGCAACGTTAATATGTGACTTGCGATATATTCACAGCGTTGTTAAATATTTGTTATTAAATAACATGATTGTCACTTCTCATGTGTTACGTTGCAAATGTGATGTTAAATACATGTTACTTTTCAATATTATGTGATGTTATGATTTAGTTTAAAAATACACCCAAAAGTGATGTTAATTTCTTGTAATATAACATCCCTTGCTACCTGGGTTATTCTAAGAACAAGGTCAAAAATCAAATCTTTAATTACATTAAGTATTAATTTAATATAATATTTAGTATAATTTTACATATTCATTTTAATCTTATGTTATTGTAATAAATAAAGTACACAACATTAGTAATTAATATATTCCCATACTTTTTTAGATAATTTTTGTTAAAGTTTACAAATGGTCATGAGGTTTTATCGAGGTAATTTACTAAAATATTAAAGCTTTAGCACTATTATCTTTCGAATATAATACGTTATATCATAATATTATCATATCTCCTATATTATTATAACTTCATAATTCCTTAGAGAGCCATTTTCATAAAACATGATGACAATAGCCAGTTTGAATTTAACCAGTATGCAAATATTATATGGTCCATTTTAGATTAATAGCTATTTTAGGCCAAATATGTTAAACGATAATGTTATAAATGTTATAACTTAAGGCAATTTGTTTAATTTTCAATAATGTAGATACACATGTTAATTTTAATATTGGTAAAATTTATTTAAAAAATGGAAAAAGTATTATTAAATGTATAAAAATACCTTTATATGTATTTATGGAATGTTAATGGAGGCCAATGTTAAAGGTGGCAAAAAACTGAAGAATACTTTGAAGTTTTCCTAAATATGGTTCTTTTTCTTTCGCAAAATTAATGGAGAGCCCCTAGCACACGCTTAGGCTTATTTGGGGCTTTCCATGACTTAAAGTATGTTGTATCACATAAATAAATAAACACGTATTTATAAAAATAATTTATGATTTTTTTTATTTCAGGTAAATCAAACAGATTTATTATTAGTCTCAGTTAGTGGTAAGTTAATTATAAAAAATTTATCTAATGCATATAATGAATTAGATCTTATTTGCCGCTTATTGATAGTAACTGTAGAAATATACAAGCCGTGAAGATATATGTACAGGGTGATCAGTAACTGCCATGCCAAAATTTAAAAGGTGATTCTACATCCAAAAATATGAAAAAAACTTTCTATAAAGGGTGTTTCGGAAATGGGCCCTAAGGGAGCTACGGACCTTCGAAGATGACATACTGAATGGGAAACAAATAAGAGCTTCAATAAAATTTTAATGCTGCAGGGTTATTCTTCATTTAAAATTGAGCAAAAAAGTATTCTTCACCAAAACACTTAAATTTTATATTAAAGTAATGGTCTTTTAATGCCTTTTGTTTTACAATAGATTTTTTTCAAATTTGTTATGAATGACTATTTTAATAAAGGTAATATTTCCTGAAAAATAACGTCGATATCATGTGTCTTTCTTTTTTTTTCGATTTTTTAAAATGCCCCTATAGCTTTTTTGGTTTCGAAGGTAATATTTCCTGAAAAATAACGTCGATATCATGTGTCTTTATTTTTTTTTTCGATTTTTTAAAATGCCCCTATAACTTTTTTGGTTTTGAAGATTTTTTTTTCAAATTTGGTAAAACTTAGCCATTTAACAAAAGTATTTTTTTCTGTATAAATTAAGATTTTCTTCGTCTATTTTTGATTTTTTTTTTTTTAATTTTAATCCCCCTATAAGTTTCTTATTTTGAGAGGATTCTTTTCAGTGTCAATAGTCCTGTTCTTAAAAATTTTAAGTCGATCAGATTATTTTTTCTTAAGTTATCGCGCGGAGAAGAAAACGTGACATAAAGAAAGATGGACGAAAAATTTTAAAATATTCCGAATTGTAAAAAATTTTTTGATTATATTCTGGTCTGTACTATTTTAATTAAGTAATCTATATGTAATAATTTAACCAGAAATGGCTCTATTATTTGCCAGCTTTAATAAAATTTTTAGTTACAACTTTCTTAATTGTAATTATAATTGTACATAAAACAGCCTTTATATTTAAATTTAACTAACCAGTAAAAAGTACCTAAAGAATTTAATTAAATTATATGATAATTTATTATAATAATTAACCACAAGTTAATTAACGTTAGTTATATGGCCCAATAATTTTAAAATTTAAAGTTATTTCCAGTGTAAAAACATTTCGTGGTTTTGAATTACAATTCCGAACGAGTAAAGTAATAAAACTGGGTAATAGGAATTTTTATTTCCCAAGAAAATTTATTAAAGGTTTTCTAATATGAAGTTATTAATCTAAGTTTAAACGTTATGATCTTGTTTTTATTACAGTTATTTAGGTAACTGATTATCAAGCAATTTTGTGTAAAAAATTACCATATTTATTAATGTAATTATTTTTTGATTTTGGCAATTCTTTTTTCCGCGGTATTCCGCTTCAAAAACCAGCATTAACATTTTGACTTAAATAATAAATAAAAAAGGTATTGAAAGTAAGTAAATAAGTACAATACAATACAAGTACAATTTGTAAATAAATACATTTTTTTGTAAATAATAACAAATATTAAATATTTTTAAATTTTGTAAATATTTACAATTTTTTTAAAATAATTACAATTTTTAAAAATAATTACAACAATGTTGCAAATTTTATGAAAATACAAACAATTTTAATAGTATATGACACACGTGCAATTTTGTAATAACAAATCATTGTCAAAAGAATGAATATTTTTATAATTAAATTTAGTTTCACACGATTATGTAAAATTTAGTTCAGCTACAAAAAAAAAAACATATTTTTGTAATATATTTTGCAAATGTACATGTAGCTGTAGCAATACACATGGATAATTCAAAACCCATGTTTTTTCGTACATTTTACAATAACTGTTCCTAGTGTATAATGTCTGTATATTTTTGAGCGAGTTAACATCGAAAAGATTAATTGACTTCTCTGATTAAAATAATTATGGTAGTAATTTAATCTTAACATCGATGTATTAATTTAATTTAATATTTATAATTTAAATCCGCCGATTTGATCGGATTTTTTTTCTATAAAACTCGCTACCGTTTTGTTTTTTAAATTTATATTGACAAGATCGAGCAATAGTGCTTATCATTTTTTTAAAATATAATAAGTCAACGTTTTTATTGATATTTCATTAATATTTCATTAAATATGTCTGATGTTTAATTAAAGCTCGTCAATTTTAATTAAAAACTTGTTAATTTATTGAATCAAAAGTAGTAGCTTCAAAACTGATTGATCAGTTTTTATTCAAATAGTAAATACTTCATCCTGATTTTTTTAAATGATGTAATAATAAAAAGACGTTGTCAACTAAAATATAACAAATATTAATTATTTCTAGACTTTAATTAACTTACATTTTAATATTAAATTATTGAATGGTTTACCCAATCATTAAAACTCAAAACTAATGATTTGACCAATGAAATGTCTGAATTATTTGACACTTTTATTTCGTTGGGTAAAATCTTTGTTAAAAAAAAGGCATTTAAACAAAAACGGATTGTGTACTAAAAATTAAAATATTAAAATAAGTTCTTTATTTTTCCTTATTTCTTTATTTTAATTATTTAAAAAAACCAAGAAACCTTTTAAAAGCTTTACCAATAGTTAAGTTGATTAAAAAGCCGAAAGAAAAAGCTCTAAAGGTTTTGCATATTGATCTTATTTCAGCAAAACTGACCCATTTTATTATCGAATCATTGACTTTATACACTGTCGTTCTAGATAAAATACTTTTTTAAAAAGAAAAGTAAAACAAGTCTTAGTAAAAAGAAATAAAATTAAATAACTTCTAATGTGGAAATGGAATATGCGTAGTATTCCATCCATGATTTTTCTATTTTTTTTTAAATGTACTTAAATTTCAGAAAAATAATACGATCATCAGTAACAATTTAAAACGCTTTATTAACAAATAAAATACTAAAAGGGTTCTTGTGAGTTTCTACAGTAAATAATTTTAAATATTTTTTTAACTACTAGCTTTAGAACATACCATTATTTATCATGTTTTCAGAGTGTGAAATCAATTTTCTTCACCTATAGCAATAATAATTTTATCCAATACATACAGATAATAAGACAATTACCAGCTTTATTTTAAATAGATAAACTCAATAATAACCCCCGCGTGGCTTTTACTTTATTAAGTGGATAATTATTTATTTTACCCACTCAACTGTCACTTGTCAAATTATTCTTGTAAATGTTATTATAATTTTTAATAAAAATATGAATTTCTAAGCTATTTATTGGATAAAACCTTGTATGGCACTCATGGGTAAACCGATATTGCCCCCTCTTGGCTGACGCCTCGCAGGTTAATTTTCTCATGGGCAATATCTTACTTTACCCACTAACACCATAAATAACTATTTTCTCTCCTAGTAGGAGAAAATTTTATTAACAATTGATTTCTGTCACTTTAGATGTTTTAGATCTTTGTAAAATTTTTATTAATTAAACCCAAGAAAATAGCTTTAAATAACTTTTTATTTTTTAAATATAATTATATATAATTATTACCAATTAATACAATCAATAATTAGCTAAATATTATAAAAAGAAATAAAAAAACAACTATATTTTTAAACGTCAGTTCAAAGTATTTATTTGAGCAAATATCATTGATCAAGCCTACTTGATTTTTATGAAAATTTCAAGAAATATCATTTCTATTAATAATTTATTTTATTATTTGAATAAAAATAGTTAATTAGTGCTAGTAGTGAAAAAACTAATACATACAAACTACGGTAGAGAAGCCTATTATAGTCTTGCACTCTTAAATGCCTCTCTGCTACGCAACTTGTAATTTAATATGCTCGGCTATAAAAAATTTCTTCTCTACCTTGGTATATAATTACTATTAAATTTTGGCGAAGACGCCAATACTTTATTATAATTCTTTTTTTTTGATTGATTCTAAAAGCGTCACATTTTGTTAATGTTTTTCTGGCGAAAGTTGTACTTTGTGGCCCTAGGGTCAAAAAGTTTTTTCGGCTCGCTAACTAAAACTTGTTATTTTTAGGCTTTTTTAAAATAAGTAGCAATACAATAGTATATTGTTTTAATAAGAGGAAAAGTGAAGCTTTTTTACTAGTCTGTAGAATTAACGGACGATGCGAAGCGGAGTCCGGAAACTACAGACGAGAAAAAAAGCACTTTTTCTCTGAGTGAAATATACTATTTTTTCTTCAAGCATTGAAGTATGGCTGTCATCAAAGTCAAAGAGTGCTGTCGCCAGTGGTGGTTTTGCTAACTAACTTTTTTTTACGGCGTACAACAATGAACACACTTTTTTACTGTAAAAAATAGAATACTTCTAACTAGTGTGTTCAGTTATAAAATATGAACATTTTAGTACGCTTGAAGAAAAAGTTTATTATTTTTAAAATTTCTTAGGTAGAAATATCTCTTAATTTAAAGATATAATAAATAATAAATTCGTCTTAGCACTTAAGACCTATATCAAAATATTGCTTTAACAGTTTTAACTTTAAAAATTTAAAGAAGTGTTAACCGGAAAAAATTATGGAACTTAACCTAGTAGTAGTAGTAAGGGTGGGGAGGCTACAAGCCAGGCAACTAGGCCATTATGGCCCTTTTTGCCAGCCCCGAGCTGTCCCAGCCACACATCTACCCTACTCCCTGCCTAAACCTGCCGGACCTCCTTATAAAGGTCGCGATATCTGTCCAGGCAAGGGTACGCAACTCCTCTCTTCGGAGAGTTGCCACTCCGAAGATCTCCTGTCGTATTCTGCCGAACCGATCGCATTGTCCTAGGAAATGGAAGGACGATTCTTCGTCTATCCCGCAACCCGAACAGACGGGGTCGTTACCAACCTTCATCTTGAACAGGTGCCTTCCTAGTCCACAGTGACCCGTGAGGATCCCTGTGAGTTGGCTGATCGTGGCTCGGCTTCTTCCTAGTAGCCACGCGGTTTTTGACTTGCTTGGACCGGAAAGGAAGTCCTTTGCCTGTCTGCAGTTCGTGACCGTTGACCAGCTTAGTTTTTCTCCAGCCCACGTGTTGAGGGCTGATGTGACTTGTTTCCTTGTAATACCAAGCATGGGTTCGGGTCCCATGCACGGAGTTTCGGCTCCGAGCCTGGCAAGTTCGTCTGCCTTCTCGTTGCCTGGTATCCCGCTGTGTCCAGGGACCCATACAAGGTGGACTCTTTTGTTCCTCGCTAGCTCCTCCAGAACTTAACCTATAAACATAGATCATAAAATTTCTTTTTATATAACAGCCTCCATAATATTATAGCATTTTGTACTTTGATGAAATCATATTTACCGAAGTGATATTTTATTGATGAAACTCGATAAAATTCGTATTTAAAAGAAACTAAATCATCGAAGAGCAATATTCAATTTTCCTGTTTCTATAGCTTCGCTTACATTTATAACTTTTCATAGCAGACTTTTGTCTGCACTGCCTTATTAACTAAAAATTCTGTATTTGTATTTCTAGAAATATTTTTATTTTTGGTACACGGACAAAAATCTGGTGATATGATTTAGTAACAGTTGTTTGAAGCTATAGCTAAAAATTTTAAATTCTTTTATAATTTAGCAGTACTTGGATAGGAAACTGTTTAAACTGTAAACAGTAGTTTATGATTTAAGGCAAACCCCGATTGAAATATCCCCCACCCTAAAGTGTCTTCACTTCAAATTTTTTGACGTTTCCTCATTCTATAGCTCTATTAGGAAACAAAAAAGTTTTATTTGAAATATTTTGTAGTCTTTTTTTTAATGGTAATGAAATTCATAAAAACTGAAAAAAAAAACAAGCAAATAAATCTGTTTTACCCTAAAACGAAGTTGAATATTTTTGTTAAATTGTTAAATATCAAGTTAAATAATATTTATAACAATCAAACGAACAATAGACTTAAACTATACAGTGCGGTCCAAAAGTCAAATCCCTCCTTTTAATCTTTTAAAACATTTTTTTGGGTTTAAAATAGGGTTAAAAATGGGTATTTTTGTCAAAATTTCTTTAAAAAGATCAAACAATTTTTTAAATATGACTAATTTATGATAAAAAAACGTAAACTATAGTTTTAAACCAATTTTAATTGACATTAATAAAAATTTACAATTAAATTGTACAAAAATTGACTATTTTTAAATTAACTCGATTGTTATTAATATGTTAAAAAAATCTTACAAACAAAAATTGTTGGCAATTTCCTCTTTAACAAAATTAGTTATATGCATTTTTATCGTAAGATGCATATTAAGCAACCAACCCCTAAAATTCAAGCGGACACCTCTTAGGCAAATAACCCGGCGAAAAACTAACAGGTGTGTTCTGTAACCATCCACTACTACCCTTTAAAATATCAGCCCGTGTATATTTATTGCAATTTACATTTATTATTTGACTAGATAAGACTATATTGTATTAAATAAACATAACAATATTAATATTTAACAGTCATAAAATATAGAGGTTCTTACGCACTCCATAAAATAGCTTTGTGTGGATTAACCCAATTTTGCGTCAAAATAAATTAGGTACCTACGGAAAATTATTAAATCTACGTGATAAACCACTGGTAGAGTTTTCTTATATTTTATTACTGAGAAAATATTTTCAGAAAATTTAAATTTTCTCATAACTTTTATTGTAAGGCGTTGTAGAGTCGATAAGGTACACTAAGTTGCAAGAAAGGTACTTATTAACAAAGTTATTAGTAAAGAACCAACCGAAAACAATGTTCTTTCTACGCATACATAAAAAATGTTATGGAATCATAAGATCTTCTGTGTGAAGAAAGAGTCGTAAATTTTTATCAGAAATTTACATCGTAAAGCTAGGAAAATATACTATGAATAAAAATTAGAACAATTTTTGATTTTAATATTTTCACTACAGTTTTATTTAATATTCCATCAATCTATTTTTCCAATTATAGTTATAATTATCGTACAGGTGGTATTGGCAGACTGCGCAGTTTTAGAATATTCGCCCTCTTGGTTTTGACGAGGGATAATGTTCTGAAACTACAGTACGCCAATTGAAAAAAACATTTTCACACTATAATCACTTTAGAATTAAAGTCATAAGATTAATGTACATCAAAAAATGTTTCACGTCCGTAATTAATAGAAATTAAAAAAACTTGACATATCGGACAAATATAAACATTGTTTGAAAGCCAGCAATAACGCTTGTAGCTCACCAACATGGTTACAGAGTTAGAGAGAAAATTGTGGACAGCACTATTTCGACCTCATTTGGTCTCAGCACAGTGTATTCCCAAAGGCATAAAAAGTCCAATAATTATTCGTTGTGTCAAAATTAGCTGGCTCACTAGCGAATTAATTAACCGGCCATCAAGACTTATGCACTAAGAAAGTCTTATTGTTGGTGAGACACAATATGTTGCTACCTAGCGGTAGCGTTAGGAAGTAGTGGGAGCAACTAAAAACCAAAATAAAGAAAATCATACAAACAAACAGTGCCATTTAAACCAATTTTGCATTTTGTATTTTTATCTCTCAGTGATTTTAAATTTACGATGACCAAGTAATATCCTAAAATAATTTTTAAAAATTACAATTTTTAAAATAACGGTATGAAATTCGGCAAAATTTTAAAATTCTGGTAGCGATAGTTGGTAATTAAATTGCAGAAAATATTTTTTCACAGTATATAATAGTATTTGGCCGCCCATGCTTGCGTTGGTTTTGAAAGGATATGGAAAAGCTCCAGTCTAAACTTTCTGTGTACTTTATTAAGTTTTAAGTAAGTCGTTCTAGTAAGCAAAGCGGATTTCGGATTATCTGGTGTTGTATTGACGTTTGGATACCCTCGCTGTTGGTTTCTTCCTGCCGAACTATATGCGCTGGGTTATCTTTTCCTATGCTTTATTAAATTTGGTTTACATCAATTTAACTTGATAGCTTGTACAACGACGCGACTTTGTTGACTTATTTGCTTTGAGAATCAATATGATGCTTATATTATGAGTTTTTTTAAAACCCGTAAAGGTTAAATACGTTTTAATATGTATAAAAAAATATATTTTTTCTTCAAGCCTACTAAAATGTTCATATTTTATAACTAAACACACTAGTTAAAAGTGATCTATTTTTTTTACAGTAAAAAAATGAGTTTATTGTTGTACGCCGTAAAAAAAAGTTAGTTAGCAAAACCACCACTGGCGGCAGCACTCTTTGACTTTGATGACAGCCATACTTCAAACTTGTTTGTTTATTATGTAAACAGGTGGTTGACTCGAGATTCTCTGCAAAAACCTTGTGTGAAATTGATTAAAAATGATTGAAGAAGAATATATGGTTTATACACCTACAAATCTCCCCGAAATTGCAAATGCTACATTAGACAAGTTACCGTCGAAATCGAGAAAAGTGTACCTTTTAGCCTACGAAAAAAATTTAAAATGAGCTAAGGAAGGTTTAAGTTTATTTCGAAAGGGTTTTATTGGCCTATTTTAATAAAAAAACATACTTTATTACTGAATAAATTAAATTCAAAAATTAATATTTAAAAAAAATATATAGGATGCGTGAAGAAAAAATAGTATGTTTCACTCGGAGGAAACTTTTCCTCTTAGTAAAACAATATACTATTTTTAACCGCCTTCTTTGAATACACTTAAATTCCAAACACTTAAATAAGAGTATAATTTAATTTCTGGTATATTTGATATTTTTAGCTTCTAGAATATGGGCAGGAACCTGAAGGGGGCGTGGAGGAGTACTTTTAAATGAAAGGTGTGTCGTGTCATACATCAATTTAAAGCTCATAAAATTCTCTATTTGATCATGCATTTTTTTGAGGTTGTTGAATTTTCAAAATTGTTGCTAAAAATGCGATTTTCTCATATTTTTTTTTAAATTTTATTTTATTTATAAAAAGTTGTATATCAACTCTTTCAAAGGTTAAGAGGGGGTGCACCCAGGTGGGGTGTCTTTTGAACAGCACTGTATAAAATACACTAAAGCAAGTACAGTCTTTTAGGTTTTTTTTACGGGCTTGCAAGCATTAATGTCGTTTTATATTCGTGGATGTTTATTATATAAAAAGAAACTATATAAAATTATACAAAGAAAAAGAAGACCAAATAATTCTTAAAACTATTAACAGCTTTACTGTAATTACATAACATCAGTTAATAATTAAAAACTAATTAAATTTACATTTCCTACGAAAGGTGGTGTTATAAAGATTAATGAGTTAAAACTTTATTAATGAACAAAGTTGAATTTTGATAATATAGCCTAATCATTTTGGATTTTTTCATGTAAAAAAAGTTAAAACTTTTGACGCAGTTAAGTGTCCCCCGCGGAGTAAATAAAGAAATAACATTCTTGCCCATAAAGGTATGGGAACTGTCCGCCATCTTGGATTAAAAAGGTGAGTGCGGTTATCTCTCTAAATATTAACAATTTTGATAAGAAAGAAATTTTTAACAATTTTTGTTTAAATCATTTTTTTATTATATTAATAACAATCGAGTTATATTCAAAAATAGCCATGTTGGGGGTGAAATTGTTTTTTTCGATTTTTCAGACAAATTTTTCTTCGAAGGATAAAAGTTATGAGAAAACTTTTAGCTCTTAAAAAACCAACCTTATAGTTTTATATATTATGAATTTTAATTTGGTATTTTTGTACGGTTACGGAGGGCGCAACTCAACTTTCAGCACCCAATGTAACCGTACTTAAATACTTATGAAAATTCATAATATATAAAACTTATAGAGAATTTCAAAAGCTACCTACAAGTTTGCTTATAACTACTTTTATCCTTCGACGGATAATTTGGCTGAAAAATCGAAAAAAACAATTTCACCCCCGTTGGCTATATTTGAATATTTATAACTCAATTGTTATTAATATAATAAAAAATGATCTCAACAAAGATATTTATTTATTTAGCGAGGTAACCGCACTCACCGCTTTAATCTACTATCACAATCTACTTTAATTCTCCAGATATTCTGCAGTAATATTTTGGCTTTGATTATTATCAGTGCCAGAAGACCCAAGGGATAAAAAAACCGTCATTACAATTCGAAGTACTTCTCGCTTAGTTGGCACTTTGGACCAATTTAATATATTTGTTGGTATTTTACAAACTTGTAGGGGTCCTAACGTGCCACTGCAAGCTAAGGAATCACCTGGCAACAATGCGGATTCTAGAGAGTCCGCTATGCCCAGAGTGCGGAGAGGATGAAACATCCTCTCATTACTTAGCCGAGTGTATCAGTTACGATAGGATCAGGTTGCAAGTCTTTGAAACAAAGACTCAACCAAGAAGAACTAAGAGATCTCCCCTGGGCCAATATCTTGACCTTTATTGAAAGGACGGGCAGGTTCAAGGAGAACTCAAATTAGTAAATGGCTGGGATTGCCTGGGGTGACAAAAGGGCCAGAAATGGCCTAGTTGTTCGGCTTTGGATAACCCAAAAATTTACTACTACTACTACTGGTATTTTATCAAAATTCATGTTAAAAATTAACTCATCAGTAGCAGGTGACCAAGACAGACCAAGTACTATTTCAATTTTCTCGGTCTATATTCATTCTTGTAGTTGTTCCTCTAAAATCGGCTAAAATTGAGTTCATCCATTTCATCATCTGGAATCCACCCAAATGGTTGATGCACATGGATAATATTTTTGACTCTTTCAACTGTCTCAGTTTCAGTGTTCAGTTCAAGATAATCATCTACGTAAAATATTTATAGCTCTTTCTATTCCAGGCATTTTAAGGCCTTTCCAGAAGCTTGCATAAGAACGTAAAACATAAGAATACGATGCCGTGATTGGCTTACAAGATACATGGCGGCACATCAAGCCAATCACGGCATCGCATTCTTATGTATTGCGTTCTTATGCGAGACTGTGGATATGCCCTTATCTTCATACTTTTCGGCATTTCTAATCCAAGATGGCGGACTTTTTCCATATCATATTTATGGGCAAGAATGTCTTCTTCATCTACTCCGCGTGGGACACTTAACTGCGTCAAAAGTTCGAACTTGTACATTTTTTTCTTTCTTATATTGAATTTAATCTAAAGTCATTGGGCCAAATAAAATGTAATTCGATTTTTGACTATTTATTCATGTAAATAACAGTTAAGTTAGAGAGTAAAATTAAATTTAAAAAATATTTTAATTTAAAACTAAGAGACACATTTTTGTATTTAAAATAAAGCTTAAAATTTAAGGTTGAATATTTTTCTATTAAAAACGATTTAAACTAAAAAAAAATGGGAAATTAACCTACCCTATCTCGAAACTTGTTTTAAGTACCTTATTAAATAATAAACTTTTAAAGTTTTAGGCCTTATTTAATTTAAGACATAGTCGTTTTAAACCGCATCTAACTTATTAAGTAGTACACACAGAGAAAAATATTCTTACAAATCTGATGAAAAAAATTTTACACAGTAGACCGTGTAGACCTGAATTAACACGTAATCGTGTTAAATTGTGTAACAATGTGTAATTTTAACACCGTTTTTCGTAAAATTTACACAATTTATACAATTTAACACGCTTCCGTGTCAACTCAGGTCTACACGGTCGACTGTGTAAAATTTTTTTCATCAGTGTAAGTAATTATGATATAAAAATACTTGGAATAAACATATTTAACTAATTTAAAAATATCAATATTTTTTTTCAATTTTTTTCTAATGGTAGCACTAATTTAGTACTTGTTTCCCAAGAAATTAATATTAGTACTATTGTTGATTATTTTAAATATTTTAAATATTTCCATCTTTCATTTAATTTTTTTTAAAAGTCAGTACAAGAATTTTTTTTTAAACCAAGCACTTTTACTTAAATTTTAAACACTAGGCCACTTAGTCAACTTTAATCAACAACAATATTTGACTCAAGTAAACATGCTTGCGGATATTCAAACTTTCAAGCTACTTGATCTGAATAACACGTACTTGTTTTTAGCAATAATGTCTTTTCGTGTACTACTAATCTTTAAAACGTCCTATATTAACAATTTTTAATAAAGCTTAACATCTAATAAACTGTCATAAGCCATTTACAAAATCGACAAATTTATTAATATATAACAACGTTTCATTATAACTGACATACTTTCCTTAATATTAATAAAGAAAGGAAGAAATCTCTATTTAATAATAAACTTGTAAGAGGTCACTAATCCTACAATATTGTTTGAGTTAAGAATAACCACGGTGATCTGAAAGCAAAGTTTTGTGCGACTTTAAAATAACTAAATTTTTATTTTAATTTACAATACTTTAAAGTTAATTAAAATTATTTAAAGCTTTGCGATCATTTTAAGACTAAATTAAAAAAAAAACGACATAAGAAAATTTGTTAGATACCAGATTTAAGGTTAAAAGAAATATAAAAAGTTTATTTGAACTCTTGTGCTAAATCTATATGGGCTTAGGTCCTTTTTACTTAAAGTTTTAATAGAAACGGTTTAACTTATTGACGGGAAATTTTCGCTGTAACATATAACCAATAAATGTTTGAAAAATCTTTTAGCAATAAAAATAGTTATTTATAATACAAGGGCGAAAAGTTAAGTTTTTCGATTGAGTAGGTTTTTAGAAGCCGAGAGCGGGCCAATAGGGCCGGCCCGAGGGTAATAAACCCACGGAATCGAAATTTAATTTTTTGCCCGTGTATTATACATTATTTTTTATTCGATTGTTACTAATTATAATAAATTATTAAAATATACTTAATTTTAAATTACTTATCTATTTATCCATGACAAAATGCTATCCAATCAAATCGCTAAAAAAACAATTGAATCGTTTCTTTTGCGTGCGGTTTCATTTTCAAACAAAAAAGCTATAGCTTGGTGATTAATTTCTGTTAAAATGTGTCTGTTATGAAAATAATAATACTTCCAAAACTGTTCTATGAATATTATAAATATTGAAATTGATTTTAAAATTAAAGTTTTGTGTTTTTAAGTTATTTTAGTGGATGAATACAGATTAATCAGTTAACATATATTTTGAGGTTATGTTATAGAAGAAATTTTTATTTTGTATGTAATGATTATAATAACTGTATCTGGTCAAAAAGAACAGTTAGTTCAAGACTAAAAGTGACCAAAAGGTCATATTTCTTTATAAATATTACAGTAACGGTAAAGCATATTCTTTTAAAAAGCTTTAAAATAACAAGGTTTAGTTAGCGGGCGAAAAAAACTTTTTGGCCCTAGGGCCACAAAGTTCAACTTTTCGCCCGTAAAACATGAACATAAGTGCCGCTTTTAGAATCAAACGAATATAAAAACTTGTGACCAGTGCCGAAGATAATAATATATCTGTAACAATCTAAGTTTGCCCCTGTTAAATATTTAAATTTTTTATTCTATAAAAGAATAATATTGTGTTTAACCAACAAAAAAAAATTATGCCAATAAGTTCAAACGTTTCTAATGTATATAGTGAGAAATATTCTATAAATGCCTATTAAAAGTGCCTCAGCTCCCTTAGGCAGCGATTTAGCCCAACAGTTTATCTAAACTTTTTTCTCAGTTTTTGATGTAAAATCTGAGTTCTGAGAAATTATTTTAACAACCTTTATTTGGACGGCTATTTGCAGAAAGGAATCATCCCACAAGTTTTTAAATTTAAAATTCTTACAGCACAGAATGTAAGATTTTCGAATTAGATTTTTTTTGCAAAAAGCCGTTCATTTGTTTCGTTAACCGTTTAAAGACGAAGTAATTTTTTCATGGCCAATTTTTTTTTTGTCAGTAACTATATTTTAAAACTATTGTTATGATAATTTAGCCTTGTTATTCAGAAACACGTCTATATTAAAATAACGGGCAACTAATAACACAACCCATTGCACAACATTTGCTTTGTGTGATCATGTTAAGGCATTAAAGGGTTAAAACCTAATGAAAATCTTTTTGCTTGAAAAAGCATCGACAGATATTTTCTAAGATTTTAAGGCAAATGATCACATACCGTGCGGTATGCTTTTGAACTAGTTGAGATATAGACTTGAAATTTGGAACACTTAAATAAAACAACCCAAACTATTTTATCGCATATATTTAATATTTTTAGCTCTTAAAATGTGGACAGGGGGGCATTTAAAGTTAATTATCGACGATATTTCAACTCGTTCAAAAGTTAAGAGGGTGGGTCTTCTGGACCGCACGGTATAAGTAGGTTTTGAAAAATAAAAAGGGTTATTTTAAATTCGTTTCCAAACCACCGTGTTGCTTATTTTACAGCTAAAAGTTCATTGTGAAAAATTCTTTAAAGCTTTCCAAAACATATTAAGACATGGTTGACCTGTTTTACTCGCTTCTTTCAAATCCGTAAATATACTTTTAGTGGTGTTTTTTTTTTCTTTTTCTTTTTATTTGTGTTAGGTAGATAAAAAATAATATATTAATCCAAATGAGTATCATTTAAAGTGATTTTTAACTATATAATAGGCAACGAAAATTTTTCTTTAAAATTCTCTATCACCTAAACTACTGAATTTTGGACTTGTACCTGGAGACACTTTTGATCGGAAATTCTAGAACTATAATATTTCCAAATTTTAGCTAAATCTGACCAAAACCACCACCACCACCATAAGACGGTTGTACCACGGTTCCCGAGATTTTGAAAGTGATCTTGCATCTAAACTATTGATTCTAAACTATTGAATTTTGGCAGGATATTGCGGGCTATAGCATATCCAAAATTTAGCCAAATCCGACCGAAACCAATTTAACTATTGATCTCTTGGCAGTGTACCCTATATTATAAAAAATTACCGAAAACAGAAAAAATAAAAAAATGGTCATTTTTATATCCGACATATTTAAAAACAGCTAGATACAAATGTGACGTCACACTTTCATATATTTTGCTTCACAGAGCACCAAATTTAAATTGAGAGTCACCGTTTTAGGGAAAATTATTTTTACTTCCACCATGAAAATTATAATTATTTTTATATGTATTTACTTTACATTTACATATTCGACTATTAATGGCCACTGTCCAGTATACATATTGGAATATCGTATATTCATTTAAATTAATTTTAATTTTAAATTAATATAATTAATCATCCCTTATTAATAAATAATTAATTATTGTAAAACATATTATATTTAAATGTATGCATGCTATTATTAAATTTTTGTTTTAATTACGTTTGTTCTATTTAAAGGTTTTTTTATAATCAATCTGGAAATATCGTTCGTCACATTCAGGTCAAATGAAACATTAAAGTATTTACCAGCCATATTTTTATAGGAAAAATTAAAAAAAAAACATAGGAAAGTTTCTTTGATCTTTACAGCCCAGAGAGATATTCCAAATACGCAAATGGTCATAAACTTTTTGAATGATAACACATAGTCAAATATAGACCAGATAAGGACAGTAAGAAAAATATAAACAAACATTTAATAAACGCCACCCACTACGGTAAAATCAGTTTTGACTGACACATACTATTATAACTTTCTTTTTTTTTAGTAAAGCCTTATTAACGATGAAAGCGTGAAAGCTCCATTATTTTATAAAAAATAAATCCCTAAATGTGTCCTAACATTGATGGGAGCCTAATGCTCAATCACCCGTGTAAGCTGGATAAGAGCAGGCGTGAGTATTTTTTCTAATCAAAAGGTTTTAGAATAATGTGAATAACACATTATACTTAACCCTATATTGCAAAAAATTGTACTGTACCACGAAAAAAATTTATGATACACACAGAATAATAGTGAATTAAATCAAGAATATGGTGATTTGAATATAACGAAGAGAATATATTCTTCTTTTATGCATACCTACCATATTCTTATCGTTTCATATTTCAAGAACAAATTTGCTTTAAAGGAGATTAAATTGTCTTGGTTATACACGGAAAAAAAAATTATAGCTAGGAGCGCTATAACACACATACCAAGCAAATTATAATCGCTTATTATATAAATACAAGGCTTTCTCTTACAATTATGGCAGTCAGTGTAAAAATTTATATGAAATACTTTAATTGTTTAGTGAATAATAAAATATAACAAATAGTTTGGCATTTATAGCTTAAATAGATTTAATTATTGTCCGTGCTAATAATTTTTATAATATAATAACATTTCTGTAAATTTATAATAGTGCCTGTAATAAATATAATCGTGTCTGTAATATATATAATCGTTTCCAATTTATTTTTAACATTATTAGTTATTGTGTCCCTTATAATCTATAGCTTAAATCCATATAATTTGCCACTGTTACCAAATATCTTATAATGTATAGCGCAGAGCCCACTAATTTCTTTCCGTGTATCCAAATCACAGATTCTTGATTTAAGACAATGTTTTTTATCTGTGTACGTCGTTTTACTTGCATACGAAAAAAAAGGTCATGTGCACCAGACGAGACAAAAATTTCTATACGTTTTTTCAAGTCGCTGAATCCGAGTCGGGAGTTGGTTTGACTCGGTTAGATCTCATTTCATTCCTAATCTCAAAATAGTGATATAGTGGAACGAAATGCGATCTTACGGAGCCAACACAGCCGCGAATTCGGATTCAGCTATCCCAGAAATGTATAGAAATGTTTCTCTCGTATGGTGGACAAGACCTTTTTTTTTCGTGTGTCTGTGCACGTAGTAGATATTTTATTTCCATAATATTATTATGCTAGAATTCTGGTTAATTTAAAACTTTGAAAGAACACATAAAAGAAGTAAAAAAGTATTTTTATTTGGGTGTTTAGATAGATACATATTTTTGGAGAGCCTCTAACAAGCATGTGCTTATGCAACACTGTAAAAAATGGATGTTAAATAAGAGGCTAATAATCTCTAATAATATTATCCTCTGAAATTAAAATGGAATATTAATATATGGAATCCTTCACACGGGAAGAATCGTTGGACGGTGATGAAAAACCTACATGTTCAAAATGCAAAAAGCGCAGAAAATGCACAAAATTCTTTAGAATTCAAAAATTCCCAAAAATATTAGTAATTCACCTTAAACGCTTCTCCCCGATGACACAGTTTCAAAGTAAGCTCAAAGTCACCGTAGACTTCCCCCTAGAAGAATTAGATATGAGCAATTATGCAGCAGAGTCCGTTGCACCCTCCAAATACAACTTATACGCCATTTCAAATCACAGTGGTACCACGTATAGCGGACACTACACCGCCTATTGTAAACATCCCTATAATCATACGTGGCACGAATACAACGACTCTAGGGTATCTTCAATTTCACCGACATCCATCGTATCAGGGAAAGTCAAAAATCATATACTTGAGTTTATTTATTTCTTTTTTTTTTACTTATTTGTTACTATTATTTGTTACTTGATTGTTAATTATTTTTTTTTAATTAATATGTATATTTCTATTAATTTTATTGTAAAATAAATTAAAGTTTTATATATGGAATAGAAAATAAGAATTTAAAGAACAAAACGACAAATTGCAAATAATTCTAATTAAAATAACACAGCTACACAAAACTAGTCGGATTTAATCTCAAATTCAATTTTAACGCCTCAAAATACATAGGAATACAATGATCTCCAAACAAATTATTGATCTTTTTTTGTGGATACAGAAACTAAAAAAAAAACGTCAAAACCTTTTTTGTGGACCATTGTATTCCTATGTATTTTGAGGAGCTGAATCAGAATTTTATGTCAAAATAGCACCTCATCTAATTAGTTTTGAAGATAACCTCAAAAAACATTATTTTCATACTCAAAAATTACGATTTTTCAGGTTATCTCAAAAACACATCGTATGAGGTGCTATTAAATAAATTAAAATTAAATTCGGATTCACCACGAATACGATTAGGAATACGATTGTATCGAAAAGGGTATTTGACTTTTTTTCTTTTTTGTGTAGCTTTGTAATTATTTACAAAATTTTTAATAATGATTTTAACACTTTTTTCTTTTTGATTTCAGGTTAGTACTAATAATTAGTACTATTATAATATTTATAGTAGTTGTAGTACTATAATAGTATGTATATTTAAGTACTAACTTACAAACTTATCCTAAATTTTAAATCCTTCCAAAATAACGAAGATATTAAAGACATGTAAGATTTTTCCTTATAACTAAATATTTTCTTTTTTGAGCGATTTTTTTACTACTTTCAATTATATTCAAAGAATACAAAAAAAAATTTTAGATTTTTAAAAGTATCATAATTCCGGCTCTTTACATCGACCGAAAAAAAAAAAAACAAAACGGGGTACTATTCAGTATTAAAGTCGCTATAGCTCAAACCAGAAGAATTTTTTTTGGCCAAAAAATAACAAAATGGCGTTTTTGTTTAAAAATGTTTTTGAAAAACGTCCATAATTTTGTTATTTTTTGACCAAAAATTTTTCTTCTAGCTCGGGCTATAGCGACTTCAATACTAAATAAACTTCCTTTTTGTTTTTGTTTTTCAGTCGATCCAAACAGCCGCCGTTTTTTGATGTTTAAAAAAAATATGGCCAAAAAATGGCACATTAATTTTTTTTTTGTATTCTTTGAATATAAATAAACATACATACAAAATTTCACAATGATATCTTTTTTCTTTCTATGTAAAGAAAAATATTTAAAATAAATATTATTTTAAAATTTGAAGATAGGAAGACCCCTTAATATGGTAACAAATTTTCAGTGCATATTCAGTATGTATTTTGTATAAAAAAGATTTAATTTCAGATAAATTATTATTTAATATAAAAACGATTATACGTATAATGGTATTTGCGCTTTGGGAAATATGCTTAAATCCTATTATATTCGCAAAGTATTTTTCAGGCCGTTTCATGTGTAAGGCAAGTAAAGCTTGACAAAGATAATTTAATTTTTCATATGAATAATTCCATTGTAAGATATAAGTATAATATATAATAATATACAGTGATATAATATAATATCACACATCAGCGCCTGACAAAAGTACGTAAAATAAGTAATTTACAAATTTTATACAGCTTAATTTCTAACAGCAGTTACTGATATATTCACTGTTAAAGATTGGGTTAAATTAAGAGTGGAAACTGGAAAATTCATATGATTAAAACCGAATAATTTACTGTTTTATAGGAAATTTAACTATTTTTTTTTAAATTTTAATAATAATAATATTTTTTTTTTTAATTAATAAAATTATCCTAGAATTAAATTTTAAAGTTACAAAATTATGGTAATTTTGAAAATTTCTTTAGATTTACACTTTAACTTTACGATGTTACGACGTAATATTAAATTTATTATTCCATCAATCTATTTTCTAATTATCGTAGAATGATATTGGTAGACTGACAGTTTAGGGCTGCTGGCCCTCTTCAGTATCAAGAGTCATCCCTGTACGCTGATTAAGAATAGTAGATTACAGGTCGTCTCGAAAAATAGTACTTATAAGGTTAGTTTTTCATGCAAAAATAAGATAGCGCCACCTACTAATTTCTTTAAATCGATAAATTAAAAATAAAATCGATTTATTAAATTAGCTAGCAGAAAATATTGATGGTGAGCTGCATAAAATATTTATCACAAACAATTAATCATTTGTATCATTAAATCAGAGTAATTAATCATTAATAACACTTTTTTAGTTGAATTTATCATAAAATAAAGAGAGATGCAAATGCAGCATATGTTGATAGATTTGGGTCTTTCCAGCTAAATTTTACGTTTTTTACAGCAAATATTAAAAATGATTTTATTTTTCATGCTATTTTTAAAAAGTTAATTTAATATTTGCACGTGTAAAAATTAATAGGTCTTATGAATTCCTTAATTTCATTTTGACACAAAACCTGAAAACTAAATTTAGGCTGAAAACCAAATCTAGAAACTTTAAACTGAAGGATATCATATGATTTTCTTTCCTGGAAACTGAAATTAATGATTATTTTCTACCTTTATTAATATGTAATTATTTTAAAAAGTTAAGTCATTAATTAAATCTATATTTATAAAATTGTATTAATACTTTTTTATTTTATTATAATATTTATAAGGAGTATTAACCTTTTGAAAGTTTAAATTTGTCTTAGTTCCATTTTAATTTACTTAAACTAATTCAACAAAGTGTTTTAGATTAATTTATATAGATCCTTTACCTTCTCGAATTTATTTTATTTTGAAATACGATTAATTCAGATGTGCATTCCAATCTAACTATTAATTAAATTAATTAATTGAGAACGTAATTTAATTTTAAAGTTTCTAACCTAACATTTAGAAGAAAATATATTTAACTAAATGTTTTGTAGTTGTTAATCCTAATAGATAACATTCAAAAGATGGATAAAGAACCTCAACTTAAGGATGATCGGCCTACGATGGTAATATAATGAAATGTGTATTTATAATTTGCGGTTACTGAAGAGGGCCAGCAGCCCAAAACTGTCAGTCTACCAATATCACTTGGTACGATGATTAGAAAATAGACTGATGGAATAATAAAGTAAACAAATCTTGAGATCATTGTCGTCTAATTCATCATCTCGGTCTCGGAAATGTACGCCTTTAGGAACGGATATCCCCCGAAAAACACAACTTAATTTTATTTAAAAAATAAACCAGTAAAAAATACGATAATAATTAAAACACACACCACTAATGTGTATAAAAAAGGAAAAAATTGATGAAAAAAGTCAACCAAAAAGTTTGAAACTAAATTACAGCTTATTTTGGAGTCCGATTTAATTAAATTCAAAGTACAAATTTCAAAAAAAAAGCTAGCTACAGTCCAGCGCAGGTTGCAATTTTAACCAAACGGCGGACGGTTGTTACCAGTTTTATAACGATATTATACGGTCAATATATAGTAAAGTATCCACTTTAGAGTGCGGATTCTAGAGAGTCCGCTATGCCCAGAGTGCGGAGAGGATGAAACATCCTCTCATTACTTAGCCGAGTGTGTCAGATACGACAGGATCAGGTTGCAAGTCTTTGAAACTCAAAGACTCAACCAAGAGGAACTAAGAGATCTCCCCTGGGCCAGTATCCTGACCTTTATTGAAAGGACGGGCAGGTTCAAGGAGGACTCAAATTAGTAAATTTTAAAAATATTTTGAAACATACAGGATAGTCCTCCTAGGGTGGGTAACATCTGACTTAATTTTTTAAATGAAATGGTATATTTTTTATTATGTCATCTTACTTGTCATAAAAATACCTTTATTATAATATCAGCTTTTTTTTAATTACACAGGCCCACAAATGAAAAAAAGTTGTCTGTGCTGGGGTTGAGACCTAACTATTCTTATGTATTTTGGGATGCTGAATACGAATCTGTCATAAAAAAAGCACTTCGTTGGCTTATTTTGCATCTACTCTGAAAAAACTGTCTGGGCCCAAAAAAAAAAAGTGTTTTTTTTCTACACTAAAAAAACAGCATGGGCCCACAAAAAAAATAGTCGTCTGTGCCGGGGTTGATACCCACCTATTCTTATGTATTTTGAGATGCTGAACACAAATCTGTCATAAAAAAGGCACTTCATAGGCTCATTTTTTTTCTACACTGGAAAAACTGTCTGGGGCCACAAAAAAAAAGAGTGGTCTGGTTTAGACCCACCTATTCTTATGTATTTTGAGATGGTGAACAAGAATCTGTCATAAAAAATGCACTTCAATGGCTCATTTTTTTGTTACACTGAAATAATATGAAATTTTTACCATTTTAGACAGTTTTTTCAGTGTAGCAAAGAAATGAGCCCATGAAGTTCCTTTTTTTATGACAGATTCGTGTTCAGCATCTCAAAATACATAAGAGTAGGTGGGTCTCAACCCCAGCACAGACCACTTTTTTTATTTTGTGGGCCTGTGTTATAATACATAATTTTTAGTTAATAAAATTTATAGTTTTTTTTTTAAGATTTATGGCATCACAATCAATAATGACAATAATTACAGAGAGACAATATTTTTTTTCTTCAAGCGTACTAAAATGTTCATATTTTATAACTGAACACACTAGTTAGAAGTGATCTATTTTTTTACAGTAAAAAAATGAGTTCATTGTTGTACGCCGTTAAAAAAAGTTAGTTATCAAAACCACCACTGGCGACAGCACTCTTTGACTTTGATGACAGCCATACTTTAAACTTGTTTGTTTATTATGTAAACAGTTGGTTGACTCGAGATTCTGTGCAAAAACCTTGTGTGAAATTGATTAAAAATGATTGAACAAGAATATATGGTTTATGCACCTAAAAATCTTTCCGAAATTGCAAATGCTACATTAGACAAGTTACCATCGAAATCGCGAAAAGTGTACGATTTCGCCTACGAAAAAAATTTAAAATGAGCTAAGGAAGGTTTAAGTTTATTTCGAAAGGGTTTTATTTGCCTATTTTAATAAAAAAAAACATACTATATTACTGAATAAATTAAATTCAAAAATTAATATTTTTAAAAATATATATAGGATGCTTGAAGAAAAAATAGTATGTTTCACTCAGAGGAAAAGTGCTTTTTTTTACTCGTCTGTAGTTTCCGGACTCCGCTTCGCGTCGTCCGTAAATTCTACAGACTAGTAAAAAAAAGCTTCACTTTTCCTCTTAGTAAAACAATATACTATTTAATCCTTCCAGTTAGAATTCTTTAAATCTGAATGTTGAAAACAAATTTTTGGTAAAGAAAATGTATCCGCGCAAAAAAACAGCGCAGAAAAAATTAGCACAGCAAAAACAGCAGAAACAAAAGTAGCGCAAGATTTTTTTAGCAAACTATAGAAACGGCGTGGCGCTATAAAAAAAATGGTGCTTTCAATAAAACGAAGTAAACAAATAAAATAACTCACGAGGTGGTTTCATCCTGATATTATTGGTATTATTATAATAAAATAAATAAATTGTATATTGTCAATACCAATGTATATTGTTGGAAAAAATTATTTTAGATTGTTGCCTGATGCATTTCGAAGTTTTCTATACAAATAACTTCATCTTCGGAGGCTAAAAAGTTTACATAATGAACGAAAATATATCATTAGGTTATAGGTTATGTAAAAATTAAAAATTAATAATAGATTTAAATTGCACTAACCTTAAGACATGTCACAAAAATGGTGTGTTAAAATATAAAAACATACATAATCAAATTAATATTTTTCTTTTTGAGAAAAACGTAAACTGCGAATAGCTTGCAGATGTTTACGAAGACATAACCTCACACAAGCAATGACAAATAAATTATAATCGAATCAAAAGGTGGGGACGTCATCTTTGGGTAACAAATCAAAGCAAGTCAAGATAAACATTGATAACTGTATTTGAAATAAAAATTTTTTTGATATACAAGGATGGTCTAAAATTACATTAAAAATGAATTTTAAATTTTTAATTTTTTTTTTTTTTTTTTTTTTTTTTTTTTTTTTTATTTTTTTTTTTTTTTTTTTTTTTTTTTTTTTAATTTTGTAAAATGAATATGAATAAAAACAAAAAATATATATGTATAATTTAGGTTTATTGTAGAATGTTGCTATGCAGAAGGCTTTTAAAAATGTTTAGGTTTGGAAAGTTGTATTGAATATTAATTAATTTATTTGGGTCGTACTTACGTTTTAATAAAATTTCATACTTTTCTAAGTATTGAGATACTTTATGAAAATCATTGAAATGAAGTACATAGAAATCTGAATCATACAAGTGATTAGATTCGAGTATATGGGATGCGAAATTTGAGTGAACATTATTTTGGTCCAAGTCTACGCAGTTGTTATGTATTTCTCTAAAATGTTCAGAGACTCTAGTGCCAAAAGCTCTTTTGGTACATCCAATGTATATACCATTGCAAGTGGTACATTTTAGAGAATATACACCACTCTTTTGGCTTTTAGGAATGGGGTCTTTTATGAACGAGACAAAAGTTTTTAAATTAAAGTTATTTGTGAAGGTTATTTTAATATTTCTCTTTTGAAAAATTTTTTTAATGTTATTTGAAGACTGACCTAAAAATGGTATGCTGTAGTAAGTATCAGAGTTGTTAATTGTAGTAGCGTCAAGTGCCGTAACTTCTTTTAGCTCAAAGCGTTTTTTAACTTTGTGAAAAATGCGTATAACTTTAAATAAGGGAAAACTATTTTGTTGTGCAATATATAATATCGTATTATATTCTGACTTGAAGTTAAAACTAGACATGGGTATAGAAAGTAATCTATTGAAGGCTGAGTGAAAAAATGCAAATTTAGTTTGGTTACATAACCTATAACCTAATGATATATTTTCGTTCATTATGTAAACTTTTTAGCCTCCGAAGATGAAGTTATTTGTATAGAAAACTTCGAAATGCATCAGGCAACAATCTAAAATAATTTTTTCCAACAATATACATTGGTATTGACAATATACAATTTATTTATTTTATTAAATAAAATAACCTTATCTATCTATCTATCATTTCAAAAGCATGCTGCAAATATTATAGTTAGTTCACCGATTTATCTAAAATCTGCATTAAAAATATTGAATTAAAAATGTCGTTTGATATTCTTTCATTTCAAGATCTCCATAATAAATGGATCTAAACTTTCTTCTTCATATTTAAAGTACCAATTAAACTTTATCTCTGATTTAACGTAGCAGCTAATAAGATTTTCCGTATTTTATGGTTTGTAAAGTAAAATTTACAGTTTGTTATACAAATATTTAAGATTTTAATGCAGTTCATATTTAAATTATATTTTTTACGTTTTAACCTTGAGCATAGAGCGCTTGTAGCAAATATTGTACAGTGAGTAATATAGACCACTTTTTTTTCATAATGCGCTCTTTGACATGCTTAATATTTGCAATATTTAAAAAGTACAATTCTATGGATCTTTTGTTTAACTTTGGCCCAATATTGTTAATTTAAAGTAAAATTGGTATCCTCTTATGACTGTTCTACTTTCAGATGAACTCGGCATCAATCGTTCCCCCTTTTGGACGCCAGTTGCTTCTTCTAATGGAGCTCTCTACAACTAGAATTATGAAACAAAAGACGTCTACCCTATCTCTATCTCATTTGTGCTACACTTTCCAGCCAACCAAATAAATACTGTATTTGTTTTTCATACAACAAATACAGTATTTATTTGGTTGGCCGGAAAGTGTAGCAGCGGCACGTACGAACATAGGTAATGTGAATCTGTAGAATAAGATAATTCTACTAAAATTTAGATGGCGCCAGTAATTTCTTTAATAATGCACTTTTCGCCCGGCCAAGTAAATATTGTATTTGTTCAACAAAGAACAAATACAGAATTTGTTTGGTTGGGTGGAAGTGGGAGTGTATGTATGTCTTCTATCCTTTTTGGGTAGAACTTTTGTCCCTGTCTAATCTAATGGGAGAATTCTCCATTTACTTGTGTAAAATGTATGCAGGGTATACTTTTTTAAAAGTATATCCTGCACTTAAAAGTGTATATTTTTCATAACAGGCTCGTTGACCTGTTGAATCTTTTCAATATTTAAAAACTACAATTCTATGGGTCTTTTGTTTAGCTTTGACCTAATAGAGATTATTTGTAGTATAATTTGGTATCATCTTATGACTGTTTACTCTCGGATGAACTCGGAATCAATCGTTCTGTTTGTAGGACGCCAGTTCCCAAGTCCAAACACTCTTAGATTTTGCAGCTTAAATTGACTGTACCACTTTTCAACTAGCATTTAGCTTTATTTTGGTAATTTAATTTGGTTATTTTATTCCTATTGTTTTTAAAAGTAATCCCCAAAAAACAAAAAAGTTATGGTGGTTAAACTTAAAAAAAAAAATCGAAAAAAGCTAAAAGAAAATTCCGATTAACGTAAATTTTTCAGAAAAAAATACTTTTTCTTATAAGGATTAATTCTTCCAATTTTGAAAGTAATCGCCCAAAAAACAAAAAAGTTATGGGGTGTTAACAGAAAAAAAAATAAAAAAAAACAGCATTTTAATTTTGTTTTTAATTTTATTGTTTTTTACAAAAATAAAATTAAAAAAAAATTAAAAATTTTGATTTTTTTTTCTTTTTTTCAAGAAATAATCTTTTTTTCAAGAAATAATCTTTTTTTCCTTTTTTTTCAATAAATAAAAGTAATTAAATAATCTTAAAAAAAAAATAAAAGTATTTGGGAAAACGCAATATACCATTTACTGTGAATATATATAATGGAATGCGTAGCATTACATATCTTCTCGGCCTATTTTAGATTTTTAAAATATTGTTTGGTTTGTACATCCAAACCAAACAGTTTTCAATGGCAGACTTGATCAAAAAATGGCCAACTTTAAGCTTAAAAAACCCTTAAAAAAAAGAAAATAAATAAAAAGATATTTTTCAAAATTGCTTAGAAAAATAAACTTATTTAACATCCGTCAAAAAAAAAAATGAAAATTGATTTTCTCAAAAAGCGCCCTATTTGTTTTTGTTTTAGTCTTGAAATACTCCATTTAGGACTTCATGCCCAACATTTGAGTAATAGGTTACACAGGGGATACGAATTATACTTTTAACTTTATACGAAATCAATAGATTTTCTGTATGTATACATTGTACGTAATGTAAGGAGAAAGAAGTAAGTTTAAGGAATTTCCTACTTCTGGGTTACACTTTTCCCTATTTAGTAGTACTTTGTAATAAAATTTAAAATAGAACATACAAACGTTTATACTCTTCTCTGTTGCTTTAGCCCATATTACGTGACTGGAATTTATAATAATTATGAGAATATGTATAAAATAGGTTATTTAATTTTTTTCTTAGGAACTGAGACGTTACTAGTTAGAGTATAATCTTCATTTTTGCTGTTTTACAAGTTTTTGATGTCAATAAAAATTTTCAAATAAAAAAAAAATAGGGTTTAAGAAACTAAATGAAACTGTATATACATGTAGTAGTAGTAAGGGTGGGGAGGCTACAAGCCAGGCAACTAGGCCATTATGGCCCTTTTTGCCAACTGTACATACATACTTTTTGTACAAAACAAATACAATTTAGTATATTTTTAATAGGAAAACAACCACAACAATTTTTTTTAATTAAATAAGAGGTTACGGGATAAGTAAGTAATAAGAACATCTACATTATTATGGTATATCATTGTAAAAATTATATTATACAATTTGTGTATCGTTATACGTAAATAATATTATCCAGTTATTCCAGATATTATTCTTCGCAGTATAATAAATACAATATTTGGGTTATGCGAAGTTGGATGGTATTATAACACAAGTTCAAGAAAGATACTTACTTGAATTTTGTATATTATTATTATTTTTTTTATAAAAATGGCAGATTTTCTTTAGAACTAAATAACAAAATATTTTTTAAGCTGTCAAAATTGCAATAGAATTTCCAAAAAATCAAACATAAGTTATTAATTAATCGTGCATTTGTTGGATTTTTTTTGCAATTTTTTAATATTAAGGACAGAAATTTTTAATTTTAAACAAAATTATAAAAACATTATTTTATTATTCTATCTATTTTCTATCACCGTACAGAGTGATATGGTAAAAAATATTGATGGAATAATAAATTAATATTCTTTTAATATTGTAAAACTACCCAATTATATAAAAAATTATTTTTAAGGATTGTATTTAGAATTTTTTTAAAGTGTTAACTAAGTTTAGTTTATTGTTTAAAGCCTTTCTCGAACCTCTAGGTATTTTACACGATATTTGACTGACAGTATTACAAGAATTAAAACTATTAACAGCTTTATCATAAAAATATATTAGTATGTTTTTTAAGAAAAATGTTAAATAAAAAAAAACTCTCTGTGATATATGTTATGTAAATTTAAAAAATTAAAATAAATGTAAAATTTAAGTTAAATTAGTCAAAAAGTAAAAAAAATAACTTTATCTGTGATTTAATATATCTAAGGAAATCAAATTTAATGTGAAATATTTAGGGTATTAATTAAAGGTATCCCTCCATAAACTTTATATTATTTTAGTTTCTTGTGGACGAATAAATCTTATTTTATTATTGTTATTTTATTATGTCAAAGTCATTACTTGAAATTTATTTGAAACTTTTGTTCATCAAAATTTATGGTAAATGAGGGTATCCCTCCATAAACTTTATATTATTTTAGTTTCTTGTGGACGAATAAATCTTATTTTATTATTATTATTATTATTTTATTATGTCAAAGTCATTACTTGAAATTTATTTGAAACTTTTTTTCATCAAAATTTAGGGTAAATGAGCTTGAAAACTAAGAAAAATGAGATACGAACTAAAAAGAATTAATTTTAATGGACTGTGGTAAACATTTTTGAAGAATTTGGAACTACAAAATTTGCTGCGTTTTGTTACTACTTTTTAATTTTTTTGTCTTATCAAAATCAATGGAGAGCCCCTAGCACAAGCCAAAAGCTTATTTGGGGCTCTCCATGACTCTGTACCAAACCAAAATAAATAAATACATAAACAAATTAATATTTTAAGAAAAAACACAACTTTTTTTATATATGATGTTATAATTTTTCACCCAACGCGCGCCGGGTTGAACATTTATTATAATATACGTATACGTATAATAAACGTTTAATAAGCGGATATTTAAAAAATAAACCTTTGTGGTTATTGTCGAATTGAACGTTTGATAACGTTTCTCCAGTTGACGCAGTTATTCTTACCTACTGCATAAAACCATCCATTTTATATCAATTTACTGGTAAAGTCTTTACAGTAAAGATAATTAAATGTACGTAAATGACATTTATGAATATGTACTACTTGTATTATATTTAGAACATGTTATGAAATAGACATTGTATAAAACTTAATTATTAGAACAATAACTGCCAGCTGCAGAAAATTGTTATTGAAAATTTTCAAGTATAAGATTGGAAAGGAAATTTAAGCTTTTATAGTGCAGTTGTCAGATATAGGTTAAACGATTGCTCTCTTGTAGATTGCCTGTAACGTCGAGATGTATCTCATAATTTTTTACTATATTATCAATGATCGGACTTTGGATTTTTTAACAGGTCCGCTATAAGGAAAACAGATTAATGTCATGAAATGCAAGATCATTTAATTGTATGTAAAGTAACAAAAATACATGGGGTGACAAAAAAAGCCATTGTCTGGCTTTGGCCAACTTAAAAATTTACTGCTACTAACAAAAACACATTACTATTATTATGTAACTCTTGTTTTGTTTTACTTTAAAGCAAGACAATTCATTTAATTTTGTTCTTTTGTCATTTGTATTATTTTAAATATTCCTGTAAAATCGAACTAATTTAAATACCTACTAATGTAAATAACATATAGAGTAAAACAAAAACAGTGAGCACATGAATATGTTTTTTACTTTCCTTAAGATAAGCAAACAAATTCCAATATCACTAGTTTACAAGGGACTTTATTTTAATGTTTTCTTACAATATTTTTTAGCTGAATCCAGATCCGTCTAGAAAAAAAATCGTTGGTTCAGTTTTCGAGATAATCGACCATAAGATTTTATAAGGAGAAATCATATATTTTCGTCTAATATTTACAAAAATTGTTATTTGGAGGTTTTGAGACTCGCTAAAAAATAATTTGATATTAAAAAAACCCTATTCTCACCCCTTAATGGGAGTAGAACCATCACTTTTATATATATTTTTAAATAACCTAATAAGAGCTGGTACCTAGGGTTTTTCGTCTTGCTGAAAACGAATTTAATATTTAAAAAATACTGCCTTTCCCCGTTAAGGGAGTAAAACCACCCCTATTTATATTTTTTTAATTGAGTGATAAAAATTCGTACATAAGGGTTTTGGGACTCATAGAAACGAATTTTATTTATTCATATTTTAACAAATCTATCTCCACCCTCTAGGGTTGTAGAACTACTCCTTATACTTTCCCGAGGAAAGTCTTGCGTTGGAAAAAAAAATTAAATTTTTTATTTCTTTTTTACGTTTTTCGAAAAATAATTATTTTTTGAAAAAAAAAATTCTTTGTATTTATTTTATTATTTTTTTTTTTTTTCGTTTTTGGTTTTAATAAACCCAGGTCTAAAGGAAAAGTATTATTTTGTTGACAGCAGTATTTATATTTTTTTAATTAGCTGATAAATGTTGGTACATAGTTGTTTTGGGGTTTTTTGTAGGCAGATTTTTTTAATATTAAATTTGGTTTGCGAGTTACAATGTACCAAGTTTTATCAGGTTAATTAGAAAAAAATGTAAATATGGGTGGTCCTATGGGTTATATGGGTGAAGATCATTTTTTTATAAAACTAAATTCATTTTCAGCGAAACGAAAACCCCCCAGTATTAATTCTTATCGGGTTACTTAAAAAATATAAAAACGGTTGGTTCCTCCCCCTTAAGGGTTAAAGATATAAACTTTTAAATATAAATTTGTTTTTAGCGATTCTAAGAACCACCCGATACCAATTTTTATAAATATTAAATGAACATATGCGATTTCTACAATTTTCCCTTATGGGTACTTTTTACTCATTTCTATTTCTACCGCTAGATGGTGATACCCTCTGGTCATTGTCGTCACCCCGAAGAACTCTTCAGCTTATGACTTCTTCGACTAACAATTTCATATTTTTTAGCAATATTCAGATTTTTCAGGATTCTTTTAGGACCCTGATGGTCTAAATACCAAAGAGGGTCAGGAGCCCGCTTACACTACACTCTTAGGTCATATAGTTCCTGAGATAAACGAACGGACAGACAACCAAACAATTCTATAACGGTTCCGTTTTTAGCTTAAAGTTTCAAAACCCTAAAAACGAATCATATATTAGAAAGCGGGATGGAAAAGCTTTCATTACAGCAAAGCTTTTCTAGCTCTTTTAAAATATCGGGCACTAATAAACTGCGTTACTTAGCACCTTTGTCCTTGGTAACTTAACCTTTGTAGAGGTCAAGATACCTAGGTCCAAAGTACCGACAATTAATATAGCCCGATCTTTTAAAAGGAGAACCTAAAATTTTAAAATATAGGTAGATAGAGATCAAGGGAGAGTGTTACTAGTTTCATTTTTAGGATAAAATTAAGTGTTTATATTTTTTCAATTTTTAGATATACTACACAAAAAGAGATAAGTGCAGAGAGGGTTTTATGTTTTGTTTGCAAACAGCCCCATCTGCTCCAGATCTTTTGGTTTGTTATTTATTTCCTGTTAATCTCACCACGAAGTTAAAATAGGGTCAATTAAACATTGTTCCACTGGAGCAAAACGAAACGTTAATTTTATACACTTGGTACATTACAAAGTCAAAACAAGAGAATAAGTACAAGAGGGCGGTAAAGTGGGCTGCTTTTTGGGAGTCCTCCCCCTAAAATATTTATTATTCCGTCATCAAAAAGAAAATAGTATATGGCGGGATTTGGCTAATTAAGTTATTGTTCATGTGAATTCAGGGACGTAACTACACAGTGCGTGTCTGAAGGCCGCCCCTATCTTCAACTGTTGAACTGCTAAATATATTAACTTAAAATTTAAAACACGTAAATAACAAAACTCGAGTTATTTTTTGGTATATATTTAATTATTTTATGGGAGTTTGTGTGGTACATTTTTTTAAACTTTATTAAATTTTCATTTTGACCATATAATTTTTAATTTTTTACTTTTTTGAAGATGAGTTCAATCTTTTATTGCGGTTTTCTTACTTTTTTTTTAAATTTCTATTATATCATTTATAATTAGTTTAAAAGTATTAGGTCTTTGTATCATGAAATTAACCATTAAAAAAAAATGTTTGACCATATAATTTTTAATTTTTTACTTTTTTGAAGATGAGTTCAATCTTTTATTGCGGTTTTCTTACTTTTTTTTAAATTTCTATTATATCATTTATAATTAGTTTAAAAGTATTAGGTCTTTGTATCATGAAATTAACCATTAAAAAAAAATGTTTGATTTTTTTAAATTTTGACGAACATTCCCCTTTTCAACACAGTTTACCCCCTCAAACAATTTCTAAGAAATAAAAAAATATATGGACCAATAGAGAATTGAATAAACTTTAAAATGATGTATCACACGAGAAGGTCCTGTGATACATTATTTTAAAATTTTATTAAAAAAAAATCCTTGTGCCTAAAAACATAAAATATATTCCAAAAAAATATTTGGTTAAGTTATTTACGTGTTCCAAATTTTAAGTTGATATCTTAAGCCGTTTAGATTTAAATTTAAGTTATAAAACACTTTTTTTAAATCAGCATATCCATCTTTCTTTCTAAGCCATGTCCTCCCCTCAAAATATTTATAGGTGTTGCTGTAGGTCGGCACTGCTTTGGACAGTTTAATTTTAAAGTTAAACTGGCCAGTGAAAAATGAGTAAGCTCTAACAAACTTTATAAAATAATTTGTATTGTAACTTTAAAGAAACAAGAAACTACTACAAGTATGACACAATGGATAAAAACTTTTTCCAAAGTAAAACAATGCCATAAACTAATGAATAGATATTGTTAACAGAGCATGTTCTTTTATTTTAAATTTAGAATAAAAAGCGGACTACTGGAGCAAAGTTTTACATCGGCACTTAGTGCTACTAAGAGTGCCGTGTATTGAAATCTTCGCCGAAAAGTCAAAATCTTTGACCACGTTTTTTTTTACATTTCTCGACGTTTTAGACCATTCTGAGTCGAAATCAGTAAAAAAAAAATTGCTTTCGTCTGTCTGTCTGTCTGGGTGTAAACTCTCTAACTCTATTTCTACATGAGATATCGACTTGCGGTTTTTTGCATATTGTTTCTTATCGTATTCCGAAGAGCTGATTAGATTTTGGGGGTAAACGATTGGGGGTAAGGGGGTAAAGATAGGGTAAAACTCCTATTTTTAGTGTTTTTTGTTTATAATTAAGGCAATTATTATTTTATTTAGTTAATTTAACACTTATATTAAAGATAATTTTAAATTGGTCAAAAAATGTTATAAACAACGTTTTCCTAAAACGCATTGTTTTCGAGATATTGGCGTTTAAAGCAGTAAAAGGTTTTTTTAGCATATCTCACACATTTATAACCCGATTTCAAAAAATTATATTCTAAATAATAGCTCTTTTTAAGCCCTATAAAAAATGTTATATGCAGTTTTTTGCTAGAATATAATGTTTTAAAAATACAGAATTTAAAATCAAACTAAACACCTAGTTTGAAATTTGCAAACTAGATGGCTCTAGTGTACAATAGTGCCGATATATTGACAGGGTGCTTGCAACGTTTCATCTAGTTTTCATTACATTTCCCTAAATTATTTTTTAACATCTAAAAACACATTGTTAACTCTAGTGGGTCATAGAAGACTTTATTTATGGAAAATAAATCAAGTAAATCCTTAATTATACTTAAGTACCGTATAAAATTATTTTGAAAATGTTTTATTGGCAAATCAGACAATTTATTGATTGGCTTATCCAAAACCACACCAACTTAGTATTTAACCAATAAAATGCTAGATTTATATCTTACATTTTATTTCATCTGCGCAATTCGTCCTGTTGCAAACAGGTAAAAAATTCAAAAAAAAACGGAAAAAATCATGAAGCATAGAAAGTTGAATATTTATTAATCTTATAGTGTCCTCAAAATGATGTATATAAATTTTTTTGAAAATGTTTGCGGTCTTGCTTAAGGACACTATAAGGTTTATAAATATTCAACTTTCGACGCTTCATGATTTTTTTATTCCGTTTTTTTGAATTTTTTTACCTGTGTGCGGTGCTACGAACAATTTACATTAAGTCGCTTCAGCGGATAAAAATTATTAAAGAAAACTTCACTATCCACTTAAATTGTGAAAATTTTAAAATTTATATTAGCAATTATGTAATCAATTTTTAAACGAAAATACATAAATCCATATCGCGACAGTTTCAATTCCTTTTTTTTAACTGGCGCGTTGAAATGGCGTTAAAAAGGTATCACGGTGCACTGGAACAAGATTGTTTCTCTACTTTCTATAACCCATTTTTTTTTCTTTTTCTGTCAAAGAGTTTTTCACAATAATTGATTGTCATTTGTATTAAGGGAGCTAGAGCTGTATTTAGAGGTTTTAAAATGTTTTTCTCTGATCTAATGACATCAAAATTTTAATATTAACTACTAAGTGATGTTCTTTTATTACAGTTACAGTTACTGTTATAGATTTAGAGCCATATTATAATATTATTAATATTAAGAACCAATTACTGCGCCCATGGTTAAAAATAAAATTTTATTAAAAGTTTAAACGTTTACATTTATTGGTTAAAAAACCGTCCAAGCATGTCTCTTGAAAGGGACCTAGGTCCTTTAGGAATCGATTAAGCCCAAAAGTTCATTTAAACTTTTTTTGTTAGTATTGACGTAATATCAGTTGTCAACCTTAATTATTTTATATAAAAGTAAACTAAATATTCAGTTGAAAATGAATTGGAAATCGGAAGTTATCCTATACGTATATACAGTGCGATTATAAAGTGCCGAATAGTTTGAAAAGAAAATACACTTCGTTTGAATCCACGCCTCTGTTAGAGTTGTGCGCGTGTGATTGCTACGTACAACAGCTCGGCCAGAGTAAAACGCACACAGCTTTCTTGCATTTTACTCATCGCTAATGTGTTTTTAACAAAAAATAAAGTACAATTGTATAGGATAATAACTTCGATTTCCTATCCATTTGTAACAAAATATTCAGTTAACTTTTTACAGTCTCGAATTTTTTAATAAAACAGATGAAAATCGTTTTCTGTAAAAACGGGCTATTATTATATAGCCCTGATCAGAGTAGCCATTTACCGGGGGCATGCAAAAATTATAATGTTAAAAACTATTTTTTCAAGTAAAAAGACACCTTAAACTATTTTTCACCAAGCGGAATACATTGTCGACGCTGTTAATACTCAGTGAGTCACTTGTTCACGATCCATGACTCATGGAGAAGGACTTATTTTTTTTTGAAAATTGTTTCTCTTGTCAAAAAACGAATACTTAGTTAACACAAAAATTTTGTGTTTTTTATTAGTTATTCGTTTTTTAAAAAGGTAAAAAATTTTCAAAAAATAAAAAATAAAAGTCTTTCTCCATCAGTCATGGACCATGACCAAGTGACTCACTAAGTATTAACAGTGTGGACATGACATTTAAAATGTCTACTTACTTAAAAAAAGAGTTTTCTTAAATACTATTTTTTGCATGCCCCCGGTAAATGGCTACTTCGATCCGGGATGTGGTGGTCACATTGAGCAATTGTGAAAAAGAAACATGGAAAATAAAAAAGTCGAAAAATAACTTAGTTATGGCGCACCGTGTGTCACGTTGAAATTATTTTGAAGAGTAATACAAATACAAAGTGCATTCGGCTGTGAATTAAGTGTAGCAATCCATGGATGCAGTAGTTCTCTATTTAGGATTTATCCCAATTCTCTATCCGACAGTTTTTGTTGTTTATGTTTATTTTTTCACGGATATCTATTACAAACAATGCGATTTCAATTAAAGCGCTTTTGTCACACAGAAAAAAAACTGTTGCTGACAACTCGATACTCTTTCGTAATATATTTTCGAATAGCTGCACACAGAGAAATGTTACTAAAACAATTACGTTATTCAGATCAAAGGTCTTAAAAGTTTGTATATACCATGTTAAATAAATAATTTTTTCACCACCAGCCTAAAAGCATATCTTTATTACTGTTCTTATTATTGCTAGAAATATTATTTCTCTACCTATGACGTCGGAGGTTCTAAAAAAAAATGAAATTGTACCATGGTTAATAATGAATTTTTATTCAGCTGTTTTGACATCTGACGTTTCACATAATTATTATATCATATTGCTATTTACAAGTGTCTTTAGGCTACAAATTTATTTATTGCATGATAAACTAAAAAATTTTAACTAAATTAGTATCTACCTATAAAATATGTTTTACAAAAAAAACACTTCGAAAAGTGAAAATCATTGGTCCATGTTATTCAACCACAGATTATACAACCCATAGATTACCGTAAAGATCATATCGTCGGCTTACAAGTAAAGAGCACTAAGTACAAAAACATGGTTTTGAGATATTGACAAATTTAACTTTCACTGTGATTTTTTAATTTTTGTAATAATTGTTACAAAAAAGCACGTTTCTCCAAACAAACACTAAGTCGCTTCGTGCAGAAACATTTGAAATAATCTACAAGTAAAACGCACTAAGTGCACTAAGTGACTTAGTGCCTATTGCCAGATAAAATTTTATTCAAAATCAAACTGGTACTTTTTGTATAGTGGGTAACTCTCTTGGCAGTCCACCTAGAAGTTAGTTCGGTTTACCTGTACATAGATCATCAAAAATTAATTACAGTACCATAAAAATCCCATTTTTGCAAAAAAGTGACTTAGTGCCTTTTACTTGTAAGCCGACGATATTTTACTAGAGGTACAACCCCCATATATTAGATATTAGATATTCAAATCGTAAAACGACAATGTTTTATAGGTTGCATATGCCTTGCTCCAAGCCTTGCGCAATTTGCGCAGTACAAATAATCTGGTCTTTTGTTGATATAACCTTAAAATAATTTTTTTTATTTTTTAAAATTACATATTGATTAACAAAATTTAACAAATGTAATTAGTTATTTTGTAAACTACTTATAAAAATTATAGTTAATTGTACAATTTCGGCAAGACATATTTATATGAGCAGGTGATGTTATTGGTATATTTATTTCTCTTTTTTACTGTTAAATTATTATGCGTTAAAGTTTCCGAGTGTTCTGTATGAGGTGAATTTGTATCAAAGATGTGGGGTACTGTGGGGTTTTCCGGTTCATTAAAATCAGTAGGCAGAGTTCTATTGAAGAGGGAAGAACTTGAAGAAAAATTAACTAAAGAAAGTAGCTTTTTCATTAAATTTTAGTAAAATAAATAAGTAGCTAATTAATTGTACTGGTAGTGATAAAAATACTATATTTTCCACGTTAGTCAAGATTTAACATTTTAGACCGCGTCTAGCGGGCTTCGCGCTAGCGCGCTCATCCCGCAGGTCAAACATGTTAAATTTCTCTCACTTGGTAAATAATATACTATTTCTTATTAGTTTATTAAGTTTGGTAGGTTTTTTTTTGACTATTATCCGTGCCTAAATTAGACTGCAATGACTCATACCTAAAACGTGTTATTGTGCTCTCGTATAGGGGATTGCTCTCACCCGAAATGGTATGATCCTCGCTTTTTAGCACACTTTCGAAAATGAGTCACTGCAGTATAATTCAGATAATATTATTGCTAGTACTGTGGCAATATTTGAGACAAGTCCCTAATATTGTCAGTATGCACTCTTTTTTAAATAGCAATAATATATTTTTATTCGATTGACCCTAAAAGCGACACTTTTTGTTCATGTTTTAAGGGCGAAAAGTTGAACTTTGTAGCTCTAGGGCCAAAAAGTTTTTATCGCCCGCTAACTAAAACTTGCTATTTTTAAGCTTTTTAAAAGAAGATGATTTACCTTTACTGTAATTTTATAAAGAAATATGACTATTTGGTCACTTTTGGTCTTGAACTAACTGTTCTTTTTGGCCAGATACAGTTATTATAATCATTTCATATAAAATAAAAATTTCTTCTATAACATAACCTCAAAATATATGTTAACCGATTAATCTGTATTCATCCATTAAAATAATGTACCGTAATTAATACGTTCACTGCCAACGGCTAGTTTTGACAGCGGAGCATTGGGTATGGGCAAGGGAAAAATAGAAAGAATTGATTAATGTTGTTAGGGGCGCCAGTTACTTTAGCTTTTACTCCTTTAGGTAAGTAACAACCTAGTGTAAATACTTAAGCTTTTCAGTTTGAGAAAATATAACCCCTAAATAAAATAAGATAATTCATTTGAGAAATTTATTATAAATAAACTTAATGAAAGCACATCAAGTAATGTATTAATATATATAAAAAATATGTGTAATTATATTAAGATATAATTAAAGAAATCTTAATAAAAATTACTAAATTCAGAAATCATTCGACTTAAATGTATAAAGAAAACATGAAGTTCAGCAAGCACCAAGAAATGTATGTAAACAACAATCATTTCTTGCAGTGTATAAAAGTCATGCTTAAATTAGAAATCATTTAATCAAAAGTATGATATTTAATAATTAATAAATGAGATTAAATGTTTTAAAAAAAATAAGTACCTAAAAATGAACAAAAGCCAGAAGGGCATATAGTATTAATCAATACTATATCAGATCTGATAAAGTTTACAGTTATAAAAATATTGAAATAAAAGAATTTAAAAATATGAAATATTGCTTTCAAAAGTTTTCAGAATGAGTACTTAGCTGGTTTCTGCAAAATCCATGAGGTATGAATTCCATCGTCTCCATCTGTGCAAGTCTCCCCTATGCTGATGAATTCATTTCTCAAATGAAAGAAAAAAAAATATAGGCTGTCCCATCTACTTTGGAAAAATTATCTTCCAGGATAAAATGTACGATTGAAAATGTTGTCCGGGATTAAATATGCTTTTGAAAATTATGTCCAATATAAAATTGTCTGCTAGACGGTCATATAGAATTTATCTATGCCGAAAAATACAGAACCATGTTCCAACAGAACATCACTCCATGCGGAGAACTTGTATATCAAATATACCAAAATAAACTTCAACTTAAATTAATGTAATTCCATATTAATGGTATAGAAATGGTAATTAATTAATGGTCTAGTGATTGTGCTTAATTAATGGTGATGTCATTTTAAGTCTTCGATGTCCATCGAAACGTTATAAATGCATAATTGTATAAAATAACAGTTATAATATCTTCCGCATTGTTTAAATATTCATTTTCACTAACTTTAAATAAAAATACATGAAGGATTACTTCGATGATTACAGAAAATAAACACTCGTCAAAATGACACCATTTTGTATCAAGGTTGCTTCAAGAAGAGAAGCGAAAATCGACCTTATCAACCGGTATGAACCCTTCAGGTAAATAAAATCCTATTTCTGAACTATTAGCGACATCTATGCAAGTCATTATCAACTACAGTTTTACCGTATAAGATTCCTAATAAAGGTAGCTGAAACGACACCAAAAATAATAACTAATTAAAAGAATGTTTCCTAATAAATCCGTATTAGTGATATCTAACCTCAAAATATTACTCTAAGAAACAAATATAAACAATACTTATTGTTTATCAGCAAAACTAATAAAAATACGAACAGAATACTAAGTGTCCTGTGAACTAAGTATAAACAAAATACTGAATCTAAGTGAGCAGTTCCAGCAAACTATTTTCAACAAATTCTGGATTATCCCGAAGAAATAATCATACGAAACTTTCCAGGAGAAACAAGCTACAGATGAAAGCCAGTGAAATCCAACCCTCAATAGACTCTGAAACATATAAAAACCAGGTAAGTCCATAGACAAATGCACTATAGAGAAATAAGTCATATGATTCTTTATTATTAAAAATCATATTCTAATTATGTTTTCTTTATGTTATTTTCAGGTAGAACTATGGAATAGAGACTCATATGGTTAGAATTCAGTTCCTGCTACAAAATAGTCCCAGATACAAAATAGTTCTGTACGTACGTAACTATTTATATACAAAATAAACATAAATTATAACGTAAGTAAACGAATAGTTTAATTAACCCTTGCTATATTACAAAGTGACGATTTATGTCGTTACACATGCCCCCTCCAAAAATAATAAAAATATTTAATATACAAAAAATATTTTTATACCAAACTCTATAACTATTTAACTTAAATAGCTAAAATATATACTATATTTTATTTAATAAATCAACAAAAAATACAATACTTTATGTAAATCATTTGAAATACTACTTGATAATTAACAATAGCTAAGCTTGATAACTACGTGTATCATCCGCCTACTCTTATGTAGAACATAATTTTGGGACTTTATCGGTGTGTGTCATAAACAGGTAATTGTCATAATCAGGTAATTGTCATAATCAGGTAATTGTCATAATTAATTTTGTTTTTCTTTTTAGCTAAGTTTTATCAAGATAAAAAAAATAGAAATAAGACTTGACTGTGTGCACCAGAATTCTCTTCTACAAAAAATATATTTATATATTTTTTTTACTATATACAAAAGTTTTGGGTACCCTTTAAATATTTTCAATACATTGATATTTTTTAAATATCATTCTGAATGATACTAAGAATATATTCTTATTTAATCAAATCTAGCCAACTGAAATGTCACTATTCGATCCAAAATATTTCTTTAGATCTTTAACATGCCAGTCGCCTCTATGACCATCTGCATTTTCCAAAATATACACTAACTTTGACTTTTTCGCAACAACTTTGCAAAGTATGTACTTTGGAGCAAGTTTTGCAGCAAAACTTTTACTAGCATCTGAGAGTACTTTGTTTCGTCTCCAAACTTTTTCACCTATATCAAAATTTACTTCACGCTTGCGCAAATCATAAGTACGCTTATTACGTTCATAAGCTTCATGTAAATATTTCTTTACATCAATAAAAATCTCTTTAAGATTTCCCAAGTCTTGGCTATACGAGTCTCTGTCACAAGGTTCTAATTTAACACCATCAGTTGATGTCATTTTGCCATAATAAGTTCCTGTGATAGGTACATTCCTCCCAAAATTAAGAAATGCCGGCGTATACCCCGTAACTTCATTTACAGACGTTCGTAAAGCTAGACCTATTTTTGCTAAATTTTTACACCATTCTTTTTGATTATCTTTTATATATGATCTTATAGCAGTAGAAATTGTGCGATGTTGCCTTTCCGTCGGATTATTTTGACTATGGTAAAGTGCATTAAACCAAATTTTCTGTACATTATATTCATCTGCTAATTTTTTAAAAACTTTACCAGCAAATTGTTTTCCATTATCGACAATTAAAAATTGACAGACTCCGTAAACTAAAAAAACTTCATTCTCAATGAATTTACATATTGCATTTGCAGTAGCTTCCCTTAAAGGATGTAATAATGTATACTTTGTAAACCAGTCTGACACAACTAAAAGATAACAAAAACCTTTAGAACTTCTGGGAAATGGTCCCTGCAAATCGCATGAAATAACTTGCCACGGATAATTTACTTCTTTTTCACGACCCATCAATCCAAAACGTGCAGAATTACTAACTTTTTGTGATTGACAAATATTACAACATCTTACATACTTTAAAATATCTTTACGCATTTTTGGCCAAAAATATGTTTCTGAAATTCTATGAAAAGTTTTAAAAAATCCCATATGAGAAGCTAATACATCGTCATGACATTCTTTTAGTACTTGTTTACGACATTTTTGAGGCACTAACAATTTCCACTCTATAATATTACTTTTTACTTTTGTCTTGGTCGGTATGAACTTATAAATATTATCATCAATAACTTTAAATTGCGGATATGAATCTGGACTTTTAATAATTTTTTCCCTCAACTGAATATAATATTTATCACTATTATAATCATTTACATTAAAATTAATTAAATTTACATCTGGAAAAATTGATTTTTCTGGTTCTATTCTATCAAAAGCTCTGGATAACCCATCAGCTACTACATTTAATTTACCTCTACGATATACAATATCCATATCATATTGCTGTAATTTTAATGACCATCTAGCCAAGCGACCAGAGGGATCTTTCATATTACTCAAATATTTTAAAGAAGAATGATCTGTAATTACTGTGAATTTAACACCTTCAATATATGGTCTAAACCTATCTATAGCAAACAAAACAGCTAAACATTCCTTTTCACCTACAGAATATTTTATTTCACTACGTGTTAAAGCTCTACTAGCATAAGCTATTACTTTTTCTTGACCATCTTGCGTTTGTGTTAATATGGAACCGAGGCCAACTAAAGAAGCATCACATTGTATAACAAATGGTAAAGAAAAATTGGGACTTGCTAAAGCTGGAGCATTTATTAAAGATTCCTTCAACAATAAAAAAGCTTTTTCTGCATCAGTATTCCAACTAATGGCTTGTTTTTTACCTTTGCCCTTTAAAAGTGAATTTAATGGACTAACAATTGTTGAAAAATTCCTAACAAATCTACGATACCACGAAGCTACACCTAAAAATCGTTTTATCTCTGTACTATTTGTTGGTCTAGGATAGTTTATTATTGCTTCTACTTTTTGCGGATCGGTTCTTAAACCAAAATTATCAATTACAAAACCTAAATACTTAAGTGATTTTCTAAAAAAATTACTTTTTTCAAAATTTATTGTAAGATTAGCAGATTTTAATTTTTCATGTACTATTTGAAGTAATTTAATATGTTCCTCAAATGTTTTTGATACTATTATAATGTCGTCAATATAAACAAATATATTTGGATAAAAGGAGAAAGGAAAAAGTTTATCCATTAATCTTTGCTGACTTTGTGTTCCATTTTTGAGTCCATAACACATTACATTAAATTCAAATAGTCCCCTACCAGGTACGGAAAATGCAGTTTTTTCTTTAGCAGTTTTTGTAAGTGGAATCTGCCAAAAAGCATTTTTTAAATCTATACTTGATATATATTTTGCATCGCCTAATAAACTTAAAATGGAATCTATCCTTGGTAAAGGATGTGAATCACCTTTTGTAATAGAATTTAATTTACGTCCATCAAAACAAAAACGGTATGTACCATTAGCTTTTTTTACTAATAAAACTGGTGAATTAAAATCAGAATAAGATGGTGAAATTATATCATCTTTTAACATTTTATCTAACTCTTTATGTAAAATTTCTATTAAATAAGGTGACAAAGGATATTGACGCATTTTAAAAGGTTTATTATTTCCTGTATCTATATCATGTTCTATTAAATTGGTTCTACCTATTTTTTCGCTATATAATTCTTTAAATAAACTAACAAATTTATCTGCTATCTTTTTCTGTTCGTCTGTCAAGTCACATAAGCCTACTGAATTATCTTTATTTATATCCTGACTATCACTGTTATTACTGATCACATTCAAATTATTAATTTTATTATTCCAAGATTCATCAGAAAAATCCAGAGTCATAGAAAACAATTGTAAAAAATTCACACCAAAAATAAAATTTGTTTCCAAAGAAGGAACAACCAAGACTTGTAAAATCTTAACTTCATTATCTACTTTAATAGGTAAATAAACAACACCAGTTACTAACTGTTTAGATTTATCAGCTGTAGTAACATGCGGTATAAGACATTTATCAATTTTTAAATTAAATTTTTCTAAAATTTTAATCGCGTGACCACCAGCCACTGAACAATTTGCACCTGTATCAATCAAAGCTGTTATATTTTTATCAAAAATATTTACTTTAATATATGGACGGTTATCTCTAGGTAATTTAATAAAAGAACTTTTATTAATTACAGACAAACTATACGGTTTATAAAAATTTTTAACTTTATCCAACCAATCTTTCCATTCATTCAAATAAAAGCGTTTATTTGTTTCTGTTACACTTGATTTTTGTAAAGAATTGATATTACTTTTATTATAATAAATGTTTTTACAAAAAGTAGTTTTGTTATCCTTTTTTATCTGACTGTCATTATTATTTTTAGCCTTTTTATTAAGTGAATGCCGACTAAAATCATCCACTTTCCTATTTAGTTTTTTGTACAGGAAGGGCAATTTTTAAAAACTACATCTTTATATCCACATTTATAACAAAACTTTGTTCTTTTAGCTAAACATTTGCTAAAAATATGATTTGGTTGGTTACAGTTATAACAAATTACTTGTCTACTTTTATTATTACTACTATTACTACTATTCTGTGTATTATTAAAGCTTTGATTGGTACTTTGACTAATTTGAGAAACTTGACTACTATTACATACTGAACTTTGACGAGTAGAAGAAGATGGGGTAAGTTTGGACACTGTGGTATTATGACTACAATTACATTTACTACTAAAATTTTGATTTATATCCGAACTTAGGACATTTACTTTATTAACTGCTTTATTTTTTGCCACACTTTTACCTGCTATGCTCTTTTGTTTTAATTGATAAGCTTCATCTATTCTTTTACAACTGTCTTTTAAATCTTCTAAATCATTTATTTCTATAAGTGATAATGGTGTAAAATAATGTGGTAATATTCTTTCTCTAATCGTCTTAAGTCTAGTATATAAACTTGCTTCTACTTTTTGCGGATCGGTTCTTAAACCAAAATTATCAATTACAAAACCTAAATACTTAAGTGATTTTCTAAAAAAATTACTTTTTTCAAAATTTATTGTAAGATTAGCAGATTTTAATTTTTCATGTACTATTTGAAGTAATTTAATATGTTCCTCAAATGTTTTTGATACTATTATAATGTCGTCAATATAAACAAATATATTTGGATAAAAGGAGAAAGGAAAAAGTTTATCCATTAATCTTTGCTGACTTTGTGTTCCATTTTTGAGTCCATAACACATTACATTAAATTCAAATAGTCCCCTACCAGGTACGGAAAATGCAGTTTTTTCTTTAGCAGTTTTTGTAAGTGGAATCTGCCAAAAAGCATTTTTTAAATCTATACTTGATATATATTTTGCATCGCCTAATAAACTTAAAATGGAATCTATCCTTGGTAAAGGATGTGAATCACCTTTTGTAATAGAATTTAATTTACGTCCATCAAAACAAAAACGGTATGTACCATTAGCTTTTTTTACTAATAAAACTGGTGAATTAAAATCAGAATAAGATGGTGAAATTATATCATCTTTTAACATTTTATCTAACTCTTTATGTAAAATTTCTATTAAATAAGGTGACAAAGGATATTGACGCATTTTAAAAGGTTTATTATTTCCTGTATCTATATCATGTTCTATTAAATTGGTTCTACCTATTTTTTCGCTATATAATTCTTTAAATAAACTAACAAATTTATCTGCTATCTTTTTCTGTTCGTCTGTCAAGTCACATAAGCCTACTGAATTATCTTTATTTATATCCTGACTATCACTGTTATTACTGATCACATTCAAATTATTAATTTTATTATTCCAAGATTCATCAGAAAAATCCAGAGTCATAGAAAACAATTGTAAAAAATTCACACCAAAAATAAAATTTGTTTCCAAAGAAGGAACAACCAAGACTTGTAAAATCTTAACTTCATTATCTACTTTAATAGGTAAATAAACAACACCAGTTACTAACTGTTTAGATTTATCAGCTGTAGTAACATGCGGTATAAGACATTTATCAATTTTTAAATTAAATTTTTCTAAAATTTTAATCGCGTGACCACCAGCCACTGAACAATTTGCACCTGTATCAATCAAAGCTGTTATATTTTTATCAAAAATATTTACTTTAATATATGGACGGTTATCTCTAGGTAATTTAATAAAAGAACTTTTATTAATTACAGACAAACTATACGGTTTATAAAAATTTTTAACTTTATCCAACCAATCTTTCCATTCATTCAAATAAAAGCGTTTATTTGTTTCTGTTACACTTGATTTTTGTAAAGAATTGATATTACTTTTATTATAATAAATGTTTTTACAAAAAGTAGTTTTGTTATCCTTTTTTATCTGACTGTCATTATTATTTTTAGCCTTTTTATTAAGTGAATGCCGACTAAAATCATCCACTTTCCTATTTAGTTTTTTGTACAGGAAGGGCAATTTTTAAAAACTACATCTTTATATCCACATTTATAACAAAACTTTGTTCTTTTAGCTAAACATTTGCTAAAAATATGATTTGGTTGGTTACAGTTATAACAAATTACTTGTCTACTTTTATTATTACTACTATTACTACTATTCTGTGTATTATTAAAGCTTTGATTGGTACTTTGACTAATTTGAGAAACTTGACTACTATTACATACTGAACTTTGACGAGTAGAAGAAGATGGGGTAAGTTTGGACACTGTGGTATTATGACTACAATTACATTTACTACTAAAATTTTGATTTATATCCGAACTTAGGACATTTACTTTATTAACTGCTTTATTTTTTGCCACACTTTTACCTGCTATGCTCTTTTGTTTTAATTGATAAGCTTCATCTATTCTTTTACAACTGTCTTTTAAATCTTCTAAATCATTTATTTCTATAAGTGATAATGGTGTAAAATAATGTGGTAATATTCTTTCTCTAATCGTCTTAAGTCTAGTATATAAACTTGCAGCATGAATTAAACGTTTAAACAAGGTTTCCATAGCACCTATAAAAATTGCGATAGATTCATCGGGATTTTGATATCTAGAACGGATATCATCCCATGTTCTATCATCTATGTTAGCTGGAAGAAAATCTTTTTTTAATGCTTGAATTATTTGAGACCATGAATTTAAATTATCTTTAATTGAGAGAAACCATGACAATGCTGGTTCTTTGAATAAGTCATATGCAGATTTAAATAACATTTCGTCTGTAACATTTCTACTTATTTTCATATATTCAACTTGCTCAATAAAATTTAAAACATTAGACTTTCCATCAAAATTAATATTCCATTTATAAACTGGTACTGATTTTAAATAATCATTATCTTTTTTACTAGAAACATTAGGACTAAACTGTGTACTATTATGTAATGAAATATTATTATTTACTTGAGTAAGATCTGAATTTTTACCAGATTTTTCATAAAGATCTAAAATATCTGCTTCTATTTCTAAACAAGTTGCTTTAGTTATTTCTAAAAATTGAATACGTCTAACTTTATTTTCTTCTACTTCAGGAAAACGTTGCAGACGATTTGTTACATGTACTAAATAAGTTTTTAATTTTCTTAAATCAGCTAAACTATAATCACCATGATATTCTACCATTTCTGAATATATACTATCTAAAATTCTATTAATATTTTCCACTTCACTGTTAAAATTAAAAGTCGGATCTACATATTTTACTTTAGGATCTTCCCTAGCTATGGCTCTACCTAAAACTTTAATTCTAGATGCTCTATTATTTTTTGCTGTTAAATGTCTTATACGAAGTTCATAATTTACCATTTCTGCAGTCAAAAATCTAATTTCCATTTTATCCAAATCTTCCATTTTGAATATTTATTTTTCAAAATTAACTTTAATTTACTCAAAATATTTATTTTATAATAAAATATTTATACTGTACCACAAATTATTTTTTTTTTTTTTGTGTACACTGTTTAACAAAGTTTTTGCATACTTTGGAAAATTTCCCAAATATGTCAAAAAAATACTAAATTATTATTTATCTCAATTGGACAAATTAATAATTATAAATAGTCTCCAAAACTACAAAATTAGCTAATATTTATTCATATCCTTCGCATAAATAAATACCCTATTATCCATTTATTTCTATTGAATAAACGATAATTTCTAGAAAAACTGAACCCACGCCAAAATTTCTCTATTCCATGTTATTCCATAAAATTCAGAAAAAACATAAAAAACACATATCTGATATATCTTATCAGATTAACTCTAATTTGACTTAATTTTCAACAAAAAATATTTTATTCAACAGTTATATGTAGTTTTTCTCAAAATGAACATTAAGTTACACTGAAAAAAATAAGCTTTAGATTTTTATAAAAAATACACTGAGAAAAATGGAGTAAAATTTAAAAAAAAACAAGTGTTCTATCTATCCAAATACCACGTTCTTGGGCGCCAATATTAGTGTACCGTAATTAATACGTTCACTGCCAACGGCTAGTTTTGACAGCGGAGCAATGGGTATGGGCAAGGGAAAAATAGAAAGAATTGATTAATGTTGTTAGGGGCGCCAGTTACTTTAGCTTTTACTCCTTTAGGTAAGTAACAACCTAGTGTAAATACTTAAGCTTTTCAGTTTGAGAAAATATAACCCCTAAATAAAATAAGATAATTCATTTGAGAAATTTATTATAAATAAACTTAATGAAAGCACATCAAGTAATGTATTAATATATATAAAAAATATGTGTAATTATATTAAGATATAATTAAAGAAATCTTAATAAAAATTACTAAATTCAGAAATCATTCGACTTAAATGTATAAAGAAAACATGAAGTTCAGCAAGCACCAAGAAATGTATGTAAACAACAATCATTTCTTGCAGTGTATAAAAGTCATGCTTAAATTAGAAATCATTTAATCAAAAGTATGATATTTAATAATTAATAAATGAGATTAAATGTTTAAAAAAAAATAAGTACCTAAAAATGAACAAAAGCCAGAAGGGCATATAGTATTAATCAATACTATATCAGATCTGATAAAGTTTACAGTTATAAAAATATTGAAATAAAAGAATTTAAAAATATGAAATATTGCTTTCAAAAGTTTTCAGAATGAGTACTTAGCTGGTTTCTGCAAAATCCATGAGGTATGAATTCCATCGTCTCCATCTGTGCAAGTCTCCCCTATGCTGATGAATTCATTTCTCAAATGAAAGAAAAAAAAATATAGGCTGTCCCATCTACTTTGGAAAAATTATCTTCCAGGATAAAATGTACGATTGAAAATGTTGTCCGGGATTAAATATGCTTTTGAAAATTATGTCCAATATAAAATTGTCTGCTAGACGGTCATATAGAATTTATCTATGCCGAAAAATACAGAACCATGTTCCAACAGAACATCACTCCATGCGGAGAACTTGTATATCAAATATACCAAAATAAACTTCAACTTAAATTAATGTAATTCCATATTAATGGTATAGAAATGGTAATTAATTAATGGTCTAGTGATTGTGCTTAATTAATGGTGATGTCATTTTAAGTCTTCGATGTCCATCGAAACGTTATAAATGCATAATTGTATAAAATAACAGTTATAATATCTTCCGCATTGTTTAAATATTCATTTTCACTAACTTTAAATAAAAATACATGAAGGATTACTTCGATGATTACAGAAAATAAACACTCGTCAAAATGACACCATTTTGTATCAAGGTTGCTTCAAGAAGAGAAGCGAAAATCGACCTTATCAACCGGTATGAACCCTTCAGGTAAATAAAATCCTATTTCTGAACTATTAGCGACATCTATGCAAGTCATTATCAACTACAGTTTTACCGTATAAGATTCCTAATAAAGGTAGCTGAAACGACACCAAAAATAATAACTAATTAAAAGAATGTTTCCTAATAAATCCGTATTAGTGATATCTAACCTCAAAATATTACTCTAAGAAACAAATATAAACAATACTTATTGTTTATCAGCAAAACTAATAAAAATACGAACAGAATACTAAGTGTCCTGTGAACTAAGTATAAACAAAATACTGAATCTAAGTGAGCAGTTCCAGCAAACTATTTTCAACAAATTCTGGATTATCCCGAAGAAATAATCATACGAAACTTTCCAGGAGAAACAAGCTACAGATGAAAGCCAGTGAAATCCAACCCTCAATAGACTCTGAAACATATAAAAACCAGGTAAGTCCATAGACAAATGCACTATAGAGAAATAAGTCATATGATTCTTTATTATTAAAAATCATATTCTAATTATGTTTTCTTTATGTTATTTTCAGGTAGAACTATGGAATAGAGACTCATATGGTTAGAATTCAGTTCCTGCTACAAAATAGTCCCAGATACAAAATAGTTCTGTACGTACGTAACTATTTATATACAAAATAAACATAAATTATAACGTAAGTAAACGAATAGTTTAATTAACCCTTGCTATATTACAAAGTGACGATTTATGTCGTTACAATAAATTACAAACACAAAATTTCAATTTTAAAATCAATTTCAATATTTATAATATTCATAGAATGGTATTAATATTTTTATAACAGACAAATTTAAATTGATCAAAACACCAAGCTAATTTGAAAATGAAATCGCAAGGAAAAGAAACGATTCAATTGTTTTTGTAGCGATTTGATTGGACAGCCATTTGTCATGGATAACTAGATAAGTAATAAGACAGTAAAAAGAAATATTTTTTGCACTTTAAAATTTCGATTTCGTAGGTTTATTACCCTCGGGCAGGACCTATCGGCCGGCCCTCGGCTTCTGAAAACCTACTCAATCAAAAAATTTAACTTTTCGCCCTTTTATTATAAATAACTATTTTGTAGCTCCTGAAGTTTTTTTTATTTTGTTACCCATTAGAATAAAGATGTTTATTGTTAATGTAGTAAAGTTTTAGGTGATTAAAAATAAATTTAAATGAAGTAAAAAATGAAATGTCTTAATATGGCAATAATTGGCTCACCCACCTTAAGACCTATCCAGAAGCTTGCATAAGAACATAAAACATAATAATACGGTGTAGTGATTGGCTTACAAGATACATGGCGGCTCATCAAGCCAATCACGACATCTCATTGTTTGTATTATGTTCTTATGCGAGCCCTTAAATAGGCCATAACCGACACAGTTGAATGCCGGGGTGTAGGTACAAAAAAAACATATCCAGATGTAAACTGAATTTTTCAAATAGTTTTCTTTTATTTCAGAGTAGCTTCGGGATGGGCAAGTTGTTAGTGTTAATAGCATTATGTATGGTGGTGAAACATCGAAGCTTCGTAGATACCGCACCAGTTTCTGAAGGTAATAATTATTAAAGATGATTATAATCATTATTTAAACAATTATAATAATCATTGTTTTTCTATTTCCTTGTTTAAGAACCTTGCTTGCAGTAGTACGCTGCAACCTACAGGCGAATTAAATTATTCACTAATTACACAGTCCTGCAAGTTTCTGATACATGCGAATATATGATTTTGGATAATTCGACTACGCTGATTTCGATGCTGTACTTAGTTTGTTTTCCATCGCATTAGGATTTTGAGCAATTAAAAGACATATTTTATTCCACGGTTAAATAGGGCATTTGTCCCTTATAATAATTTGTTATATAACCCATTGTAATTAATTTATTATATATATATTTATATCCCTTTCTATAACAGCGCCATCCACAAATATGTATTTTTTATCAAACCAAACAAAAATTCTTATCTAATGTAGAATTGAGTATCTAATATATAATGTGTTTTTGCCTATAACTTTTTAAATAGGAACATTTTTTTGGTTTGGACTTTTGTAAGTTAAAAAAAAAATGATGGCGCGGTGTGAGAAAAAATATACCTATTGATAAATTATAATAAAGCTTATGTAATAAATCATTGTAAAGGGCTTAAACTTCCCTTTCCTGCCATTTAATCAAAAATATTTATATATTTTTTTTTAAATATTTTTTCATTTGCGCAAAATTCTGACGTGATAGAAAAAAAACTAAAGATTCGAAATCAGCATGCTCAAGTTATCCAAAATCATATACCCTCATCCATGAAGCAGAAAAAAAGTTTAATTTGCAGGGCTGTGTTATGAATGAGCAGGGCTGTGTTATAAATGAGCAGTGCTCATTGACCATATAAAATTATTAATAAGCACACATAACGTCAGTCGCCATCTCCTGTTTAAATCCCCTTACTACCTAAACGTTCTAACTGTAACTAGGAAATATAAAAATAATGGTGATAATAATAATAATAATAATTATTATTATTATTTTCAACCTGTCAATGGTCTGTTTTTTCAAGCAAGATAGTAAATTAAAAATCGCACGGTAAATATTTTTACAACAGGTTTGTGTATGGAATATAGTTACGTTTTATAAAATAAACAAGTAGTAAATTCGCACATCCAATATTCGAATCTGTTTTGAAAATATTCACTGTGCGATTTTTAATTTACTATATATATATTATATTTAATAGATAGTAGGTGGTAAATAGTATATACACTTAATAACCTCCTTAATAGTTTTTGCTTAGAACATAGATTAACAGAGTTTTTTACTGTTTATTTATTTTTTAGATAAAGTTAAGTAAAGTAAAGTAACAGTTTTTGTCATAATACAATATAGGTCACAGTTTACAATAAACGGGTCATATTTAAAAAGTTATAAAAGGATTGGAGGAAAACGCGAAGTAGTACTTTACTGAATAAAAGACAGAAACACTTTACAATTTTAAAAGGCAATTGGATGCTGTGCTTTTCCCGAAAAGGATTTTAGGCATAAAATTGTTATACAGTGCGTCACAAGAATTCACCTTTGACCTGAAAAATAGATATCTATAATTTTAAGTAAAAAGTTTGTTTAAAAAAAAATCCCTTTGTAAAACACACTATACGCAGAGACTTGATATCTAAGAAGGCCATAGACCCATTGTAGTCATACAATTAATTATATTTCTAGTTACCTTTGTTAATTTTTGCATAAACCTACCTTGAATACTAAACATTTAAAATTAACCTACACTATGTAAAAATAAAATATTTTAAGGAAAAATCATGCCAAATTATAAGCTATTTTTAACCATCTGAAAAAAATTATAAATTTCAATTTACATATGTAAACTCATACAAATTTAGGTCAAACTCATATGAGTTTAGGTCAATGTGTTTTTACCCTAGTAACAATTTTTGTCAAGTCTTGATTAAGTATGGCTCAAGATTCTTTATCAAGTAACTGCATCCAGATTTTAACAACTCTGGCGCAAGATACTGTCGACAGATTCTTGCTCAAGAATTGTCAAAGAATTGCTACAGATACTTCGTCAAGATTCTTAAGCAAGAATGTAGCAAGAAAAATTGACAAGGGAGATGTGCGTGCTCATGGACACTAGTTTTCCGCGCAAGAGTAGGTCAAGATTCTTGACCAAAAATCTTGTCAAATTCTTTCTACAGACTTGACGAACAGACTTGACAAATTATTGCTAAACGCTCTGGTTCCATAATCTTGCCCAAGTCTGGATACAGAATCTTGATTAATTCTCTTGCTCAAGAATTGTCCAATTCTTTACAAAGAACTGTGTCAAGAAACTTGTCCAAGATCAATGTTACTAGGATAGTTACAAATTTAAATCATAGAAACATATAACTACAGACACATTGCAAAAATGTAGCATTCTTGCTACCTAAAAATTAATTATTTTATTTTAGTAATTATTTATTTCATATACAATAAGAGCCTCCAATAAGATTTATGCTTGTGTTAGGAGGTCTCTATTAATTTTGAAAAAAACATACTTATCTTTCTTACAGTAAAGGGAACGTTCAAGTATTACGTAACCCAAATTTTGATCATTTTGGACCCCCCCCTGTAACGCTATTTTCCTATACCGGTAACATGGGCGTAACACTCCAAAATGACCTCCACCCCCCCCCCTCCAGGAGCGTTACGTAATACTTGAACGTTCCCAAAGTAAATTAAATCATTTCACATTTTTTTTAATTTATATCTCTTAAAATATTTAGATATAAAACAAAAATATATAGAATGTTATAAAAAATAATGAAAATAGACTTTTGACATAATAAACACTTTCAAAAATTATTAGATGTGACACATTGTAGAAGCTTTTTGGGCGTATTTTTATTTTTAACTCGAGGAAGCAATGTCACCTGCAAATGATTTCAGTCGCAGTATAGATTTTGCCCACAAGCCATTCCTTTTATAAATATGCTCGTTATAAAACAGTAAAGGCAGATTGCAGCATTTTTATTAAAAATTTATACAAAAAGCAATTTGTGTGACTGCCCTTATATTGAACAGCATTCTATACTCGTGTCATTCTGAGAATGCGACTCTGACGTCACAGCGCGTTAACTAAACTAAACTAAACTGTAATTGAAACTTATTTCTTAAGATTTAATAAATGATTTTTGTTTATATACATTTTCTATATAATAATTATGTATTAAGTCTTAATAAATAAGTTTCAGTTACACTACAGAGTGCTTTTTAGTTTACGCGCTGTGACGTGAGTCGCATTCTCAGATTGTCACGAGTATATATTAATTATGTACCTTAGTTTGGTAGCATAAAATAATGTTACAATAAGGCACTTATTTAATTAAAATTTTTTGAAAGTGATCCACTTTTTATTACGGTCTATGATCCCATATATTTCAATAAATTTAGGTTGACTATACTGATTTGCATATAATTGGCTATTAAATTTATGCTGGGTTAAATATTGTTTAACCCTTTGTAGCACGCATTTTTCTAATGACTGTATTTCTATAAAAATAGTTGGATTATAAGTTTTTGAAGGTCGCTAATCACGAATCTGTTATCAGATTTTCTAAATTCGAAATGGCGGATCCAATTTGGCTGACCGAATTCGTAAAATTTACTCTGTAATAGAAATTGGTATGTATCGATTTTTGGGGTCGCTGATTACGAATCTGTTATCAGATTTTAAAAGTTTTAAGATGGCGGATCCAATATGGCGGACTGATTTCGTAAAATTTACTCTGTAATATAAATTGGTATATGTGGGTTTCTGGGGTAGCTGATCACGAATCTGTTATTAGATTTACTTTCTTCAAAAACCCCAATATACCAATTTTCACAACGATCACCCCCCCTCACCCGTAAGAGAGTGGATTTAGAAAAAAAAATATTTTAAGATTCAGTTTTAGCAACCTCATAAACCCCTATGTATGAATTTTCACGAAAACATTGAAAAAATTTAAAAATATTTACCTCCTCACCCCCGCGGGGGTGAAGTTAGAAAATTTAAGTTATCAGATTCGAATTTAGCAACCTTAAAAATCTCTATACAGAAATTTTCAAACTTTTGTAAAAAAATATTGTTTCTCCTCAGTTGCCCCCTTTGGCCAACCCCAATGTTCACCAAAACCAATCCCGAGCGAGAACTTCTGGTAACATACTTGTATGCCAAATTTTAAGTCTCTCGAAAGATGCTACATGTGCATATAAAGTTTTATCCAACTTTGCATGAAGAAGCGGTCTTTAATACAAATTTTCTGTATTTAGTTTTATTAAGCTTGTCGGAATTTATATATTTTTTATTTCTCTAACATGTTATTATTGTAAATTTACAAAAAAATAACACAAATTACTTAAAAAATGGAAAAAATGATAATGACCTAGGTAGTAAGTATACTTACCACCATGCTTGTAAGGGTTAAAAGCTGATCATTCTACAAAGTATCCAACTTTTTGGCAAAATAGTTTTCCCATATTTCGAACAAAAATTTTATCGTTACCTATTTTAGTAAACATTTTATTTTAACAAGATTGCGCTAATAGGTAATAAAAAGAAAAGCTATTGTTTGTTCGATTTGAAATAGCTTTTGAAAAGAAAATCTAGTAACGATTCGAACAAAATTCAATATTCTTTAATTTGTCTCGTTTTCAATCTGATTAAACTAGATACCATCGTTAAAGTCCAGGGAGATTATTCAAGAAAACAAATATCTCAATCCTTTGTCATCCTTAGGGGATTTAACAAGAATGACTTCGTGTATTTGGTATAAAAGTTTAACTTATTTTCTTAAAATATATGTCTAAACCTTTAAGTCTAAGATTATATAAAGGAAAGTTTTTAGTGGCAAATAGTATAAAATAGAAAAATTGAGAAAAAAAAAACAAATGGCAGCCTCAATTTAAACAAGAGAGTTTACGGTTTCCGGCCTACCTATCCTTTTGCCTTATTTCTGCCTTTTTTAAATGTTTTAAGGGGTCGTCCATAAAATATATCACGCAAATTGACCAAAATTCATACACTTCATACCCCGTTTCTCGCGTTATTAAAGAATGTTGAGATTTCATATTTTGGCTACCCCCCTCCCCCAATAGGAGGGGGTACTACTTAATTTTTCGTCCTCGATCCGTGAAATTTCACACTAAAATTAATTTTTCTCGAAAACGGTTAATCCTACAGTATTAGAACAAGAGTACCTTTTTTATGTATTTTGACTTAGGAAATTATATTCCAAAAATAAAATCACAAAAAAGTTACACAGAAAAAAGTTTGGGACAAAAAAACTAATAAGGCCTCCCCGTTTCGCACACCCCTGTTTAAAATAAGTACATAAACATAGTATACGAAGATGGGCCTTATTAAGATTAGTTTAGATTCAAAACCTCGTTGTGTAACTCAAAGCGTTATTAAATAAAACCCGAATTTATTAGCCACTTTCAACGGGGCTTAGCTCCGTTATGAAGCATTTTTAGACATGTTTATAGGAACTCTTTTTCATGTTATGCTATGTAGAATCGCCCCTTAAAATTATTGACATATTTACTGGACATCCTGTATACAGGGTAATTCAGAAATAAGTTACAAAATGTAAGGATAAATTCTAGGTCCAAAAATGTGAAAAAAAGTTCCTAAGGTTGGTCCCTAAGGGAGCTACGACCCTCCTAAGGGTCTGAAAAATAGTTTATATTTAATATCCCTGGAATCTTCCGGACCAACCTTTATACTTTTTTTCATATTTTTGGACCTAGAATCGCTCCTTAAACATAATATTTTAATTTTTTTTTTTGTGTTTTTTATATGGACTAAATATATTAAAAAGAAAGCCTGACCATCTACATCAGCATATTAGGGAAAATAATAATTGTGGATTTTTTTTTTGTAGAAATTAGAAATTATTTTTTTTTATATAGAAAGAAAAAAATAATAAATAAATTAATGGTCAATTTAATTTTTTCAGCTGAGCCATTTAAAAATTATATTTAAACTTTCTTCTGGTCATGTAACTTACTTCTGCAATGCCCTGTTCTAATTTCTGTGAATGTTCAGTTTCAGTTGTGGAATCACGGTTTATTCTAACCAATGAAATGAAATGTGACAAATAAATATATTATTTCATTTGTCAAATAAGTTAGTTTAGTGTTAATTATTGGCTAAACCAACCTTTAATAAAAGCAACTTATTCAAGCAAAACATATATGTTTTCAAAAGATAAAGGGCCTTTTGTATTTAACTCAAAAGAAAAACAAAACTTTATTCAGGAAAAATTATAATTATTTTAAATTTAGCTTTAAAAATGTTTTTAATAACTATACATTGTATAGTATACATTTTTATATATCAAAGAATAAAATACTAAACTAGTGATTAAAAGTTTCATTGTTGTTTCTTACTATAGAAAATTAGAAACAAAAGCTGGAAAAGCAAACAATACCCCTCACTCATGTAACAAACTAAAAAATAACAAACAACTGATCATATAATGGTAAAATTTAATTTACGTGATGCTGTAGTAAAAACGAATCTTAGGTACAATACAATACAATACAATATAAGTGGGGTTGTGAGGCATGGTACTGCCTTTCAAATCACTGCGACCAATGAGATCCACATCAAACTTTAGGTTTTCAAAGAAGACTAAGAGTTTTTTGGGGGCTACTTGGGATATATCTGCAGGTCTTGGGTATACCTGTTCTAGATATTGTAGCCTTTTGCGAGCACATAATGTGTTCGGCCGTTTCTGGTGCTTCTGAGAATAGACGGCAAATGTCGATTTCAGATTTTCCCATTTTTTAAAGATATCTTAACGGGCAGTGTCCGGTTAATAGCCCTGTATAGGTCTTTAGGTCCACCTTGCTGAGATCGAGTAATTTTCTTGTTCGTTTAGGTTCATATTTTATGAATATTTTGGCCTGTCTTAAGTTTTGGTCTTTCCAATATCGAGTTTTGATTTTTGGCTTTTGTTAAAGCCACAGAAAGGTTCAGGGCCAATAAATTGAGCGCATGCTCCCTCTCTCGCGAGAGAGTCCTCAGCCTCATTGCCCTCAACACCCTCGTGTCCTGGCACCCACATCAAGGAAACCTTGTTGGTTTCTGCCAGTTGTTTGAGGGTTTCGTAGCATTTCCAGGCAAGCTTTGACCCAAATAATCTTGGGTAAAAAATTGGTTTGGTAAAATCGCAATCTTGAGCAAAAAGTTTGAAAAATCTGAATCTTTTGTTGATATATTTTTATTTCTGTCCCTCCCCCCCTCCAAAAAAAACATTCTAGCGGAAACAATAATTGATAACTCGGCCTTAGTAAAATAATTTAAACTATTTGCAATTTTGGCGAAGGCGAACTGAGCAGTATACTAATAATACTAATAACACAGGCCAACAAGGATTTTGTTTCTTTTTTTTAAGCTTAGTTAAGACTGATCGACTGCCAAGCAAGCATTTGTATGTACCAAATTTTTCAATTAATTTTTTTTTTTTTGTTTTCATCACGTATAATTTTTTTTAGCTATAAGCCATGCCAAAAATCTCATTCTTTAACATGAAGTGTAGAATTTTTAAGTTATGGACATTGATCTACATCAACATAATCAAAGAAGCTATCTGATACAATTTTAAAAGACTCGAAATAAAAATAAAATTTTAGAGCACCCTAATGGCGCCCCATGGCACGGAATATTTTTTTTTTGAAATTTTTCGTTATTTTATTCCAAATCAGCGGTATCAAAAATAGACGTTTTCAAAAATTCATAATTTGGTCCCTGTTTTTTATTTTTCCACTGTGCGGTTATTCAAAACCCTTACGTGATGGACAAAAACAGAAGTTATATTCGAAATCAACATAACTAGATTACCCAAAATCAGCTGTCAGATCCAAATCAACTTTCAATTGTTGAACATTTGTTGGCCTGTGTGATTGGGCGGTTTTATGGAATAACCCTCTAACACACATTGTGAAATGAATTAGGTTACAGAAAATTAAATTTTACTCAATATCTTTTAAAGAGATTGAATTAAAGATTACATATTTTTTTCACCACCAGCCTAAAACCACATCTTTATTACTGTTCTTTTCGTTGATAGAAATATTATTTCTCTACCTATGACGTCAGAGGTTCTAAAAATAATGAAATTGCACCATGGTTAATAATGAATTTTTATTCAGCTGTTTTGGTATCTGACGTTTCACTTAATTATTAAATCACATTCACAGTAGTCCCCGAGAACCCTTGGGTTAAAAAAAAATCGAACCAAAAGTTAAGGTTGGATCCTTGTAGTAATCGGTTTGGAGATAATATATCCACCAACAGCCAAATCCAGAAAATTCGCTTTTGGCAGATAATGGTAACTCTTCTTTGAAGAGGTACATCTTTTACACCAATGATAATAGAAAACTGTTCAAGTGTATTTAGTTAGTATTTTTGACGTAGATTTTAAATATCTTTTCAAAATTAAGCTATCATTTTTGTTTACAGAGAAAAACGTTCTTAAAAAAATGTAAAATTGAAATTTAGGGCACTTTTAAGCATTTTTATTTATTACATTTTAGCAAATATAATACTTTCGACTAAACCTGAATAAATTTCATGTTTTTAACTAAATATATACGCTACTAACAGTTAAAAATATTATTTTTTTCTGAACTTAAGAACCTGAAAAAGTAACTGCTATTTTTACAGTATCATTGATGAAATTACGGTCTGTTGGGTAGTGTCCTTTTTTAAAGCAGTGGTTCTCAATAAGTTAAGTTTTATTTATATAAAACTCTGGCAACCCTATCTTTGTTTTAAGTAATGATTTAAAATATGTGTAGCCAGCATAGACTATTGTCTAAAGTTTTTTTTATTTATTAATACATGTATTGCAATAAGATTAAATATTTTATTTTAATTTAAATTTATTTTTTTCCATTTTTTATTAAATATAATTTAACGTTAGTTATTATGTTTTATATTTTAACATCTTATAAAATAATAATACATTTTGTTTGGCACAGTAGTTTTTGCAAATTAAAGCATAATAATTTTATTTAAAAAAAATCGTTTTATTGTCTGTATTTTTTTATTTTTTTAATATAATTATTACAAATCCAAGCAATATACCCAGACTTGTAAGTTATATTTTACATCAGGTAACTCTCTGAATAAGCAGGATGGAGAAGACTTTCTAGTCCTTCAGCTGATCAGAGAGGGTGAAATAAAACGGTGATCACTAACTGATTTGTGATAATTTATTAGACTAGAAATTCATTTATATTCAATTTACATTCTAACTATTTCCTAAATCTACACGTTTCCTCGGCTTCCTCGTTTTGTATTATATTTTAAATTCAATTCAATTCGTTTATTCATCTTTAGAATGTATACAAATACACATAAATAAGTCAAAAGTCAGCAATGAAATTGGAAAATGGAGACAAAAAATTATAATATGGTTAAACAAAACTGTATGTATTATATTTTTATTAATAATAAATTACATTTTTCGTATTGTTGCTTAACATAGTGGGTTCGAACAGATTTTAATAGGCAGGCTCGCCAGATACTACTAAGAACGCCTCTCCTTAAAATATTAAGTTATATTTAAACATCATACAATTCAATACAAATGGGGTTGTGAGGCAACATAGTACCTTTCAAGTCACTGCGACCAATGAGATCTATTGTGAATCCCCTTCATAATTTAATCTACATATAACTTTAGGCTTCCCAAGAAGGACAAAAGTATTTTTGGGGCTACTTGGGATATATCTGCAGATTTTGGATATACCTGTTCGATATAGTAGCTTTTTGCAAACAGTGACTTTGCAAAAGCAGATAATGTGTTCGGCCTTTTCTGGTGCTTCTGAGCATATACAGCAGGTGTCAATTTTTAAGCGTTACCTCTGAGGGCAATGACTGGTTTTTATTTCCGGAATGCTGAGTTCACTTTTCTTGTTTTTCAGGTTCATATTTTATAAAGTTTTGGTCTTTACAATATCGAACTATGATTTTGGTTTCCCATTTTTTGGTAGACTTTACCAGGTGGCTTTTGTTAAAGGTTTAGGGCCAGTAAATTGAGTGCATGTCCCTTCTCTAGCACGAGAGTCTGCTGCCTCATTGCCTTCAACACCCTCGTGTCCTAGCACCCTCATTTTGTTGAGAGTTTCGCATCATTCCCAAACAAGTACACATTTGGTATCATAGTGCCGTGGTTCCCTAGAACCGCCGCCGGATGGAGGAACTATATTCAATGTTCTAAACCGTTTTATAACCACTGATTTACTTATTCCATAAAATGATTTAAAAAGTCAAACTTTGAAGGATTGCAATTTTCACACTACTCAACAAAATAAAATATAATCAAAATCAATCGATTTTTCTAAAGGTTCCCAAATTTAAAATGGTTAATAAATTAAGTTCTAATTAGCATTTTTATTAAGTTAAAGAAACAGATTTTCTTCATTTATACTTTAGAGTCATATATTTACTAAAATTAAATAAAAGTAAATGCTTTAAGCAGTACCCTAAATTTCAATTTTCCATTTTTTTATTTATGTTTTTCTCTGTAACAAAAATAGATAGCTTACTTTTGAAAAGATATTTGGAATCTGCGTCAAAAATACTAACTAAATACACTTGAACAGGTTTCTATTATCATTGGTGTAAAAGATGTACCTCTTCAAAGAAGAGTTACCATTATCTGCCAAAAGCGAATTTTCTGGATTTGGCTGTTGGTGGATATATTATCTCCAAACCGATTACTACAAGGATCCAACTTTAACTTTTGGTTCGAATTTTTTTTAACCCAAGCGAGCTCGGGGACAACTGTGCATTGCTATTTAAAAGTGTCTTTAGGTACCAAATTTATTTATTGCATGATAAATGAAAAAATATTAACTAAATTAGTACCTATAAAACATGTTTTACAAAAAACACTTCGAAAAGTGAAAATCATTGGTCCATCATATTCAACCATAGATTATACAACCCATATATTACCGTAAGGATCATAGATTACTAGAGGTACAACCCCCATATATTTATTTTTGAGGCAATAGATTCTCCCTTACAGTTTTCGCCTGTCCCCTTATTTCTGGGGGAGTACCAGATACATCACTTTGCATTTCACTTTCCATTTTTATATATTTTATTACACTTAACACGGAAACACTTTCTAACTTAATAATTTTAGCAGATCACCAGAAAATTTATGCCAGAAATGTCAAGTTATTCATTTGTTTTTTTAATGGCCGCGAACGGCCAGCGTGATATTTTAAATTTATAAGCTTTTTCATTAAATTTTAGTAAAATAAATAAATAAATAGCTAATTAATTGTACTGGTAGTGATAAAATTACTATATTTTCCACGTGAGTGAAGATTTAACATTTTAGACCGCGTCTTGCGGGCTTCGCGCTAGCGCGCTCATCCCGCAATTTGACGCAGGTCAAAAATGTTAAACTTCTCTCACTTGGTAAATAATATACTATTGTACATGTTCAGATATATGAACAAGTGTAACAAATGCCTTTTGGCTCGTGCCCCAAAACTCACCCTTATTGATTAAATATTGCATACAATACAGTTGTTTACAATCAACTGTCATGTGTCAGTCGCCGTTCTTGGCGCTAGCGAATTGTTTAGACAGGCCCCCCAAGCATGGATGCCAGAGATGTCTCAGAATACTGCGTAATTTAAATTTTGGGTTGACCGCACGGTTACCCACTGCGCACGGTTCCCCTACTTTCTCCTACTACTTTCCCCTATCCCGATATTAGAGCAGGGAAAGCACTTTCTCAAAAAAAAAAAATTAAATATTTAAAAAGTGTTTGTCACGTCTGTATAAGTTTTAAATTATAATAATCACACAGGCCCACAAAAAATAAAAATGGAAATTACACTTAACGAGACTATTTTTTTTTTCGTATTTTTGGGCCTTAAAAACGAATTTCACAACGAAAAAGTATTTTTCCAAAAACTGCAAAAAAGAATATTAAATATATTTATATTAATATATATTAGAAATTTTTTCACGAGCTAGCTCGAAATCTTTAAAGTTCTCTAGGGGGTTGTACTCTAGGACGCATTTGAAATAAAAAGAAACCACTATTCGGTAATATGAGAGCGAGGTACTTTGGGAGTCAGCCAGATTTTTCATTGTCAAATACATTTTTAGCGTCCAAAAATAAGTAAGAAAAATATAGTCTGTATAAAAGCAATTGACTTTTTTTTGTGTGCCGGTGTTATTTATTATTATGCATGTCGACAATCATATTGCAATTCATTTGTTGTGCTTGTCGTCATCTCAGACACCATTAACATGTTTGACACAGTTCAAAGGCTTCTTTGTAATAACAGTTAATCTTGCGCATAACTAATTTCTACAGGGGAATTTCGGCTCTAATGCTGAGACAACAAACCAATTTTGCTTCCGAGACATGATAGTTTATAACAGTAATTAAAGATGGGTCTTAAGTTTGTACGAACAGATGTGACATGAATATACAAGCGTTCAACATGCATCACATAGTTTAAATATAATGTATGTGTAAAACACATTGTGTATGTGTCTTAGAGTACAAGAAATAGTTTTTGCACGACCAAGACTAAAACCTAATTTTACGCTTTCATTTTTGGGACTAAACTTGCCGTTTTTCTCCCAAGGGAATAAAAATCACGGCAACCTTGATAATATTAAAATATTATACTTACTATGTGCTTTGCTGGTTCAAAAATTAGGTTTGGCGTTGTTTTGTAATAAATTAGAGATTCAAACCAATTTATTTGATTTTAACAAAGAAAACCTTTAAAAATAACATTGTTATAACAATTTATACATAACTTAAAATTTATAAACTTCGTCCATTTTTTTTGACGTTTATGTCAACCATATTAAAAAACAATTGAAATCGCGATAGCCGTGAAACTGACTTTTCGCAATTTACAGGCATCTTGATTAAATTACGAAAATAAAACAACCGATTTTAGACGCATGGTTTTGAATTTTAATTTTATCTACCTACCTAAATTATGTTTGATCCTGCAAAAAATAGTGTATATGCCTCAGGACTAAACGTGGCTGTTTTAGTCCCTTGCATTTCTGTTTCCCTCGCTCGCTACGCTCGCTCATGCAGCAGTCCAAACCAGTTTAGTCCCTTGGTATATAAATAAATATTTTATACTAGCTATGTTGCCTATTTCAAGTGTATTATGAACTTAAAATAAAGTTTTTATAATAGTTACGTTGCTTATTTTTAGTGTATTATAAACTTAAAATAAAGTTTTTATAATAGCTACGTTGCCTATTTTAAGTGTATTATGAACGATGGTAGTCAAAAAAGTTTGTTAAGAATAATACCTGAGATACAAATAATAATTTTTACACAAGGCCGGAGAAAGATTTTACAGTCTGTCAAGTAAATGCCTGTCACGTATAAAGTGTTGTCGGTAAAAGAGAGCCCTACTTTTTTTTGAGGATATAGTTTACTTCCTGACGGATAATCCTTTGTACATAGAGACTCTTTCTGAACATTATTTTTGGTGAACTAACACATTTTAAAACATAAATGCTGCATACTCGTCACGGCTCGAGGATGTCTTCCTCTATCCGCATCCGAAAGGGCCTAAAATGACTCATATTGTACCTGCGAAGTATATGGGTAAGTTGAGAACATTGGTCAACAAGTGAGTGAAACGATACTCTGAAACGAAAAATGTTGACGACTTAGTAGATCGGGCCTCAACAGAAAAAGTATTGGCTAAGCACGATTTTAAACATGTTTTCGCAGAATCATCAATTAACCCTGCGCTAAGAGGCAAAAAAGCCTAAAGTTTTGGATATTTCACATGAAACAATTCGTACTCATCTCCGGGGTTAGACTTGAAGTGGCGAAGTACAATAAAGAAACCTTTGTTAAGTGAAAAACATAAAAAAACGACTGGCGTGGACCAAAGAAAACACCGATCGAGATTGGCCGTCCCAGTCACCTGACGCAAACCCCATCAAGCACAAGCTTAGCAGGAAAAAGTTACACACATTAAAGGAGCTGTCGCTAGACTTGGACAATTTGGAGGTCTTTGACGAAGAAATATGCGGAAAATCTCGTCAAAGTATGCACCGTCGATGCCAGGCAATCATTGACGCCAACTGCACTGAACTGGACGAGTTACTAAGTTGTTTGCATTGGTCTATCATTCATTGATTGTGAATTGATTAAAAAAAATAGTATAAATAAATTCTTAGATAAACAATGCGTGGCACGCTCTTACTTGACCGACTGTATATTAGGGTGGTCGCGAAAATTCAAATTGAATATTCGACTGCTACCTACACAAAAATTTGTTACCCTTTATGGTAATATGAATTATCCAAATTTTGAAGTCAATCGAAATACGTTAAGGCACCGCACAATGGTCCTAAAGTTTTTAAACTTACCCATTTTACGAGCTTCTTTAATTTTAAATTTATAAATTAGCAGATTTTGAAATCTTAAACTTTTATCAACTAAAATTGTTGCCTAATTTGTGACTATTGCTTACGTAAAATTTAAAGTGGATCACAAGTCGTTTAGAGTTGGCACAAGAACCTTAAACCTCAAAAAATCCATAATTTTACTAGCTTTTTTTATCCATTTTCTACCCTTGTATCCACATGGTGTAAAAATGTTAACGGACCCTAGTCTGAAATAGTAGACCTATACATGTATATTATATATGCAAAATTTTAGGAGAATCGGAAAAAGTTAGGAGGTCGCGCAAGAGCTGTAAATGTTTAAAAATGGACGATTTTAACTCTTTTTTTACTTTAAAACTAAAAAATATAATTTAAGATTACAAATATTTTTATTTTTTTTTTGCTCTTATACTGGTTTTACTTTTTTTTAGTTTTTATTTAACTTGAATTTCTAGTTTGTTAGTTTGTTACTATGTTAGTTTGTTAGTTAGTTTGTTTGTTAAGCAGGACACCTTAGGTTAATGATAGAAAGCTGAAATTTGGTATAGTTATTTATCTTCGAAGACAATACAATATAATAAAATAAAATAATTCCCCCAACCCCCCCCCTCGTTGGGGAGGTATACCTCTTTTTCAATTCTTACCAATATGTTTGTGTAAATTTTGTACTGAAGGTTTTTGCACTCACTAGAGCTAAATACAATATTTAAAAAAATGACCCCCACCCCCTAGGGGCAATTTAAATATTTATAAAGAGTCGTTTAAAAATATATTCTATTTTTTTATACCTAAACTGGATTCTCGTTAAGCTCTCACTTTCAGATTTCTAGTTTATATAAATATATATAAATGTATAATGTATAATTATATACCGGCTAACACAAGAAGTATTGCCTGCGAATTATCTCCGTAACTATAAAAGATAACTTTTTGAAATATATATGAACCGTAAATACCCCCATTTTGGCATCGTCATTATAAAAAATATCACTTTCGGTCTAAGCGGAAAATGGCGTTATTTTAAAGTTTTTTTTTAATTCATCAACTTTAACGCCAGTTTGTGCTAAATTTTTAAATGGGACGACCTATTTTTGATTTTGCTAAATTAAAAATTCAGGTATACTCTACAAGAAAAACGTACAAACACCCTAATAGGGTTGGCCCTTTTCGGGGAAAATGGCCATATTCCGTTGGGAGCTATATTGAATCTAGAACTAGAAATCTGAAAGTGATATAAGAACTTAACGAGAATCCAGTTTAGGTATAAAAAAATAGAATATATTTTTAAACGATTCTTTATAAATATTTAAATTGCCCCTAGGGGGTGGGGGTCATTTTTTTTTAAATATTGTATTTAGCTCTAGTGAGTGCAAAAACTTTTAGTACAAAATTTACACAAACATATTGGTAAGAATTGAAAAAGAGGTATACCTGCCCAACGAGGGGGGGGTTGGGGGGATTATTTTATTTTATTATATTGTATTGTCTTCGAAAATAAATAACTATACCAAATTTCAGCTTTCTATCATTAACCTAAGGTGTCCTGCTTAACAAACAAACTAACTAACAAACTAACATAGTAACAAACTAACAAACTAGAAATTCAAGTTAAATACAAACTAAAAAAAAGTAAAACCAGTATAAGAGCAAAAAAAAAATAAAAATATTTGTAATCTTAAAATCTCATATATATTTTTTTAATTTTAAAGTAAAAAAAGAGTTAAAATCGTCCATTTTTAAACATTTACAGCTCTTGCGCGACCTCCTAACTTTTTCCGATTCTCCTAAAATTTTGCATATATAATATACATGTAAAGGTCTACAATTTCAGACTAGGGCCCGTTAACATTTTTACACCTTGTGGATACAAGGGTAGAAAATGGATAAAAAAAGCTAGTAAAATTATGGAATTTTTGAGGTTTAAGGTTCTAAACCACTTGTGATCCACCTTAAATTTTACGTAAGCAATACTCACAAATAAGGCAACAATTTTAGTTGATAAAAGTTTAAGATTTCAAAATCTGCTAATTTATAGATTTAAAATTTAAGAAGCTCGTAAAATGGGTAAGTTTAAAAACTTTAGGACCACTGTGCGGTGCCTTAACGTATTTCGATTGACTTCATATTTTGGATAATTCATATTACCCTAAAGGGCAACAAATTTTTGTGTAGGTAGGATTCGTATATTCAATTTGAATTTTCGCTAAAATCCACTAAAAAAAAATATATTTATGTTGTCTTACTGTCAAGAGTAGAAACATAATATGATACAATATTATTAATAGACGGTTTTGCATTATACATACATTTAATAAATATTATTTATTATTTTATTCAAGTTTTTATTTTTAATGAAAATGAAAAATGTATATTCAATTTGGAAAAATTATATTTCTTTTACCAGACATTTGTAAACGTTTGCTAGTAAAATTTTAGTATTTTTAACTTTTTTATTTTAAATGTTTATTCGAAACTAGCCAAAACTTTTTTGTAACTTTTACAGTCACTCTAGGAAAATTAAAAATCTTAATTGCAAATTACTCGAGAACAGTTTTTCGTACGGAAAAGTAGATTGAAAAAGTTTTTCCAAGAGGAAAAAAATTAAAATTTCCACATCATTTATGTAAACCGTGAAGTTGAAGAGATCCAAAGCAAAATGTAATAAAATCACACTCACATAAAAAAAGAGATTTTGTTTTTAAAATAATTTTGTTAATTATTATTATTATTATAACAATTTTGCTATAATATTAAAGCAGGTGCTAATTGAGCTTGAAACAAATTATTGATTTTTTTTTAAATTAGTTAAATATGTTTATATCAAGTATCTAACGAGAATTACAAATTATTTATAATACAATATTTTTTCTCTGTGTGTATATAAAATAAAAATACCAGGCCAATTTATAAGCCGGATTTTAGGCCAAATATGTGATTAGAAACATAAAAACGTCCTTTACTAAAGGTCGATTCAGGCATAATTATCACTAAGTTCACTAAACTGAATTAAGAAATTTAGAAATTAAGAAGATTAAGGAACATAACCTCAAATTCTATAATAAATTTATCGTGGTATGCAACAATTAAGATAAAAGATAAAATATACCATAAAATAATGATACAATCTTAAAATAAACCATAGAAAAAGAAGAATTTCTGAACTACACTAACTTTTGTGCAAAATGTTATAAACAAACGTTATCCAAGTATCAAAATAAAAATGAAGATGGCGAGACCATTGTATTTTAAAATTCGTACATTTTCAGTGTTAAGGAAAAACACAGTAGTTACATAAGAAAATAAAAGGTACTTTTGGAGATAGTTGGTTTTAAAACACGATTTTTAGACCCAACAACTGCAAATGTAGTAATAGTCGTCCTACGCAACAGATATTTGTTTGTGTTTTACTTATTCAGTCGTATTTACACATGCTTATTATCTATTTGGCAGTTACCTTATTATTGAATACCACGGAAAATTTTAGATTATGTTTCTTATTTTTATTAATTTCTTTTATTTATTTATTTATTTATTTATTTTACGGGACTTCCCCATTACAGAAATAATTACATATTATTAATTATAACAAAATAAATACTAAGCTTAAAGATAGCTAAAAATATACTTAAATATAAATGCACATGTATACCAAACTAGAAATTTTATACTAAACTACTGCAGTGTAACTAAAAGTGAACTTTTAAATTTTTAAATTTTTGAAAATTAAATCTAAACAAGTCAATATCAAAGTTGTTTATATAAACCAAAGCTTTATTAAACGGCGTATTTAAAAGATAGTTTGTATGATAAATATTTAATTGGAAAGTACGACTTTGCCTAATACCGGGTCTTGGGACCGAAAATTTTAACAAATTAAGTAAATCTGGACAATCAATTAATCCGTGTACTATTTTATATATAAAACACACATGGGAAAATGTTCTTCTAGATTCCAGTGTTTTCAGATTTAACAGATTTTGAATTGCGTTATAATCGTGGTTCCTAATAGTAAAGTTTACCTTGAAAGCTAAGTTTCTGAGAATTCTATGCTGTACCCCTTCCAAAAGTTTGATATCAATTTGGTAGTATGGAGCCCAAATAATAGATGAATACTCCAAGTTAGACCGCACAAGAGATTTATATACTGTAAGAATAGTTGATGGATTAAATGAAGTTAAATTTCGCACAATAAAACCCAAGATTTTATTTGATTTTGAGGTGATTGTTTTTATGTGCTCAGAGAAATTGCAACTTTCATTAAATGTTATACCTAGATCCTTAACCGATGATACGTAGCTTAAGGGCGAGTTATTTAAATTATAAAAAGAATTACATTTTTTTGTACCTGTAAAAAAACTGATATAGCAACATTTACCAATGTTAAGCTCTAGTTTATTTTTTATCGACCAGTTAAATATTATGTCCAAGTCATACTGCAATAGTAACATATCCTCCCTAGATTTAACTTCGCGAAAAACTTTTAAATCGTCAGCAAACATTAAATATTCACTAAAAAGAATGTCATCACCTATGTCATTAACAAATATTAAAAATATCAGAGGGGCGCAATGAGATCCTTGAGGAACACCAGATGTTACTTCGATTATACCTGATAGGACACCTCCAAATTTCACACTTTGGGTTCTGTTCATTATGAAACTAACAATCCATTTTATAGTTTTAAGAGAGAATCCAAACTTAAAGAGCTTTTCAATTAATAAGGTATGATCAACTCTGTCAAAAGCTTTAGAAAAATCCGTGTAAATCGAATCGAGTTGAGAATACTTGGATAAGTTGTTTAGTATTTTGGATTTATAAAGAAGTAAGTTTGACGATGTTGAACGCGCAGAGAAGAAACCATGTTGCTGGTGTATAATAAAAGGTTTGCAGGCCCATGTTAGCTGGTCACAGATAAGACTATCAAAAAGTTTTGAAATATTCGATTGAATTGATACCCCTCGATAATTTTTAATATTGTTGCGGTCTCCCGATTTAAATATTGGGACAATAAAACTGTGTTTCCAGATTACAGGAAATGTGCCTTCATTAATAGATCTATTAAATATAATAGATAACGGTTCCGAGATGGTGCAAACACAGTTTTTTAAGAAAAAGTTAGGAATACCGTCAGGTCCAGAAGAAAATTTATTGGGTAATTTATTAATTTTTTTAAAAACGTCCATCACAGTTATATCTCTTATTGAAATATTACGAGATCCACTCACTACTGGTTCATCAAAGTGCGGAAGGACGTTACCCCTGCTGTAAACTGTGGCAAAATATTCTGCAAATAAATTTGCAATATCTTCAGCATTGGATGCTGTAGAGTTATCTAGAGACATAACATTGGGAATTGAATTTGTTTGCTTTTTATCATTAATAAACTGCCAAAAGCTTTTAGGATTTGAATTAAAGTTAAACTCCATTTTTCTTAAGTAATTTCCATAACAAACTTTTGAAAGGTTTTTACATGTAGCTCTTAAATTGGAAAATACTTCAAAATCAAGTGGACTTTGACTGATCTGGTAGTTTTTATGTGCGGATTATTTTTGTGTGACTAAACGGCGTAAATCTGAATTAAACCATTTGGGAAAAGTATTTTTTACATAACGTTTTGTTGGAACATAAAGAGAAACACCGGTATATAAAATTTCATAAAACAAATTTGTTGCCTCTTCCGCATTTAAGTTTTTCAACATCTCGGGCCAGTCAAAATTCGAAAGATAATCGTTAAGATAGATATAGTTTGAATTTCTAAAATCAAGATAAAATTCTTTATAATTTAGGGCGGCATTTTTTTCTTTTCCAACAAAAATATTAAAAGCGTAAGCAATATGATGATTTGAATAATTTAGTAATAGATCAATAGCTTCAGTAACGTTAGTTTTTAGTAAATTTGAAAACAATAGATCTAGAAAAACGTTTCGGTTGTTTGGTATATTATTAACTTGAGACATGTTTAAAAAATTATAGCACTCAGCTAACGTAGTGGCAGAAGTAGAGTTCGAGTCAACAAAAATTATATTTTCTCGTTTGCTCCATTGGGCATCTGGAATATTGAAATCGCCAAAAACTGCTATCTTGGAGTATTGATTGATTGATTCTTAATTTCTTAATTTAGTTTAATGACGTTAGTGATAATTATGCCTGAATCGACCTTAATTTAGATTTTGAGTTTTGTTATGGAGCCCCTCAGTTAGCCAACATCAGGTTTTAAACTAAAAAGAAAAATGATAGTAAAGGTGTCTCTAGTATTAAGAGATAAAACTATGGATAGTATATCACGTCTTTACTTTATTTTTAAAGCAGGGATAGTAATAAATCTGCCATATCAAGTACGCCAGATATTTAAATCTGTGACAAAAATTATTTTTTACACAAAAAGATAGACTGATAATAAGCTTCCATAAAGAAGAACTGAACCAATTACTGGCAATAAAAAAATTATTTTTGTTCGATTGTACACTGTAAAAATTATGCAATGCAATTTAATTACCGGGTTTCTGTACCAGAATTTTAAAATAAAATTTTAAAATATTTCCGAATTTTATACAGTAATTTTAAAACAATATTATAATTTACAACTTGATTTTAGGATATTACGTCGTCACAGTAAATTTAAAGTGTTAATTTAAATAGCAGTAAAAGTAATTTATTGACTAAGTCCATGGGCTATTGACCTTCTGCTCATGTTCCGTTAAAATACAGTAAAAAATTCGGTTTAACCCGTATGAATTTTATAATTTAATCCTAATGTTGCTTTCTAATTTCACCCCCATTGTTCATAGTGAATTAAAAGCTACACTTTTTGTATAACAAATCTGTACAAAAAGTTTGATTTTTCGCACTAGAAACGGATGACACATAAACTAAAAATAAATTTAGACATTGTAAAGTTAAAATTTGCATAAGATATTACATCAAAAATCCTGGATTAACCCAATGCATGTCCTAACTAGTATAATCTTTGTACGCTCCTTTCTGCCTGAAAGTAGAAAAAATCAACAAAAAGCCACTCAGATAGAAAATGAATTAAGTTTAGGATGTAATACGATTTAATCGTAATTTAATTTACTTAAGTGTTGAAAACGTATGACAATTATCTCTACAATACTCTTCCGTTAAAAGGAAAAGGGGTATTGTAAATACGGTTCTAAATAACTTAAAACAAATATTATGGGCCCTATTAAATGGTGGCTAAAAGGCCAAAAATACCTATTTAATATAATATAAGAAAAAGCCTATCACATAATGCAGGTAAATAAAATAGCTGTTATATGATCCTGAGGTTATCGAATATAAAACGTTTGACAATGCCGAAAGAAAAGAGTCAGAGAACAAAATCACAAGGAAAGACGCCAGATGCTGTAAATTGTTAGAAGGTCGAACAGTCTTCTGCATTAAACGTTTGTACAATATATTATTTTTTTAGCATAACATTTTTAGGAGTAAAAGTGGTAATTTTTATGGTTTGTAGAGTTAACTCCCGAGCAACTACAGAGGAGCCACAAAATGTAATATTTACTTTGAATAAATAGGATTAATTCGTAAATAATAGTCTTGATACACCTCGCCAAGAGACCTGATGTTTAGATCTTTTGCATATACGACCTTCTGCCTTAACAAAGCACAAAATCTGATGGGATTTTCTGAAGCTTGCAGGACTGCGGAAGTGAAATCACACTTTGAAGGCAACGACAGGAAAAATTTCCAAATAGGAAACCTCTTTCCTGCTTCCTTATGATTTCGCATCACGATAGCGTCAGATATTTTTTTGGATTAACAATAATTCAATTGGTGTATTATCAGATAAAAGTGTACTTGAAGCCCATAGATTTAATGAATTTTAATTTTCAACAACAAAGGGATTATTATTCTTTAAATAGAGTTTAAATGTATTTTTCAAAAGTTTGTTTATAGTGACATTAAATTGTACAGACCTAAATGAGGAATGGACCTGGAAAATATAAAATCCGCTTCTAGAGTGATGCATTAGAAAACATATTTTATCCAATACATACAGATAATAAGACAATTACCAGCTTTGTTTTAAATAGATAAACTCAATAATAACCCCCGCGTGGCTTTTGCTTTATTGAGTAGATAATTATTTATTTTACCCACTCAACTGTCACTTGTCAAATTATTTTCTTGTAAATGTCATTAAAATTTTTAATAAAAATATGAATTTCTAAGCTATTTATTGGATAAAACCTTGTATGGCACTCATGGGCAATATCTTACTTTACCCACTAGTACCATAAATAACTATTATCCAATACATACAGATAATAAGACAATTACCAGCTTTATTTTAAATAGATAAACTCAATAATAACCCCCACTTGGCTTTTACTTTATTGAGTGGATAATTATTTATTTTACCCACTCAACTGTCACTTGTCAAATTATTTTCTTGTAAATTTTTAATAAAAATATGAATTCCTAAGCTATTTATTGGATAAAACCTTGTATGGCACTCATGGGTAAACCGATATTGCCCTCTCGAAAATTAACCTGCTTGACACCTCGATTAATTTTCTCATGGGCAATATCTTACTTTACCCACTAGTACCATAAATAACTATTTCCTACGATCCTCTATGGAAATAACATTTAGTAGACTCTTTTATTCTTTAGAAAACGCCTTGTATCACACTAGTTTGATATTTTCATATCACCCTAGTGTGATATTTATGTATGGAGGGTTGCCTAATTTTATTTATATATTTACCTCGTAGATTCTACGAATTTTATTCACCTTGTTTTATAAGCCATTTTCCACCTTTCTTCACCGCCTTTTTTGATATATTTTATGTTTTTTAATCTTAATATGTCTGTTTTTCATGTCAAAAATAGAAACTATAGTTATAACGTTACTATTTTGACCATTACTGTCTAGGTTTTATAAAAATTACTTAATTTTGATATAGTCACCTTATATTTTGCAAAAAACATCAAAATACACACTATTTTTTTTATCAAATGTAAAAAGTAAAATTTTACCGTCTTATATGGCAGCATAACCACAGAAATCTAATTTAACTAGCTAACTGTCAAGTTTTCCTTCATTAAGGACAAGCATATAGGCAACCCATTAAACAGCTAGCTGTTTAATGGGTTGGACTTGTTGAAAAGTGTATTTCATACCCTCGCGGGGTTTCCTCACTCGCCTGGCGGCTCGTTCGTAAACCGTCCCACTCGCGTGAATTATTTCACTTTCCACACTAGTTATGTAATATACTATTCTTTCTTTATTATTGAAAAAGTGTTAAATTAAACATGAAACTACACTTCGGTTAAAGTATGTGTTTAAAGTTATAATTTTCTGAATAAATTCATTACATTAAAACTGACTAAGTAAAACACGAGTATAATAGTCTATAGAAAGCAAGTTATGCTTTAGAAAAAGTGGAAAATATGCTTTTGGATGAAATTATAGTAGAGGAAAGTCGCCTAATTTCGGATACCATTTACAATGTATTCAATATTTAATACTCGGTATTACTTTTTGATATTTTTTTTATATAACCAGATACAACTTATTATAGCGAACCATGATTTATTATAAAAGCAATTTTATTACAGTTTATTTTTTCCAAAAATCACGGTTAAAAAAAATCAGCGCATTTTTGTGCATTTGAAAAAGGGCTCCTAATTTCGGACATATCCGAAAAAAATTTTTCCAGAGTAGATCTGGATCCCATTGCTTATGTTTCTTGTTATTCCTTCACATTTAAGACGTAATTTAATCATTAAGCGATTTTCTACGAAATACTATAGGAACTATAATTTTAGATTCCCAATTTCGAATATCTTAGTATCTTAGGTAATTTTCGTTTTTTCAAAATTGTTTGTCTTAGTTTGTTGTATCATTATAAAAAAAATAATTAATGGTTGGTTATCCTGAATAATAATTACCTTGCGGATATCCGAAATTGGGAATCAAATGCACAAAAATGATCTATCCGAAATTAGGCAACTTTCTGCTTTTTAGATTAGAAATTTGTAGAATGTTTACGTTTTCAAATTGCTTAATTATGAATAGTGGATCAACTTAACTAACATCATAACTTACCCAAGACAGAATCACGAACTTTTATAACGATTATTTATAAAATAAACAAGCATAATAATGCAACTGAGCACAAAACTGCCATTTGCAATATAAACGATTTGGGCTGCCATTTAAAGGGGAGAAGCTCTACCGTTATCATATTACAGGACGGATTTAGTTTGACTTTTGGCTTCACATAAAAGTAGGTTTCTGTTTACCTTTGCAGACAGTATCTTAAATACACTACTATCCGAAATTTGGAAACCATCCGAAATTAGGCGCATTTCCTCTATTCCATGCTTAAATTATGGTAAGAGCTTCCGCGAATTTCCATTCGTACATTTTAAAATCGACATAAACTCTAAAAGTATTAATTCTAGAAGTATAAATGTGTACTTAAGGTACTTTAAGGCCTTGTATTTAGTGGAACGTTCAAGTTATTTTTCAATATTGGCAAATAAGTATTTTTTTTTTTGTTTTGTTAAGATGATTCAAGTTGTCATAAAAAAAATTGCTTAAAGCTCCTAAAAGACCTAGTTTCCCTAGATGGATCCTACGTTTTTGTTTTTTTTATGTAATAAGTAGCAGTTTATAAATTATGCATTAAAGTTATGTAAAACACAAACAAAAATTAAAAATCCCGAGTTTTTTAAACCAAATTTCGATTTTTTTTTTAATTTTTTTTTTCGAAAAACGAAGAAAAAAATGAAAACTAAAAAAATTTATTACACCATTTTACGCCATTTTACCTCATTTGAAGAAAAAGCAATACAACATTTTTATATATTTTTACTAACCAAGCTTTTCCTTGGGAACTAAAAATAAATTGAAAAAAAAATGCTTTTGAAAAAATTGTTTTTAGCCCATTTTACCTTATCCCAATCCGATTTTTACCAAAAACAATCCCAGTCTAGAACTTTAGATAATCAACCTATGGTCTAAATTTGAAGTCTTTAGCCCAAAGTGTTCACTTACCGTGGTCACAAATTTCTCGGACACACAGACCGGCAGACCGACAGACAGACAGATTTTTTACTACCAAACCAAACCATTGTTAACGTAAACAAACGCCTCCCATTAAAAAAAAACACCAAACCAGCAAGCTACCAAACTAAACCATTGTTAACGTAAACCAACTCACCCATTAAAAAAAAACACCAGAAATTCGTGAGTATTTTAACAAATTTTTGTTATAAAAATTTCAACAATTATTTTATTATATTTATTAATTTTCAGAGAATAATAATAAGCAACCAGTTATATATCTCAATGTATAAATACGTGCCTACGCTTTGAGAGCCACTGAAATCAGTGCTGCCACTACTACAAACCTCGCTTTCAGCCGTATGATCTTCGGCCGTAATACCCACCTCGTCCAAATGGTACACTTTTCTGGTATGAGTATCCATAAATTTTTAAAGTATAAATTATGAAGATTGCCTGTTGTGGACGTATTCATAATGACGATCATTAATTTAACGATCTACAAAACAGTATTCCGCATTAAAATCGTGTTTGCGCCTAATAAATTACAAAGCAGCTTGTGTTTTGTTATTTTACTCTCCGCGGCCCTTAATTGGGAAAGTATTCCTTAGTAAAATTTTCCATCAATCTATTTTCCAATCATCGTACAGACTGATATTGGTAGAATGACAGTTTCGGGCTATTGGCCCTCTTCAGTACCAAGAATTAACTCCGTACGCTGCACATAGGGGTATTTGGGCTATCTGGGCGGTCAAAATTATTTTTTAACTTAATTCGATTTAGAATGTGGTTTCATATTATAGTAAATGATAAAAAAGTAAAAAACCATTTTTATCTATACCGAGTGTGACATATAAAAGGATCAACCCTTAATAATTTTTAAACCAAATTAAAAAAAAACAAAAATCCTCGGACAGTCCAAAAAGTAAGTCTAGCTTTCTAATAAATCTAAACTCAATAGTGGGTAACTTTGGAGAGTACAACTACTAGACTTAAATTTGAAAAAAAAATACACTAAAAAATAGCACTTACTTAAAACGTATTTCTTTAGTTAATGTAAGAGATATAGCCACAAAAAGCTACGTAAAATAGACACACTTACCTGCTTCATCAGAATCCATGGTATTTATTTATAACTGTATACAAAAATAAAAAGGAAAAATAGCTACTTGTAGGCGAAGGAGGCTGAAAAACAAAACTTGCATGATCACTAAAATGACCACTAAGTTTCGACCGATCGTAGTGGGGCTAGGAATGTACGGAGAATGGAGGATATACTGTATCTCTCGACTTTATATGCTTAAGCCAAAGTTTTTATGACCGACTTTTGGCCGGCTAGATCAGTCCGTCTGTGCGCTGATTGAGAAAACCACTAATGTGGTACTATAATTATAAAAAGAAAACTGTCAGTCTACCAATATCACTCTATACGATTATTAGAAAATATATTAATGTAAAATTTAATTATTCCTGATACTCCTACCCGTTCCACATTTACCGCGTTTACTCTAGACAAATTCAAAATTTTAGGCCCTTTATCCGCATGGCAGACGAGCAGAGCGAAGTGGAGCGCAACAAGTACGGCAATAAAATTTAACTACAACAACGTTGTTGGTACGAAAAGAACTTTTTGCAGAGGAGAAAAATTCGTTTCTTAATAAAATTTATTAAAAGTACTAATTTTTAAAGGTTTTTTTTTAATAATTTTAGTCTTTTATAATTTTTCTCTCTTATCTTACGTGTCTCTGCGAAGAGTATATAAAGAAATACAAAGCATTATTTGTCTTCACAGCTTATATTTTGTTATAGTGGTTTTGACTTTCAAATATCAATTATCAAGTGGCAGGCTTCCAGTCGGAAAACACAGGAAAACACGGTTTTTTGCTAAGCAAACATAAACAAAAAGGAAACTGTAATGTGATTTACAAATTTTGATATCTAATGAAAAATTATAAGGCGTTTATTTAAAGCAAATAAACAAATGTACTTAATTAAATGTAAGTTACATAGGGTTACACATAATTAAGTCATTATTTTCGAAAAAATTGCTTCTGGAATAGGAGCCTATGTATAGGGACACTAAATCGGTTGAGTTGCATTTTAAATATCCCCTTACCATCTATTTTAATTTACATACATACATTTGTTATTAATTAGTTTTATTATTATTTACTTATTTACTAGTTTATGTTAATTATAATTAAATTAACTAACTAAACATATAGCAAATGGATAACTACATGCGAATTTTGCTCTTATAGATTATATGGAACTGTCTTCATTAAACTAAAATTTCAAGAAGCATATGATCATTTTGTACTAGACTGTTATGTTCGAATATATTCTATAGAATATAGCATACCATAACCAAAATTTAATTTGAGCTGATTTAAATTTTAACATAATAAAGAACGTTTCTTTTTATGGGTTATTCCGAACCAAAGACAAAAAATTTAAATCCATTTGATTCGTTTATCTTTTGTAATAAGAGTGGCAATTTTGACTATATTTTGCAATTTTTTTATAAGAAATAACCAACTCATTTACCTTATTGAGGGATAAGCCGCATTGAAAATTTTCAATAATCGCACATACACACCAGCACATAAATAAAAATATATTTTTAAAATAAACAGTGTTTAACAGGCTCTAAACTTACTTTCAAAAAGTCCAAATTTTGACTATTAAACTTTTCTACAGAAAAATCTAGATTACTTAAGATATTTAAAACACGTATTTTGTATTTATAATCTAGGATGTAAGCGACACACAATACTTAAATAAAACAAAAAAAAATGTTTATAACGTATAAAAATGTTACTATGTTACGGAATAACCCATAATAAAGATAACGTTTCTATTTATATGTGTCAGGAAAACTTAAGTGCACTAACTTTGCACAATGCTGCAATAAGTTTGGCAAAATAACACCGGATTTCCCGCTCTTTATGATCGTAAATAAGTTTTAGCTTCACTATTTTATTACAAGATCAATATAGTCTTAAAATTAAGTAAATTTTGTGAGTTATTAATAAATTTATTTATTAATATTATAATTTACTAGCTGAATACCCGTGCGTTGCACAGAGAATTAAGATTAACATTTTTTATGAAAAATAAAGTGTACCTTGGACGTATTAAAAACGCATCTACATGAAAATGCCTCCAATAAAGTTTACAGAAAAATAATTTGGAATAGCTAAAATAATAAAAACAAAACATCCACATCTGGTTATGGTTTTGAAAGAACCTCTTTATATACAATATTTGTGTTTTTTCTTTCTCAGATTTTATTATTACTAAATTATTGTTGGAACTAACTCTTGAATAGGCTACATAAAGTTGGTCATGGGAGAAGCAATCTTCTCTTAGATCCACGCCAGCCCATTTTAACCATTGCCCTAGTGCCTTATGAATTGTAATAGCAAAACACACCTTTATTGGGAATTGTAACCGCTTAAATTTAAACCGATAGTCCCAGGTAATTAAGGGAATTCGAGGAATGAAGACTGTTTCCCCGTCTCCGCATCCTGTAAAAATGGTTGCTTCTACAACGTTATTATGAAGAGCCTTAACTTGTAGCCTGGTGCCATTGCATAGCTTTGGATGATTTAAATTTTGAAGGAGCATGATGGGAGCACCAACCTTTAGGAATATCATATCGGGAGGAAAATGACGATTTTTACCACTCTATAGGAATATAGAAAAAATACTGAAACACGTATCTTTTCGATTTCGATAAAGAACATTTTTGCCAAATATGAAGATTCAAGATTAAGAGGTCTCTGAGATACGCACCCTTTTCAAAAAATGTTAATATTTACATAATTGACCACTTAAGACTTAAATATTACTATTTTTACCACCTCGATAAAGAATATTTTTGCCAAATATTGACATTTTAGATTAAAAAGTGTTTGAGATACGCATACTTTTCAAAATTGGGTTATATTTACAAAACTTACCACTTACATCTTAAATATTACATTTATTTTCACCACCTTAAGTGTCGAGTATCGAAAAATCCTGAAATACCTATCTTTTCGATTTCGATAAAGAACATGCCAAATATGAAGATTCTAGATTAAGGCGCCTCTGAATACGCATATTTAAAAAAAAACTTTCAACCTCCGTTTCACTACCTCAGGGGTCGAATATCGAAAATTCCTGAAACACGTATCTTTTCAATTTCGATAAAGAATATTTTTGCCAAATAATGAGATTCTAGATTAAAAAGTGTTTGATATAGCATACTTTTTAAAAAAGGGCAATATTTACATAATTTATCACTTACGACTTAAATATCACGATTTTTACCACCTTGAGGATCGCATATCGAAAATTCCTGAAACACGTCTTTTCGATTTCAATAAAGAATATTTTTGCCAAGTATTGAGATTCTAGATTAACAGGTCTTTTAGATACGCACACTTTTCAAAAAAGGGTTATATTTACAAAATTTACCACTTACGTCTTAAATATTACGATTTTCACCAGCTTAAGTGTCGAGTATCGAAAAATCCTGAAACACCTGTCTTTCGGATTTTGATAAAGAACATATTTGCCAAATATCAAAAATTAAGGGTTGAATTTCGAAAAATCCCTTCTTAGTGGGTGCTTACATCATAAAAGAAACAAACTGTCCAAATTTCAAGCCCAGCTGGGCGTTGATTGCTGAAGTGAGTTAGCATTTTATATAATAGATTTATACAATATAAGTTATACATATTTAATTTTATTTGCAATTTTACTATACACTGTATTTTTTTCCGGATAACCTTAATTACCGGCCATCGGTAAAAGAATTTTAAAAGGAATTGTGAACTTAAAATTTTACAGTAATTTAAAAATAATATTGTAATTTTAGGATAAATATTACATTGTCATCATAAAGTTAAAGGGTATATTTAATGAAATTACTATAATTTTGTAATTTTAAAACTTTTAGGATAGGGCTTTAAATAAGGTTGTTGTAAATTCTCGGTGTCCCAAAACTTGGCTGTAGCCAGACATGTTAAGAGCCATGGAAAATGTCGTGACCGGAAAATGAACGTCCTTTAAAAGGCTTGATTTTTAATACATAGTTAAAAAAATATACGTTTCCCGTTTTCTGTAAAAAAAAACATATAAAAAAATGACAAACAAAAAAATTACCTGTAAATGTTTATATATGTATAATATACAAAGCTACATAGCATATGCAAATACCGCTATTTAGTGAAAACCAAATACCTTCCATTAATATTAAATATTCAAATTTTAAAATATATAATTTGGAATATTGAATAACCTGTAATACCCGTGTTTGTTATATTTATAAACAATAATGAGATTTTTGTTAAAATAGCAAAACTAAAAAGGGAGCTCTGATTAAATGTTTTAAACAAAGCTTTAAAAGTTTAGAATTAAATTTAAAAAAAAAACTACTCTAAATATAGTGTTCAACAACATTTTCTGAGGCTCTAATAAATTATATGGCATGTATACATGGCATACATGCGAAATATTTTTATAATTTTTTCTTTTAGTTGGTGGGATGGTTGCTTATATAAAGTATAAAGTTTTTGATTGATTTTTAACTAATTGTTAATTTTTACAGAAGGCAAAATACGAATATCCATAGTCCAAAAGTGAAATTAGTAATAATTTAGTTCGGATTTAAAATCCTGTTTTCCATCTTAAGATGTTTTATACTTATTTTTTCTATAGATTTGAAATTAAAATATTATTAAATTTAATTTTATTTTATTTAATTTTATTTTAAAACAATATTAACTTACATACCGCTCCCATGCAAAAAAATTACTCGAAAAAGTAAAATTGTGACAATACAGTTTTTTCCTGGGATACAGAATAGTATATTCTATAACTAATATGGAATAGACAATATTCCGCGCGAGCGGCAAGTTTGTCATACGAGCCGGCAGGCGAGTATGACGGTCCCGCGAGCTCGGAATGAGTATTCCATACGTGTTGTAGACTATACTTTTTCTTTGACTGCAAATATGAAACAATGTATGGCTTTAAACTGCGGACAAGGTTAAAAAAAAGTTTGTGACTCGATATCGTAAATGCAACAAAACACATATTTTTAAATAAAGCAATTAATGTTATTTAATAATTTTATCAAATCAGTAGTTAAAAAAGATTTTTATTTAATTTTAGCATATGTTTACAAATTATAATGAAAAAATTGAAGGTTATGTCAGATTTTTGTGACATACATCAGGTTTAAATATTTAACAATAGATTGAGCAATTTTAATTTTTTGAACTAAATTAATAAAAAAACTGGTCAAACATTAAGAAAAACTAATAAACTTTATGTAATTTTAACGCAAAACTTTAAATTGCAATAAATTATTCAATATATGCTAGAATGGATTCATTCTGTGTTTGAAAATTGTGTGTATTTGCTTAAATTCTAAAGCAGTCGCAGAAAAATGAAACAATATTTACTGTCAATTTATAAAAAATGTGCAGATATAAGGTTAATAGAAAAATTATGTTTACATGTCACCCAAGAAATATTAAAGTTCGGAATATATTGCAATATACAAAATATCTTTTAGCAAAATGAAAAAATATTTTACTCAATTTGTCTCCATGCATGTCAGACATATTGAAATTTTCATTTTCCACCTAATGGTATCAACAAACTAAAATAATATGCTGTCAATTTGATGAAAAATAAACTTTTTTGACAAATATTCTGTCTTTTATGGAACATAAATTGTTTACATGCATTAACGTGATTTATAATGCATAACTTAAATATTGACTATGGTCTGTTTCTTCAAGCAAGACAGTAAACTAAAAATTGGACACTGAATATTTTCAAAACAGATTCGAATATTAGATGTGCGAATATACTGCGTAGTTTATTTTATAAAACATAACTATATTCTATACACAAACATATACTATTCAAACCTGTTGTAAAAATATTTACTGTGCGATTTTTAATTTACTATCTTGCTTGAAAAAACAGACCATAAAGACTATTATATTACGAAAAATCAATGTTGGATTTTTATGCGAGATATGTATATATTTTTTTTAAGAGAGATCTCTAGATAAAAAATATTGATAAACAAAAATATACACTTATTTTTATTTATACTATATAAAAATCTATGATTTTTAAATAAAAAATATGTATGAGTTTAAAAAGTTGTGATTTTCTTTAATTAACAAAAGGCAATTAAAACAGTAAAGCGTTAATAATTAAATTAAAATTGTTCTAAAGAGTTTTTCAATATAAAAAATATGTACAAAAAGATGCTTGCTAATTAAAAATAAAAGTAAATGTATTTACTTAACTTTTATTTAACTTTGCATTAATTTAACTTTAATTTTTAGTTAAAACGAGATTTTTAATTTAATTTACTTTTTAAATTAGCTATTGTGAGTTTCTAAATATTTAGCACTCAGTTCTCTTGCCATAACAAATTTATAAAACACGTTACAAAAGAATATTTAAAATAATTTTAAATATAGGGTTTTTTTTTATTCAAGCTACATGCAAAATTTGGAGTTTATTTTAACTAAAAGCCACTTTACACGGAGCAATTTGTGCGCAAGTTTGATGCTATGCAAGTTTGTTGCAAGAATGATTCAGTCACTGCGCATGCCTTCAGGCAAGTTTGAGGCCATTTTCGTGCCATAAAATTATTTAGAACATGGAACATAAATTGTTTACATGCATTAACGTGATTTATAATGCATAACTTAAATATTGACTATGGTCTGTTTCTTCAAGCAAGACAGTAAACTAAAAATTGGACACTGAATATTTTCAAAACAGATTCGAATATTAGATGTGCGAATATACTGCGTAGTTTATTTTATAAAACATAACTTTATTCTATACACAAACATATACTATTCAAACCTGTTGTAAAAATATTTACTGTGCGATTTTTAATTTACTATCTTGCTTGAAAAAACAGACCATAAAGACTATTATATTACGAAAAATCAATGTTGGATTTTTATGCGAGATATGTATATATTTTTTTTTAAGAGAGATCTCTAGATAAAAAATATTGATAAACAAAAATATACACTTATTTTTATTTATACTATATAAAAATCTATGATTTTTAAATAAAAAATATGTATGAGTTTAAAAAGTTGTGATTTTCTTTAATTAAAAAAAGGCAATTAAAACAGTAAAGCGTTAATAATTAAATTAAAATCTAAAGAGTTTTTCAATATAAAAAATATGTACAAAAAGATGCTTGCTAATTAAAAATAAAAGTAAATGTATTTACTTAACTTTTATTTAACTTTGCATTAATTTTACTTTAATTTTTAGTTAAAACGAGATTTTTAATTTAATTTACTTTTTAAATTAGCTATTGTGAGTTTCTAAATATTTAGCACTCAGTTCTCTTGCCATAACAAATTTATAAAACACGTTACAAAAGAATATTTAAAATAATTTTAAATATAGGGTTTTTTTTAATTTAAGCTACATGCAAAATTTGGAGTTTATTTTAACTAAAAGCCACTTTACACGGAGCAATTTGTGCGCAAGTTTGATGCTATGCAAGTTTGTTGCAAGAATGATTCAGTCACTGCGCATGCCTTCAGGCAAGTTTGAGGCCATTTTCGTGCCATAAAATTATTTAGAACATGTTCTATTTTTCGGCGATTTTCACGCAAGTTTTATGGTCATTTTCGTGGTACCAACCTGGAAAAAATTTACCAAAGCGGGCAAAACTTTTTCTATCACTACACTCCCTAAACTCGTTAATAATCTTTAAATTTCCAAGTTCTCTGTCCAGCCAAGGTTTCACCCAATAGGATTTTGGCTTTCTTTACTTTCTTTTTCTTCTCACTAAAATAGTAGCAATCGCGCATGTTAATAATAATAGGCCGGTCTGTCTCAGCTGAGCCATAACTAAAAAACTTCCTTGAGAAACGAAATGCTAGGTTAGTTCAGATCAGTGCTAATCCTAGGTTAGGTTTCTGTCAACAAACACGTCAAAATTGTCTGGTTGGCAGCACTGTTTACATTGCAACATATAGCACCAAACTTGCGTACAAATTGCTCCGTGTAAAGTGGTCTTAAGAGAGAAGAAGGGAACGAGGAAAATGCCTGAATGGCTCATTAAATTCTATTCATAGAATTATAATGCTAATATAGGTTACCTGAGATAACTAAGCTTCCCAATTCAAAATGTAAGCAGTAAGGGGTCTTTCTACCTTCAAATTTTAAAAATATTTTTTTTAAACATTTATTTTTATATAGAAAGAAAGAAGGTACCATTGTAAAATTTAGTAGGTATGTTTATTTATATTCAAAGAATACAAAAGAAAATATTTTAGATTTTTAAAGTGCTATTTTTTAACCATAATTTTTTTTTAAAAAACTTCAAAAAACGGTCATCGCCATGATTCCGGCCGTTTAGATCGACTGAAAAAAAAAACAAAATGGGATAGTATTCAGTATTGAAGTCGCTATAGCCCGAACTAGAAAAAATACAAAATCGCGGAGGATTTTTAAAAAATTTAAAAAAATTTCAAATAAAACCTCCGCTGTTTTGTTATGTTTTGGCCAAAATATGTTCTTTTATTTCGGGCTGTGGCGACTTCAATACTGAGTAATATCTCGTTTTTTTTTTCAGGCGATCCAAATGGCCGAAATAATGACATCCACCGTTTTTTTATGTCTTTTTCAGAAAAAAAAAATATATGGTAAAAAAATGGCACATTAAAAATCTAAAAAATATTTTTTTGTATTCTTTGAATATAAATAAACATACCTTCAAAATTTCACAATGATATCATTTTTCTTTCTATAAAAAAAAACTGTTTAAAAAATATTATTTTTAAAATTTGACGGTAGAATAACCCCTTTTAAAAAGGCTGTGTAATTTTAGCTCAGTAAGGCCCGGTTGTACAAACCTCGCTTAAATTTGAATTAGCTCAATTGTCATGTGTTTCAATGGTAAAGGAACTCCGCTCAAAGTTAAACCAGGTTTGTACAACCGGGCCTAAGTATGTATATTCAAACAACTGGCTTTGAGATATTTAGTAAATAGCCAAAGGTTTGGACTTTTCTAGACCTTTCTATTGTAACTGTTACAATGCAACATACTCTAAAATGGAAGACCTTTAGTCTATTCGACACATTCATCAGCTACAGTTTACGAGTAGGTACTCTTATCGTAGAATCAGGCTCAGGAATTTGTGATTTCTAATAGTCCTTTAACCATACATGTACTATTTGAAATTCGAGCATACCATATTTGTGGTCTAGTCTTGTTTGCAAGGCGGGTTTCAAGCCGCACATGAGTAACGTTGCTGATAAGCATTAAAATTACCTAAAATGCAACAAATTTCAAACAGGATTAAAAAAATAGGGTTTATAACAGAGCCACACAAAAAAAGTGTTTTGATCTGGGGACGAGACATATATATTTCTATGTATTTTGACGCACTGAATCTGAATCCACCATCAGAAATAACCTTAAAAAAACACAAGCAAAACAGGCTTTTTTAAAGTTAGGGTTAAACCAAGACCCGTTGGGCTTATTCTGATAGCGGATTCAGATTCAGCGCGTCAAAATACATAGGAATATCTTGTCTTGATCTGGGGACGACACAATGTGTCGTCGACACATATACACGTAGTTTATCACATACTAAATTAGATGATTCTACATCAGAAAAGATGAAAAACCACTATAAGGACAAAGGTCCGGAAACGAACCCTAAGGGAGTTACGACCCTTTAAAATTTTAATAAAAATAAGGTTTTTATTTACTCTGGTACCCTTTGAGATAGGGTGACGGGGTTTTGCACGTAAACTAAACTTATTAAGGTCCATCTTTGTATGTTATTTTTATGTACTTATTATAACCAGGGGCGGGCAAAACGATGGGGGGGCTTATCAGTTTTTTACCCAAAACTTTTCTCTGAGTCCTTGTTTGTAATTTTATTATTGGAACATGATTTCTCAGGTCAAAACACATAAAATGGTACTTATTGTATACTGTAGGGATAACCGTTTGACAAAAAATCATTTGAAAGTGCAATTTCACGTTTCAAGGACTACATAAAAATTTAACGCTAAAATGTGGAAAACCAAAATTTTAATTATGCCAGGCGAATATGCGTCAAAAACAAAGAAAACAACTTCCAAAAATCAATCCTATGTGCTATGCACGATTTTTGAAGAGCCATAGTAACTTTAAGACCAATTTTTCGACCTACATGTATTTTTTCTCAGTTATTGATGTAGAATCATCCGACATCATTGAAATTTTGGTATTTAACATTTTAGTATTTAATTTTTAGTCATCGAAACGTGAAATTGCACCTTCAAATGAATTTTTCTCGAAAACGGTTAATCCTACAGTACACAAGAAGGATATCTTTATTATGTATCTTGACCTGAGGAATTATGCTTCAATAATAAAATTACAAAAGTTACACAGAAAAAAGTTTTGGGCAAAAAACTGATAAGGTCCCCCGTTTCGCACGCCCCTGGTTAAAATAAGTACATGAAAATAACATACGAAGATAGGCCTTGTTAAGGTTGGTTTACATTCAAAACCTAGTCGCTCTATCTCAAAGGGTACCAGAGTTATTAATCAAAAAGGTTATTTTCATTAAAATTTTAAAGGGTCGTAACTCCCTTAGGGTTCACTTTCGGACGTATGTTCCTATAGTGGTTTTTCATGTTTTTTGATGTAGAATCATCTCCTTTAATCTGTGACACAAAACTTCAAACACCGTGTATATTCCTTTCCATTTTTACGCGCTGAATCTGTATCCGCAATCAGAATAGGCCCAACAGGTCGTGGTTTAAACCTAACCTCAAAAAACACCTTAAAATTGCTTAAATGGCCAGTTTTGCTCGTGTTTTTTGAGTTTAGGGTTAAACATAGACCCGTCGGGCCTATTCTGATGGCGGATTCAGATTCAGCGAGGAATATATATGTATATATATATATATATATATATATATATATATATATATATATATATATATATATATATATATATATATATATGTCTCCAGATCAAGACACTTTTCTTTTTTTGTATGGCTGTATAATTTGAGAGAAAAATTTAAAATATGGTTTGGATTTTTTTAAAAAGTTTTTTTGCATCGGTTTGAAAATGCCTAATTTCATTTGGTTGGATCTTTAACAGAATGTAGCAACAAAACGAAATAATTAACGCAGTCGATAAAAAAGAAAAGTAATTTAACAACGCGCCTTTCTCGTGGCTTTAGACTACTTTTAAGGACGTAGAGCGTAGGCTGTGTCACTACTTTGTGCGAACGTGCTTGGATATCAGATAATGCCCGTTTACTCACTGAAAATAAACAAATAAATAATTACGTAAGGCGTAGTTCGCACCCCTAATTAGCGTGGTTGAAAACAAGCTCACTCAATGAATCATAAGTCTATTAGTTAATTAAATGCCGAAAGCGCTTGGTGATGCCTAATTGCCGGCCAACAGACGAGAGACCGCATTCGGATTGACCGGAGCTAACCCGAAATTTATCCAACTTGTTTAACCACTCCTGAATTATATATGAAGAGTGCAACTAACTTAAGGGCCTAACCCTCATTTTTTGCGAAATACGGTTTTCGCTTAAAAGGGTACTACGTACTTTATCCAATACATACAGATAATAAGACAATTACCAGCTTTATTTTAAATAGATAAACTCAATAATAACCCCCGCGTGGCTTTTACTTTATTGAGTGGATAATTATTTATTTTACCCACTCAACTGTCACTTGTCAAATTATTTTCTTATAAATGTCATTAAAATTATTAATAAAAATATGAATTCCTAAGCTATTTATTGGATAAAACCTTGATTGGCACTCATGGGTAAACCGATATTGCCCTCTTGAAAATTAACCTGCTTGGCTGACGCCTCGCAGGTTAATTTTCTCATGGGCAATATCTTACCTTACCCACTAGTACCATAAATAACTGCTATCGCTCTAGTTAATAAAAATTCATAATATGCTACTAGAAGTGACAAAAAAATGCATTGGAAAATAAGGTTAGGGGTGCAAATTTTAATAATTTGTTTTTTTTCGCCCCACCCAAATATTTGCCGTTAACTATTCTCAATTAAAAATGTTATGCACCTATTCAAAACTAGAAAAGACAAGATTAAAAAAAAAACAACAACGTGCGGGTAAGTCATTTTTAATAATTTATTTTTTTGCCCCACCCAAATATTTATGTTAACTATTCTTGATTAAAAAAAGCTTATGAACCTATTTAAGACTAGCAAAGATAAGATTTTATGCAAAAACACCCTTATAAGAAATGTGTGGGTTAGATTCTTTTGATAATTAAGGCTATTGTTTAGGCCCTTATTTCAATTTTTTTTGTTAAAATCTACATAAAACGTTGTAAACAATCAAACACTCTTAAAATATAATTAATATTAAGTAGAAATATCACTGGAAAAAAAATTTATCACATTTTTGCTTCTCCTGTAAAATAATAATTTTGTGGCTTAGGCCCTTATGTTAGTTGCACTCTCATATGATCCTCCGGAGAAGGAACGTCTAGGTATCTTTAAAAAGCATTTTTGATAGTGTTTTTAATGGTATATTACAAATAGGGGCTTTCTCTTTAAGGTTTGAAAGTTGCGTGTAGAGGTGAGATATAAGGACAGAAATTTTAAATTTTAACCAACACTATAAAAATATTATTTAAATATTCCATCAATCTATTTTCTAATCATCGTACAGAGTGATATTGGTAGTCCGAAACTGCAGTCTACCAATATCACCCTGTACGATGATTGGAAAATAGATTAATGGAATATTTAGGTGAGATACAGTCTTAACGATTCCATAATTGGCTTTCCCCCTTAATAAATAAAACTGACCTCCTTTAAAGATTTTTGATATTTTAGACAGTTCCCGAGCTACCTATTGCACAAAAAAAAATATTGTCTTTCAAGACATTTAAAAATCAAGAATATGTGATTTGTATATAACGAAGAGAATATATTCTGCTTCAAATATGAAAAGATAAGAATATGGTATACTTGAAAGGAGAATTTATTCTTGAATATGAAAGGATAAGAATAGGGTATGCATAAGAGAAGATTATATTCACTTCGTTGTATACAAATCACCATATTGTTGATCTAAGACAATATTTTCCTGTGTTTGGTTCTGTTTCGTTTTATTTAATATTATATCAATGGTTTAGTACTACTAGGTCATATCCAGACTACATCTCCAGTTAAAAATCAAAAATTATCGTATTCTGGGTTCAACTCAAGCTTCTCCGCTTACGTACTATCACACCACTGCTATGACTATGACTAAATAAAAAAAAAATGGTCGATCCCTTTAGTTTCTCTTTATGGCATAGAGAAAATTCTTTGTCTATGCTTTATGGTAACTCACGTTATAGCCGAAATATTTTATTACATTATTATTTTTTAAGAAACAATCGTTAATATTAATAAATAACAAAAAATCTTTAATAATACAGTAGAGACTTGATAATCCGAATCTTCGGTAATCCGAATAATGCGGTTATTCGAAGGCTGAAGTTCGGACTCTAAAGTATATTACTTTGTAGTGCGAATTTTATCGTTCGGATTACCGCATGCGTGTCTCATTAGGATTACCGAAGATCTGGATTATCGAGTCTTTTCTGTAATGTAATAAAATATTAAAAAGAAAGCGTAATTTTTTCTGCGGCGGTACCATGGATTAACCCTCAGAAAAAAATTAAGGTTAAATAAATGGTGCGCAAAGAACTTTTAAATCAAATCATTTGCTTTAACTTACTACAAATAATCTGCACAAAGGCAGCCTAATTCAATCAATCAGCATAAAAGACCCTATTAACCAACAGATACGATATCGACTACTTACTTCATCCAATTTGATGCGAAGCCATGGACTTTTAAAGGTTCTCTAGATTAAATTGTCTTTTGTTTTACTTTCAACTATTTAACTAAGGTGAGTAAGCCTAATTTTTCACAATATTTATTGCATTATTTAAATTAATTTAAATAATCAATAATAAATTATCTATACCTGCGAATACAGATTGTTGATTAGACCAAATGACATCAAAAAGGCGCTGTATACAGTTTTCTAACTGTGAGCAAGTTTCTAAGATACAACTGTTAACTTTGAACCAATGTTCCTATACATATATATGTCCGATATGCCACAAATAATTTTTAAATTTGAATTTAAATAATGTGCCAACAAGTTTCGTTGTTTTATAACAGTTTCTTCGGGGTTTTGCAACTGTTTTTTTAAGTTAAAAATTGATGTCCAGGGTAAAATAAAATTAAAAATGTGGCCATACATTTTAAAAGCATAGTGTATGGATTATTGTTTTTTCTTTAGAAAAAAACCTATTAAAACTGAGTGTTTGTGTTATGTATATAATAATTTTTAAGAGTTAAAAGCTTAAAATTATGGCCCTTAATGTTCAAAAATTATTATTATGAAAAAAGTAACAATAAAAGATATAACCTTGTAAAGTATATAGGTACGTAAATGGTCATATAAAACGTGATGTTTCATATTTCTTGTTTTTATGTTTACCTATTTTATTTATATCTTTTTTATTGCCTCCACTTAATGTGATAACCCTCATTTATTCTTTTCGTCTCAAAATATCTAAAAGAAAAATCATCATTGCTTGAGCAAAACAAGCTGTGAAGATCAATAATGCTTCATATTTTATAGTATAATCTTTACAGTTTAAAATAAAAAATATAGTATGTGACACATTTATAGTAGACTGTTAATATTTAAAACAGATTAATGTGAGACAGGGACGTAATTTTTAATTATATTTAAAAGTATTTTTCTTATATAGCTCGATGCAAGGAACACAAATTTAAAAAATTAAAGCCGGTCCAGTAAATATTTATTGCTATAAATGCCTTGTTGGTGTAGGTAAATCTTTTTCGAAATATGATTGGATATGGTCGAACGTTAACTGGCTAGATCAGTCCACGTGGACTGGATAAAAATACATTAGTTTAAATGAGTCTAAAATTATGCAACGCCAGATAAAAATAATCTTAAAAAAAATTCTCTTATAACTCTGGAAGCGACTATAACTGATACAAGTTAAGGGACATCGGATAAAAAAACTACAAAGTTTTTTTTTGTCAAAAATTATTGGTAAATATATTGATATGGGGCTTTTACCATTGTTAAAATGCTTGAATGCCTAATGTCGCCTTTTTTTCAGTTTTTTTTTAAATCCTAAAAATAGATTTAGCACTATTTTCTTTCATTTAAGTCTACTGTAAAAAGTAAAAGTAAACTGAATATTCATTTACAAATGGATAGAAAATCGAAAGTTATTATCCTATACAATTGTACTTTAAGTTTTGTTAAAAACACCCAATATTTCGTGTCCATCCTGAAATAATAAAGTACGTGACTTTAGAACTATAGTGTTTTTTATTAAAAATTAAAGTACATTTTTATAATATCCTAACTTCCTATCCATTTGTAACATAATATTTAGTTACAAATGGATAGAAAGTTATGTTCATATACAAATGTACTTTAATTTTTGTTAAAAACACTATAGTTCTAAAGTCATGTACTTTAATATTTAAGGACGGACATGAAATGTTCGTGTTTTTACCAAAAAGTTAAAGTACAATTGTATAGGAAAATAACTAACGATTTCATATCCATTTGTAACTGAATATTCAGTTTACTTTTTAACTGTCGAATGATTCAGCAAGGGTGAAGAGTAAAATAATAGTTTTCTTAATGTAAATGATGAATATAAACCTTCTCTCATCTATGTTGACGAGAAATTCTCGAAATGCTTATCGTTTATGACGTGAAAGGTGTTCCGGCTGTGTTGCCAATATATCAAAAGATATTCGTGTATAAAACGCGATAGGAGGACAGTCATGCATGAAAGCGCAATCTTGCTGCACACAATGGACAATTTGGTCGCAATAAAACTCATTTTATAAATAAAATCAAAAAACTAAAAGAAAATTGTCCTTTTTTTTAACTAGACAAAAACTTAAATACATACGCGTTGTAAAACGATTTTACTTTTGGTTAAACAAAGACACCTCCTAAAAACAGGTTCGAAATTTAGTATTTGTGATTCCATCTACTACCAGACTTAGGGGATGCTGATTAAGTAGAATAATACTAGATTAAACATATGTTTAATAAAAACTGTTTATAAGTTTATAAACAGGTGTCTTTGCAGCAACAGAGCGCCATTAGAAAACCATAGCAACAGCTAAAAGAAAAAAGAAATGTGGCACACTCAGTTTAGTTTGCAACCGGTATAGGTTTGTTTTAAAAGTCAACAGATATTGATAATATAGATCTACAAATATGGCTTTGAATAATCAATGAATTTTTAGTTACAATAACCCTTGCCCTCCCGAGACTAAACTAATGATAATTTTTCGATTAAACTGTGTTCTTTTTTTTATTTTCTATGCCTAAAAAGAAGAAAAAAAAAATAAAAAATAAACAATTTTTTTTTGGTTTTGCTCGAGTTTTTGTTTTCTTAGAGTTTCAGGAGAGCTTATTATACTGAATTAAATTTGCATATTTGTTTGCATACATAGAAAGTCTTGCCTTAAATGAAAAATAAAGAAGTAAAGTCACAATTGTGACACCCTGGAGGGTAAGGGATAAAAAGTCTATATTTTTAAAATTTGACAAAGCTAAATCTCAAGCTTGACACTGTGCGCTATGCCAGATATCCAACTTGATGATGCAGATAATATGCTGCAGCCTTCTGAAATTCATATTTGTGAAAATTAACTTGACCAGAAGGCTACATTTTAAATTTGATCGTCCAAAACAAACAGCCAACTTGGTATTTTATCGAAATTCCAACACAAACTAAAATAACTGTAAAGATATTTATTTTTATATTTATTTATTTCTTTTAAAATAACTCTCAATAATTCTAGAAGAGGCCCACCTCAACCCATTTAGATAAATGGCGAAGTAATTAAATACCTTGGCATTACCATATCCAAAAACCTTACCTGGGATCAGCACGTGAAAAATACCCTTCAAACAGCCAATAGCCGCCTCTCAAACTGTACCCCTAATAGGTAGAAAGAGCCCTCTATCCATTAAAAATAAGCTTTTTTACAACCAAACCCTAAAGCCGGTACTCCTCTACGGAGCCCCAGCCTGGAATAAAATCAGCTTAAAGAAAACGCTTTCAACCAAACTTCAGGCCTTCCAAAACAAGGTACTTAAAATATGCCTCAATGCCCCCTGATTCTTGAGAAACATACAAATCCACAGAGATCTCGACATACCCCTCCCAAAAACCGAAATCATCCGTTATAGTAAGTCTTTTTTTTTATACAAGAAAACCTAAATCAACCAAACCCCCTCCTCTCAAATTTTCTTGATTATGTATGATCACGAAATTTCCTACACTTACAAAAAAATCTAACATGTTCACAACCAGTAATGGTACCCACCAATTCAGGACCGATGCAACTTCCGCATCAGTGAGCTCCCCCCTAATCTCCATTCAAACTAATTCCTTTTAAGACAAATGAGCCATAGGCACTAAGCCTGTCTCTTAAATCTTGACCATCCTGATAAAAACAGAAAAATATGTCTACCTCCGGTTTTTTTTTAGTAAAAAATAAACAAAAACTAAACACTTTAATGAATATTTGCACGTTCTATTTGCACAAAACATGTTTGTTTTTCGAGCCTGTTTGCTGATAAAATACGCGTGTTTCAATTATAAAATTCAAATGCTTCATTTTTTTATGATTACAAATGGGGCTTTTAAACCAAACAAAAGAATTTTTATTGGTTTCATTTTAAATTTATGGATCACAAATATTTGATTTGTTTCGAGAGGATTATATGGTTGTTGATTCAAGTACATTTATTGTAATATTTTTGTCCATTTTTGTAAATAAACTTTTAAGGGGTTGTTCTGATTTTTTATTTCAAAAAATAGATTTTTTTTGCTTTTTTATACTTCTTAATATGTGTAGAATACGCTTCCAAAATATTTTGACGAAATTTGTCTTGTTTAAAAAGTTATACATATATATATATATATATACTTTAAAAAATAAACATAAAAAAATAATAAAATTATAAAATTTTAAGGTGATTCTACATCATAAAATATGACAAAAAGTTCCTATAAACATGTGTAAAAATTCGTCGTATGGGAGATACGTCCCTTTGAAAGTGGTTAAAAATTCGGTTTTTATTTAATAACTCAGGAACCCTTTGAGATACAGCAAGGAGGTTTTGCATGTGCACTAATCTTAATAAGGCCCATCTTCGTATGTTATTTTTATGTACTTATTTTAACCAGGGGCGGGCGAAACGGGGGGGGGTATATCAGTTTTTTGCCCCAAACTTTTTTATGTGTATCTTTTTTTGATTTTTTGTAAATAATAAAGATTCCTTGAATAAAAATAAAAATAAAAATAAAAAATTTCATGTAGGGTAACACTGTAAGAGCAACCGTTTTCAAAAAAAATGCAATAAAGGGGAAGTTACATTCTGTGCCACCAAAAATGTTACTTTTTAAAGAACTATTACTCCTTTAATATTAAATTTAGTTGTTTCGGTAAAGAATACTTTTTTGCTCAGTTTTTATTGTATAATCGCCCTGCAGAATTAAAATTTTATTGGTGCTTTTTTTGTATACTTTAAAATATAAAAATACTTTAAACGCGTTTTTCACAAAATGCCATTTTTCAAAACGGTTCCAGCGATTAAAAAAAAAACTATTTAACATATTGACTTAAATCTTTCGGAATTTTGTCGATAATCATGTTGGCTCCTTCGCTAGTGTATTTTTATTTTCCAAAGGCTAGTAATTTATTTTTTATTCCCCCTTTTTACCCGTTTTTGGTCGGAAAAATGGCATTTTTTTGTTTTTTTCACTAAAATACTCGTGGAATTTGTGTGTTTTGGAATTTTGACTTATGTTTACACTAGCGAAGTAAAGGACGTAATTTTTAACAAGACTGTTTTTGTTTTTTTGTTTCGGACCATTAGGGACGGAGCTATCGCTGGAACCGTTTGCCATGTTATTTTTGAGGTGTCTAACTTCAGCGCGTGCTGCACATTTATTTATGACGGCAAAAAAAACAATTTTTTTTGTGAACTTTAAGAGTTACCTAATACTTTGTAAAAAGTTTTGTACATAAAAATAATACAGGTCGTCTGAAAAAAATATCTATATTTTTTTTATTCATATATGGCATATGTAATCCGGATTTAGGCGTCAATGATAAAATGCAAAGCTGGTTATTCCTGTTCATATTTAAATATTTCGCCATATGTGATACTGTAAAATCTATTAGCTACACACAGAGAAATGTTTACTCGAAACAAGTAGGGGAAGTCGGGGTTAACTGGGCCGCATTTTTTCATATCGAGTTTTTGAAAAACTTGTAAACAATTTTAAAATATTTTCTATAGCAAAAGGTAGATTAATACTAAAGTTAGAACATATTAAGACAAATATTATTTATATAAAAAAAATTATTAACGATAAACCAGTTAACTCCGCTGGACCAGTTAACCCCATAGGTCAGGGTTAACTGGACCACTACTCAGGGTTAACTGGTCAACTAGCAAAAATGTATTGTATTTTATTGTAATTATTGTGAATCAAAAAGATTTGAAATCAAATAAAATTTAATTCTAACATAAAAATAAACAACATAATATGTTAAATATTAGATATATCTGAGGGTTAACTGGTCAGGGATTAACTGGACATGTTCACCCCAAACTAATTAATATTGACATAAGTGGTCCAGTTAACCCCGAACCAGTTAACCCTGAGTGACACCACTGAATAAAGTCATAAAATTTTATTACTTAATAAGATATTAGAAGGCGGAAATTATGCAGAATAATTAATAAAATACTTAGTATATTAGGTAAAATATTAGTCTAGATCCTCCTATTAATAAAAACGTATCAATTAAAAAATAAAAGTTAAGGTAAATACCAACTTTTCATCGAAAAAAAATAACTTTCTTTACTACAACTTACACGTGGACAACACGTCATAATACTTTAAACAGTACTACTAACTAAAAATCACTAGAATTTGCCCTAAGGCGCCAATACTAATAAAAAAAGTTGATAAAATCCAGGTGGACCAGCTAACCCTGTGGCCCAGTTAACCCTGACTTCCCCTACTATTCAAATCAAGTGGCTCAAATGTTTGTATATTCGTAACCATGATTCATGTAGATACTTAAATCAAATGTTTTTCTTGATTGAAGTTAAATACGTTTCTTACTTAGATCAATAAGTTAAAACTTAAAACAGTTAAAAGTGCTTGGTTTGAATATTTTTTAAAAGAGTTAAATATTTTTATATCAAGTAGTTTTTATACTTGCAACAAGTATTTAAAGCAGGTCCTATACCACTCATCATGTAAGAAGAATATTCGGTAAAATGAAAAGAAATTAGAGTCGGCCAGAGCAAGTACGCACCTACAGACCTACTAGCTGCTTAATCATGTGGGTACATGCGGTTGCTTGACTATACTTGACCGAGTATTCGTTTTACTTCGCGAGTGGTGTGGAACTGGCTTTAAGACTATTAGGTGCACCCTTTTTCTGGCCGACTATATTTTTTTTTTTCATTTGACCAAATATTTGTCTTACATGACAAGTGGCGTGGGACCGGCTTAGCACAAGTTTAGCAAATAGTTCATATTAGCGTTTCTCTTATTTTCTCTACACAGTTTTTAGTGTTTTTATTCAATAATACTAGATTTTCGATCCACTAGTCTTCAAAAAAGTATGTTTTATTATGGCACTAAATGGTTTAACATAATACCAAAAAATATTAAAAATTTAAAAAATAATCCACGTAAATATGAACTTAAAAAATATATTATACGAACCGACATAAAAATATTTTACAATCTATTTGTTTAATGTTCCTAAGCCGTCCCTGTATTATAAATTCAGTCACAGTTTTCTTGTTTATTGCATTTGCTTTAGATTTTTTTTTCATATATTAAATATACATTTCTTTTTTACTTTAAATTTTTTATACTGTATTCACTTTTTGTTGTTGTTATTTAAAACTTACATTTTTATCCTTAAAAATAATCTATTCACATTTATAAATATATAAAAATTGTAAATCTATAAATAAAATAAAAATACTAATTGGAGTCTTTCGGCAGTGGTTTGGAAGCGTGGTAATTATTAAATTGATCCTTCGCGCAATTTTTTTTTGCGAAAGATCCTTTTATCCACTTTACCCCCAATGATACACTTAACCTCGGTTGACGGTATTTAAAAATAAAATTTGTTTTGTATAAAATATAATATTCCAAAAGTTGTTCTTGTTTCATTGTTTTTATATGATTATGGAATAAAATATATACATTACATGTTTGTTTAACCTCGTACTATTCTACTTAATTAAGCATCCCCTAAGTCCAGGACTTGTGTGGGCTAGTAGTAGAGGGATTGACTTTCGACCCAATTTATAGGGAGTGTCCGCTTCACTTACGTCTTCGCCAAATTTCAATTATTAATTAACTGAAAAAGGCAAATCGGCGGCGGTGAGAATCGAACTCACGCTATTTGGGTAGTAAACTCGTCAAGTACGACGCGGTAGTCCACTACACCAATCCTCCCATACGTTTGCAATTTTTGTTTTATTCAAGTATTTTATATTTTTAATATGTACCTTCTTCAAAAACATTGTTAAATTTTTGAGACATAGATGTGACAGATAATCTGGTTTTTGTTTAATGTAAAAACTTTTCTAATTATTTTCCCGCAAAATATTTTACCAGCATATTACAATTCCCTTTTGTGGATTTGTGTTTTGCTATTTTTCTTTCAACTACGAACTGGAAAACACAATTTAATTTAATGTCAACAGCAATTCAGTAATTTTGCAGACGCTTTTGAAAATGTTACTTCAAAACATTAAAAAAGTAAAACCATTTTATCCAGTCTTAAAAATATATTTATTATTTTTTTTGGTAGTAGGTTTCGTACAACCCAACAATTTAAAGTCTTTTTAACCGATTTCCAAAAAGGAGGAGGTTATCAATTCGACGTGTGACTTTGTTTTTTTTTATGTTTGTTCCCGCATAACTTTGGAACGAATGAACGGAATTTGATGAAACCTCTTGCAACATAAAGAAGGCATTAATGAGGTAGTTCCGTTTTAATTTTATGCTCGGATAATGCCGGGTAAGCCGGATAATTAAGATAAATCTGATAATTTTAACGCAATTTCACTTAAAAACGGCTTAATTTGGTTCTACTATCAACCAAATTTTTAGAGAAATATCGGATAACTCGGATAAGCAGGATAACTTGATTAAGGGGTCACTCAAATATTGGGACACACTGAAAATCTTTTAAATGCCTCTAAACTTGATTCTTTGGACCCGTAATATTAAAATACCAAGAGATAATTGCTTCCGAGATGGAAGGACAATTATAATTTAGCTTAGATGACGTTACAAATCTGCAAGTTCTGGGTCTCTAAAAAGTAAAAAATAAAAAATACTTAAGTCGGTGCCAATTTCACAGCAAACAATAATAAAATATTGAAAAAAAAATTTTTAGTAATAAATTTAGGGAGGGGTGGAATTGGCACTGATTTAAGTATTTTTTATTTTTTACTTTTTAGAGACACAGAAGTCGGTTCATTTTTTTTGCGAAAAGTTTTTATTCAATTACATTTTTTCCATAAAGTAATCCTTATGATAAAAAAAATAAGTACCTACCTACACAATTTTTGAATTTTTTGTTTAAATTAATTTAAACAAATAGCTAATAATCTAAAAAAAAAAGTTTTCTGCAATTATGAAACCGTAGGAAATAATATAAAAAATTAAAACAATATATAACCACAATTTCAGATTCAGTTTTAGTAAAATTAGCAGAGATAGACAATTTTGTGAATGTTAATCTTACATTAAAAAACAATAATTTTTTCCTTATTTAATTTATATTATTTGTTGTTGTAAATCGAACAACTACACTCGTTTGTAAATGCCGAACGCGTTTACTTGTTTGCTGTTGTATTCTATGCAATATATAGTGGTTGGCAACTATTTATTAATATATTCTATAACCTAATTATTGATTACTATAGTGTTCTATCAGCGTATAATATTCCAAAAAGCTTTTCTGTATACAGAAAAAGGAGCCGAATCACGGAAAGCCGTTTGTATTTTTAATACTGAATGTTATTTTTTTATACATATTTTTTATTTTTATCGCCACCATTGGTATTTAATACTTTATTTGTGATATTAAATACTGCAATGTGTGTATTGTATACAAAATGTTGTCATACTAACATAGAGACCGTGCTGGTACATTTGGATTCCCACACAATATGTGTTTATTAATACTGTAACATTTGGTAAATTATATCACATTTATAGTTTGGTATACTTTAAGTCGTAGTTGTTGTTTTATTGATCTAGTTTAAAGTATTTTAAAGTATTTAGTAAAATAACAATCGGTAAATAATACCAAAATTTTGTTTAGTAATAATACAGAGAAAAGTAAAAAAAGATCGATTATTTTATCAGTGTGTAATTGTGTGTGGTTGCAATCTTTATATTATTACTAATCAAAATGTTGGTATTATTTACCGGTTGTTAATTTTTCTGAATACTGTAACATACTTTAAACTAGATCAGTAAAACAACTTAACAACAACTCAAAGTATACCATACTATAAGTGTGATATGCTTTACCAAATGTAGTAATTTTTACTATAACATGCTAGTATTAATAAACACATGTTGCGTGGAGATTCAAATGTACCAGAAAGGTCTCTATGTTAGTATGACAACATTTTGTATACAATACACACATTGCAGTATTTAATATCACAAGTAAAGTATTAAATACCAATGGTGGCGATATAAATAACAAATATGTATTTACAAATAAAATTTAGTATTAAAATTACAATTACATTTGTGTGCGTTTTACAGGAACTACTTCTTAAACTTTAATCGTTTTATTGTCTTACGAAAACACCCCATTCACATAAATTTTCCAGCAAGTCTGTATATTAAAATAATAGTGCAATAAAATAAAAATTAAATTAGTACATAAAAGACCATTTTGTGCACAATCTGCATATATACGACTTTTTTTAAGATTTATAGTTCCTTAAGATTATGAGTTTTTAGGATATTTAGTAAATTAACTTTATTTTACATTAACAAGACAAAACGGGATATTATTCAGTATTGGAGTCTCTATAGCTCTATCTAGAAGAAAAAATTTTGGCCAAAAAATAACAAAATGGCGGACGTTTTTGTTTGAAAATGTTTGAAAATTTTTGAAAAACGTCCGATATTTTGTTATTTTTGGCCAGTATTGCTAATTAAAAATAAATCTCGGTGTCTAGAACTGCATTTAAAATAGAATAAAAGACAAAATTTGCCAACGTTTCACCATTTATAGGACTGGCATCTTCAGGGGATTAAAACATTATTACTTTAAGTATAATTTTGTTTGCGACAATGAGGGACATGCGTATCCCTCACTACTACACTGTTTGAAGACATTAACTATAAAGAGATTTTTTTTCATCTAAATATACAGGGTGATTCAGAAATAAGTTACAAAATTTTAAGGGGCGGTCCAAAACTATGATAAAGGTTGGTCCGGAAATGAGCTCTAAGGGTACATCTGAAAAGTAGTTTTTATTTAATATCTCTGGAACCCTATAAACCACAGTAACCAATTTTTGCACATGGCTTAACATTGATAAAGGTTATCATTTTATGTAATTTTTATTTGGTAATTTTAAGGAATGTGCAAAATGGGGGGGGGCGATATCACCTTTTTGCCCCAAACTTTTTTATCTGTAGATTTTTTGATATTTTCTTAATAAAATATTAATCATTGATTAAAAATACATAAAAAAGGTACTCTTTAGGTCCAACCGTTTTCGAGAAAATTGCAATTAAGGAGGAATTTTCACGTCCTGAGCATCAAAAATCAGAACTAAAAAATGCATCAATAAAAATTTCAATACTGCTGGGTGATTTTTCATTAAAAACTAAAGAAAAAGCTCCTATAGATTTAGGTTCGAAAATCAGTTTTAAGTGTAGTACGGCCTCTTAAAAAAAACTATTTACGGGACCGTAGCTCACGTCGATATAAGGTCTATAGATAAAGGAACTAGTGAAATAATAAAAAGCATTTAATGTAAAATTTTAACTAATAAAGTGTTAACACTTAACATGTTATTATTTGATATGTACAATTATGGCGAAGGCGCTACCATTGGTGTAAAGATTTTTTCAATATTTGTTATATTTTTTGAGTCAAATATATTGTTTCTTATAAACTGGACATTTTGAAGGGTTCTAAAAAAGGGAGCTAATGTCAGAGAGGCTATAATGTATTCAACAGGTAAATAACAAAGTCCAGACCGTCTTTTCCGCGAGGTATATGAATGTCCCTCAAAATTAAACGTTTAAAATATTATATATGTAGCCTTAAAGTCGACCTGAATAATTTGGACAAAAAAAAATTAATATAGTTACCTTTCACAAGCTATAAGGTTTACATGCAGACAGATAGACGGACTTTCTAAACCAGAAGATACAAAAAAAAGCTTTTTCTGACGATTTAGGTAGGTATGCCCCATATATGAGGCGGGTTTTCCCAGAAAGTTCGGTATATTTGAACTACTGTCGAAAATAGTTCAAATGTCCCGATGCCTGTAATGCAGATCCAATACTTACCGACAGTAGTTTAAATGTACCGAACTGTCTGGCACCACCGCCTCCATACCTACTGATTTTAACTACAGTCGAAAATAGTTCAAATGTCCCGATGCCTGTAATGCAGATCCAATACTTACTGACAGTAGTTCCAATGTACCGAACTGTCTAGCACAACCGACCCCATACCTACTGATTTTAACCCGTAAATATGTCCTTTATTAATGACGATGTATAAAGTTTGATTTACCCCATCATTAAAACTTTATTCAATTTTTTGTGGCAACGCCGGTTAACCTGTATGTATCTCTTTCTCTGTTTAATTTATGAGTTAAAAAAAGAAAAAATACATATTCCCCTAACTTGGTTAGTAAACGCTGATCCACAAAAAAAACGGGTTTTTCAGGAGTTTAACCAATGAAATGAAATGTCAAGTACTTTTGACACATCATTGGTCAAATTCTTAGTTTAGTGTTAAGATTGGGTACACTTTCCATTTTCAATTTTATACTGATCTGTAATTCTGTATATATTAGGGTGCTTTTTTTGTCGACTATTTTTTTTTTTCGGTCCCATCACGAAATTTTGTTGGAAGTACCCTAAAAAAAATTCCCTCAAAATTTTAGCCCTTAAACTTTGATTTTTTTTCTTTAAATTACTATAGCTTAGCGGCATTTTATGGCATCGCTGCGACCATAGACAGGTATTTCTCAAAATTAAATGCTCTACAAAAGTGCCCATTGCGGCATAATCATAACTCGTATTGGTGAGGTAGTTTGGGCCACCAAACCCAATTTTTTCATAAAATTTACGTTTTTCTGTCCTTATCTCGTAATTGACAAGAGCTACAAAAAATATTTAAATAATAAACTTGTAAGAAATTTAATTTCCTACAAAAATAGTCCTTGGCACTAAATCGCTAACATCAAGATTTCTTGAGATATTAAATTCTAAAGTTTTTGTTATTTCAAATTATTATCGAGTATCTCGTCAAATTATAAAAAATAACAAAAACTTTAGAATTTAATATCTCAAGAAATATTGATGTTAGCGATTTAGTGCTAGGGATCATTTTTGTAGGAAATTAAATTTCCTACAAGTTTATCATTTAAATATTTTTTGTAGCTCTTGTCAATTACGAGATAAGGACAGAAAAACGTAAATTTTATGAAAAAATTGGGTTTGGTGGCCCAAACTACCTCACCAGTAGGAGTTATGATTATGCCGCAATGGGCACTTTTGTAGAGCATTCAATTTTGAGAAATACCTGTCTATAGTCGCAGCGATGCCATAAAATGCCGCTAAGCTATAGTAATTTAAAGAAAATAAATCAAAGTTTACGTGTATTTTCAATGGGAAATCTTTACATGCCTTGGTCCACTACTTAATATTAATATTAAGGGCTAAAATTTTGAAGGATTTTTTTTAGGGTACTTCCAACAAAATTTCGTGATGGGACCGAAAAAACAAAAATAGTCGAAAAAAAAGCACCCTAGTATATATATATGTATATGTATATATGTATATAAATTTTCTTTATTTTTTTTAACCTTGTGTCAAGATATGCATAATGTGTCGTATATTACCGAGCTTATAATAAATCCTAGGAAAGAAGTCAATTTATTGCCTTTTCTGTTGACAATCGTTTTATGGCTTGATCTTTTGCTACGACGTTAGATTTACTTTTCAATCTCTAAAAAGTCGCAATAAAGTCTGATACACCGTCTATTTCCTACATTTATCACCAAGGTGAAAAAAATAAAATATCTACACTAATAAATTGTATAAAAAATTATATAATAATATTTTTTAGACGATACTTGACGAGTATTATTATATTATTCACAGCGCCAGCGCTAGAATATTATATGGTAGTTTCGAATTTTCAACAAAAATTAAAAATCGTCCTAGACAAAAAATTGTTGGATATAAATTTGTTTCATGAAAAAAAAAGTACTATTTTTAGGGCGATTACGAAGATAGCCAACCGAGCTCGAAGAGCCAGGTTGGTAACGGTAGCCCCCCTAAAAAAAGTTTTCGTCCGTGCACTGTTTTTTATTCTATTGTAATATATTAATATTTAGTATTTTGACAACAAATTTGAGGTTAGATTTCAAATGTCAACAGTTTTAATATCAATTAACCAATCAACGTAGACTATTTTACTTTTGCGGCTAGGCCGAAAAATTAAACTTTTCGTACAGGTTATTATACGAAAAGTGACGCTTTTAGATACAATCGAATATTTTTTTTGTAGCATACTGTAAAACAACTATTGTGACACACTGTGTTAGTTTTTGTGATAGCTTCCTTATTTAATAATGGTCGTTGTTGTAAAAAGTCAGAATCTTAAAATTATTTTAAGATAATCACTTAATATTTTAGTTCTTTCGACTACCTGGGTCGTTGACAAATCTAATCATTTTTTTAATGTAATATTTTTTACCAGAAGATCTGGTTTATCATTAGTTTAAACTTGACTCTCTTACGATGCGCATTAAATACTGGTGAATAAAATCTCAAGAAAAGATTTCGAAACTTAATTGGCACTTAACTTGAAAATCTCGAGAAAAATCCACAAAATTTTGTGTTCAAATATTTCAACAAATTACATTATTAAGAAATTGCAATTTTATATAAATAATAAGTAATATATTTTTTAGATGTCAAGTGACTAATTGAGTGCATATAGTGAGGAGTAGGGTGAGTAGGTTTATTGGAAAGTAGGGCTCTTGGGGAGTAGGGTTGCTGGGGAGTAGGAGTATTAAATAGTAGGGATGTAGGGAGTAAGGACGTTATCCGTAGAAAATGTTATCCACCGTATAATTAATAATAAATGTCGTATTGAAACGTATTAAAACACATTCAGATGGTTCCAAATACGTATTAAAAAGTAATTTTTAATACCAATTTGGAATCGTCTCTACGCTTAAAAATCTAAAAATTGTACAACCAAACTTTGTTATAATAAGTCTGAGGTATATAATACCATTTTTACGATTATTTTAAAACATTATAACGTTATATAAAATACACTATTAAAATTGCAGATTCATATTATTTAATAATACAACAACGTTGTTATTACTATAATAGTTTTTTGAGGAAGGATGATTAATAAAGCTGGCGACAACCAGCTGATTCTAATAAATGTTTTACCAAAATATTGAAAGTAAGCATTTTGGGCTAAAAAAAGTCCAAACCCAACGATAAGCATGTACATGTAATAACATGTGATATGTAGTTTCTATGTGCACATAAATTAATTTAAAATACATCACAGAACACCCACATCACAGGTCGTCAAACGTAGGAAGAGACGTGCGTTTTTAAATATGGACACGCCCCCAAACCACGTGTCTGAATTCATCAGTCGTTAGAGGTACGCGTACCGCCTATCTTTCTTCCTCCGAAGACTTTCACTTTCTTGTACGCAGGATCTGCTAGCCTCTATACAGAAATACCTGATCGGTTAACAGTTTGTTGTTGTAAATCAAACAACTGCATTCGTTTGTAAATACCGAACACGTTTACTTTTTGGTTGTTTTATTTTATGCAATATATAGTGGTTGGCGCATATACAACTATTTATTGTTGTATACTGTAACCTAATTACGTTATTAATTACGCTAGTGTTCTATCAGTGTTTTAATACGTTTCAATATGACTTTTTTTTATAAGGCACCCATAAAGGCCTATTCAAAAAGCTTGTATATGAACATAAGAATGCGATGCCGTGATTGGCTTACAAGATACATGGCGGCACATCAAGCCAATCACGGCATCGCATTGGTATGTACTGTGTTGTTATGCCCTAAATAAACCGCCATTAGCACAATTTGTTACTAAATAAATAACAATTTGTATTAAAGAACCTTAAACTATAGAATCGTAAAACAGTTGCTAGGTGTTGTTTAATATTAAACTTTAGAAATTAAATTCACTAAGATAAATGTCACCAGCTTAAACTTACTTCAGTGGAACGTTGAAATTACAACTTAAACAAATTTACATAAGTTTATGTAAAAACTTTAATTCTATTTTATTGTTGGCGGATTTGTTTGATTTATACATTCAGATAAAAAAAAACTGAGAAAATGACTGCGTTCAATGAAAACAGGAAAACTAATCAAAATTATTGAGGTAGAGTGGGGGAGAGTGCCATTCGACCAGGCTGCGCGTGGACAAACTTTGCCGACTAGAGGGTCTGGTTTTGCAAATTTGAGTTTGCGCAGTTACTTCGACTTTGGTTTTTAAACTCACCTAAAATTTTGTACACGTGTGTTTTTAAGTTTTGTTTTTTTTTGTTCGCAGTTTTTAGTTTGTTTAGTTGTTTAAATTAAACCGTTTCATTATGTCAAAAGATCTTTAAAAAAAGTATTTGGGAAAATGCAATATACCATTTACTGTAAATAGTATATAATGGAATGCGAGTCATTACATATCTTTACCACTTGTTAATTAATTTAATGTAATTTCGCGCCAGAATTTAAAATCTTTGTGTATTTCGAAGTGCGCAAGACCGTATTTACGGAGTTTTAGAGAGAGATAGATGCGCGAATCAAAATCGACAAAAGAAATTTCAACGGCTCTGGAACTCTCCCCCACTCTACGTCAATGATCAAAAGTCATCAAATGATAAGTTTTGCTAGCAAACTGCTAAACGGCTAATATCTGTCACTTGTCACAATTACCATTTGAGGTTAGAAATGCCCACAAAAAGTACATTACCGCGCTTTTATAAAATCAATCAAAACTAATCATCTCAAAACGTTGATGAGGAATGATTCAGCGACATCTGTCAATCGAAACTGATCATAGCGTTCAGTAGTGATTTGACAGCTTTTGCTGTTTCAATTGAACGCAGCCATTAAGTAAATATATTTGTGTTAATTTAAATTAAATTTTCTATTTTAATTTTAATAATTTTATATTTACAACACGGAAAAAAAAAATTATAGCTAGGGGCGCTATAACACACATACCAAGCAAATTATAATCGCTTATTATATAAAGACAAGGCTTTCTCTTACAATTATGGCAGTCAGTGTAAAAATTTATATGAAATACTTTAATTGTTTAGTGAATAATAAAATATAACAAATAGTATGGCATTTATAGCTTAAATAGATTTAATTATTGTCCGTGCTAATAATTTTTATAATATAATAAAATTTCTGTAAATTTATAATAGTGCCTGTAATAAATATAATCGTGTCTGTAATATATATAATCGTTTCCAATTTATTTTTAACATTATTAGTTATTGTGTCCCTTATAATCTATAGCTTAAATCACTATAATTTGCCACTGTTACCAAATATCTTATAATGTATAGCGCAGAGCCCACTAATTTCTTTCCGTGAATATACATAATAAAAATTAATATACATATTGTATTAAAATTTAAAAGTTAATTAATTTATAAATAACAATAATAATAATTATTGTTTTATATGATAAACTTAAATAAATTAATAACATTTTATTAATAAAATTAATTAAATATGGTATATTTATAATTATAACTACTCTACTTATTAAAAGCATAGCTAATGGATTACTAACCATTAAAAATAATTATATTTTAATCCGTCAGGCTGTGTCTAGCATATTTTTCGTATTATTAAAAAAAAAACCTTAACCCATTATTGTATTATTCACAGAGCGTGAGCACTAGAATAGTATAGTACGGTAGTAGAATTCTCAAAAATCGCCAAAAACGTCCTAGAAAAATAATTATTTTATATTATAATTCTTGTATAAAAACACAGGCCCACAAAATAAAAAAAGTGGTCTGTGCTGAGGTTGAGACCCACCTACTCTTATGTATTTTGGGATGCTGAACACGAATCTGTCATAAAAAAGGCACTTCATGGGCTCATTTCTTTTCTACACTGAAAAAACTGTCTAAAATGGTAAAAATCTCATATTATTTCAGTGTAACAAAAAAATGAGCCATTGAAGTGCATTTTTTTATGACAGATTCTTGTTCATCTTCTCAAAATACATAAGAATAGGTGGGTCTAAACCCTAGCACAGACCACTCTTTTTTTTGTGGCCCCAGACAGTTTTTTCAGTGTAGAAAAAAATGAGCCTATGAAGTGCCTTTTTTATGACATTTGTTTTCAGCATCCCAAAATACATAAGAATAGGTGGGTCTCAACCCCGGCACAGACGACTATTTTTTTTGTGGGCCCAGACAGTTTTTTCAGAGTAGATAAAAAATAAGCCCATGAAGTGCCTTTTTTATGGCAGATTCGTGTTCAGTATCCCAAAATACATAAGAATACGTGGGTCTTAACCACAGCACAGACCACTTTTTTTTGTGGGTCCAGACAGTTTTTTCAGTGTAGAAACAAAATAAGCCCACGAAGTGCCTTTTTTTATGACAGATTCCTATTCAGCATCCCAAAATACATAAGAATAGTTAGGTCTCAACCCCAGCACAGCCCAATTTTTTTCTTTTGTGGGGCTGTGAAATTAATTTGATGAAAAAATAGGAAACTTTGAAAATATATATAAAGTTTTGAGTTAATCGGATAATTCGTCTTGAGTTATTTTATACACAAAAAACGTGACATCGGACGGATAGACGGACAGACATAGAGACAGACAGAATAATATATTCTTCTGTCCGTCTCTGTCTGAAAGTCTGTCCGTCTATCTGTCCGATGTCACGTTTTTTGTGTACAAAATAACTCAAGACGAACTATTCGATCAACTCAAAATTTTTAGGAAAAATTAGGTTCTAGGAGAGGAAGATCACTCTTGTTTTTGAAAATAATCTCTTCCAGATAAAAAACAACTGTTTTTTTTTTAGAAAATTTTCATTTAAAAACAAAATGTTTTTTTTATTATTTTTTTTATATACAGTAGCGGCCAAAAGTAGAGAAACATGTGAAAAACATGTGGTTCTGTTGTATGTTTTTAGTTTAAAATGAAACATGAAAAAAATATTAGATAACAAGTCTTTAAATGTAAAATAAAAAAATATATTAAGAAAAATCCAATAGTTACGAAAATATTTTTTTTATTCATTTAATAAGGGGATAAAAGTAAAGAAACAAGTTAACAATTCCGCATAAACTTAAAAATAATTAATAATGTGTTGCATATCCCTTATTTTTAATAACCTCGGCACACCTTCGTGGCATAGACAATATCAGTTTGTCAATGTAGTCTTGCGATATATCGTTCCAGGCCCTTTGTGCCGCTTCCATTAAAAATTCTTTGTTCTCGAATCTTCCACTATTTACTTCTCTGATTTTTCGATCTAGATGATCCCAGAGGTTTTCTAAAGGATTTAAATCGGGGCTTTGGGCGGGCCATTTCATTAATTTAATGTTTTGTGCATTCAACCACTCTTTAACAATATTCGCCGTGTGCTTCGGGTCATTATCTTGTTGAAATGTCCATCGAAGGGGCATATTTTCTTCTACAAAGGGAATAATTTGCTCTTGCAAAATACGCAAATAGACAAATTTATCCATTATACCTTCAATGGTATGTAAGGGACCCATTCCATGACCCGAAAAGCTTCCCCAAAACATAACGTTGCCTCCTCCATGTTTCACGGTAGCTTTTGTGTACTTAGGATTAAATCTTTCGTTATTGGGACGTCTTACGAACTGTATTCCATCCGAACTAAATATGTTTGTTTGTTTGTTTAATCATTTAACGTCGTTTTTCGCTGCTATGGCCTAATTGACGGGACCGCCATCTTTACGTGCCCTCCGAAGCACGGTCCTCAACAGAACTCGCATCCACCCTGAAATGTGTTTACAGTTTCACCTGCAACCCACATTACAGTTAGTCATTGTAGTTCCATCTACCGACTATTTACACCACTATACATCCATGCTCTATGTGGGGCTCGAACCCACAATCTCAGTGTTCGCAGCCGGGCGCACTACCAACTGCGCCACCGAGATCGGAAACTAAACATGTTAATTTTAGTTTCGTCGGAAAATAAGACATTTTTCCATTGACGTGGTGTCCAGTTTAAATGTTTAAATGTTCTCTTGCAAACTGTAACCTGGCTTGTCTGTTTCGTGGAGATATATCTAGATATATTCATATATGAATGGTTTCTTTGCTGGTCTTCGTCCATAAAGTCCTATTTCACACAGTCGACGTCGAATAGACCTCACTGACAAGCTAACATTGGGCATTTCTTTTTTTATTTTCACAGCATCCCAAAATGGATTCTCTGTCGACATCTTGTTCATTCTCTTATCAGTAGCTTTGTCGGTTTTTCTGGGTCTTCCTGATTTTGGTGCATTTTCCAAACATCCCCTTACTCTATACAAGGCAATCGTTTTTGAAATCACGGATCGATTCAGTTTTAACTGTCGGGCAATATTAATTTGCTTCTCCCCGGATTCAAATTTTTCAATAATTAATTTCCGCATATCTACTGACAGATATTTTCCTTTAGGCATTTTTATTTAATTTTTGAACCTTTCAGCACAACTAGCCGATTAAAAATGAATAAATCTAAATTTAAAGTGAATAAAACAAAATGTTTCTTTACTTTTGTCCCCGCAAAAAACAACAAAAAACTTTATGTGCCTAAAAACTTATCATATCTCATTCCTTTTTATTTACCAATATTTTTTGTGCCCAGTTTGTTTATATTTATGAAAGAATTCATATCTGCCTTACTTTTGATCGAAATAATTTTAAAATTTAAAATGTTTCTTTACTTTTGGCCGCTACTGTATGTTATATCGAACCTGCGCTTTTAGGAATATAATGCATTTTCCTATAATAACATGTTTCTTTACTTTGGTAAATAAAATTGTATTATAATACAATTTTATTTAGTATATATATTTAGTATTTATTAAAATTATTTTGTAATTTGTTTCAGGTAATACAGCAACAGAATATCAAATTCCAGTAAATGGTGAGAATTTATGCATGTGATTTTATTGCTAATCCAAAAACGTGTTCAAAATCAACACAAAATACACAATAAGGATTTAATTGGTTTGTGAATAATAAATTAATTTGAGATTTGGCTCACGTGCGAGTAATTTTCAGTACAAAGTGCATTTAAATGAGTCGTTGTTAGTAACAACATTTTACACTTAGAAAAATACTGTATAGTTTTTATTTATTTATTACAAATATAACATAGTGTATTTTACAATTTTCTCACTGTGTAGGGAAAAAATATAATTAATATTAATAACTACTAACTACTTAAATTAAAAACTATAATAATACGAAGAATGTCCCACAGTTTGGCGAAGCAATAAGCTAACAATAAAGGCTTCGCGAACATCGGGCGAAGATTCTAGAACTACCCAAAGACGCGAAAACTCTAGAAGATACCATGCTGTGCATATAAATAAGCAGGCGCCAGATGCTCATTTATTCAGTAATTCAGTGAGAAATCATTAAGTAGTATTTTTCAGAAAGTAGTGAAAAGTATTACTTAAGTATTGTAGAGTGGTATTATTGTTAAATAAGTGTTTCTAAATAAAGTTTTCTAAAGGATTCCTTAAACCAAGGATACGTGTCTTTCGATATGTTTAAAGACCTATTCCCTTCTTTCAAGGCTAGAATTTCTTTAAACCAAAGTCAATGTTTTTTCTGTGTACATTATACGTGTATGTCTATCTCTAACGTGTTTATTTTAAAGTAAAAAATCTGCTTTAAAGGCTCACTCTCTTTTATAAATATTCTAGCTCTTAATTGAAGTCGAAACACAAAGAAATCTCAGGTGTGTAAAAGAAAGTAAAAGGTAAATCAATTTAAAAAAAAGCCGTGAAGATAGTAATACTTCGTATTTTCTAGTATACTTTTTACAGTGAATTTATGTTTCGCTTTTTCTTGATGTACTTTTCAAAATATATATTATATGCGTGCACTTTATTTTTTCTTTTTTTATTCTGCATAAAAAAAGTGGCACACCCTATAACTTTTTTTTTATGAATCGAGTAATAAGATCGCACGTGTCGATCATACGACATACATACGATCCCTTACCACTCTTGCTGCTTAATAAGTAAAATATTATAATAAACACGAAGTTTGCAGTCTTATATCACATATCAAGCATGATTCTACATCAAAAACATGAAAAACCACTTTAGGAACATAGATCCGCAAAGGTACCCTAGTTACGACCCTTTAAAATTGTAGTAAAAATAAGGCTTTTAATTAATAACTCTGATAACCTTTGAAATAGAGCGGCGAGGTTGTAAATGTGAACTAACCTTAATAAGGTTTATTTTCGTATTTTATTTTTATATACTTTTTTAAACAGGGGAGTGCGAAAGAGAGGTGTCTTTTCATTTGTTTGCCCCAAACTTCTAACTTAACTGTGTAACTTATTTTGTAATGTTATTATTGGAACATGATTTCTCAGGTCAAAATACATAAAACGATACTCTTCTTGAAATAATGTAGGCTTAATTGTTTTCGAGAAAAATTCATTTAAAGGTGCACTTTTACGTTTCGAGGACTTAAAATTAAATACTAAAATGTTGAAAACACATATTTTAATTATGCTAGGCAAATGTACGTCAAAAACTAAAAAAAAAGTATAGGTACTTCCAAAAATCAATCCTAAGACCAACATGTATAGAAACCTCTTTTCTCAGTTTTTGAATCACCCGACATCATTGAAATTTTGGTTTTTAATATTTTAGTATTCAATTTTTTGTCCACGAAACGTGAAATTTCACCTTTAAATTAATTTTTCTCAAAAACGATTAATTCTACAGTAGATATTACAAAAAAAAACCTTTTTTATGTATTTGGACCTGCGCAAATAATTAATTAATAATACTCTTCTAACACAAGGTACGTGCAGTGAAGAGAATAAAAAGCGCTTTTCTCGTTTAACTAAAGGATATTATCTCAAACCCGTCGAGATTTAACTCAAAACAAATCAATTAAGATAATTGCCGGATAGGTATTTCTTTAATCTACTAATCGAAGGGTTTAAACATTAATTGGATAGACACTTTCATTATACAGGGTGTCACAATATGAAATATTGTTTTATAGGTACGTTTTGTCGGTCAAACTTTTCATTCCAGATCGGTTGGAATGAAAGCATTGACCGTTTTCTCGTTGACGGTTGGGTATTCCGTTCAAACTTTGCATTTGACCGTCCGAGACCGGATCAAAGTAGTTTAAAAAAACGGAAACAGTTAAAAACAAACCGTGCATAAACAAGAAGATATAGTGCATATGTAATCTATGGTGAATTTCAAAGTTAGTTGTTGTTTTATAATAAGTATTACACTATAGTTGTCTAAAAAAACTAAAAATTATTTAAAGGTTATAACCTTCTGCATGAATATTATATTGTTATTATGAGGATATCTTGGTCAAGTTCGTCGTTTTCCATTAAAAGGTTTATTCGGATTAAACTTTTTCAACCACGGAATCATGCAACAAAACGCTCTATATATGTAAAATTTTATAACGTGCGTGTCAAAAGTCCGACCCCCTTTAACTTTTGAACGGCTTAAGATATTAACTTGAAACTTACAGTTCCATTTCATACGAGAAAGGGGGAACATGTATACTTATGGCGAGAATTTTTTAATCCGTTAATCGCGTTTAATTTTCAGCATCAAGTGCTTTAGTATAGTTATTTATTTGCTATCTTTGATATGCCCTGGATTCGATTTTCTATATTTTATAGTGATGTGCAGTAAAACGACGAATATGTGAAGAATATATTGATAGATATAGATAGAAAATTTATTGTTTTAAAAGAATTACAATTCTTATAACAATATACAAAAAGAAAAAAAAGTATATCTAAACGTATAAACTCTAATAGAAAACAAAATATTATATGCAAACCAGATAAAGTAAACTAAAAAAAAATATATATATATATATAAAAGTATATAAAAAAAAAATCCCTAGAATAAAAAAAAAAAAAAATCTCTGTGAAGAATATATTGGTTTAAGAAGTGAATTTAATGTTTTTTTTTATAATTTATAATGCTGACGAATTTTGATTTGGAAGCGACAAACACGTGAAGATAAGATTTTATAAGTACAGAACTTTTTTATATGAATATGCGCATGCGCAAACATAACTACAGATTAAAAAAAAAACAGTTAAGGACTACGGGGATAAAGTAGAACTCCAGAACAATTTGCTGTGATCTGAAGCCCAGAATACCACTTTGATATATAGTATAAATACAAATTTATACTGAGCTGACCAAATTTCGAAAGAAAAAGGTCAAAGCAAATTAGAAGAAAAAGAAGAACTTGAAATTTATTTAGTATATTAAGGAGGCATAATGGAGTTAGAGTTTCAAGGGAAATTCTTTTTTTAAATGGGGTCGGTTGATACATCATAAAAACTCAAAATTTCAGTTTTTTTTTTTGCAATAATTTCAGAAACGGCATAAGGTTTTAATTTTTTTTACAGCATATCAAACATAAATACGCAGCCTTGCTCTAATTTAATCTCGTATCTCTTTTAAGTTCCATGTGGTCAGTACCGAATTTGTAACACCCTGTATACAATATAATTGGGGATGAAAAATGTGGGTACTTAAATGATTTAACCCTTTTCTGTTTAGTAAGACTAATATTTAAATCTTGTTTCTGTACACTGAAAAAAAACCTGTCTAGGTAGTTTGATTAAAAAAAAGAATAAAATACTAGTTTACTGTTGATTCAAAGCTTGTAAAATAAAATATAGAGGGGGTAAATCCTGTAATGTTTTTCTTGGGCTTTCAAATGCTGTCCTTCAATTTCATCTTGTAGAAGATACAGGGTGTTCCAGAACTCGCGTAGAGAAATTTTAGAGGTGATTCCAAATACAAAAATATGAAAAAAAGGTTGGTCCGAAAACGAGCCGTAAGGGAGCTACGGCCCTTCCAAGAGTGCCCCTAAAAAGGAGGTTTTATTTAATATGTCCTTTACTCTATTAACCACAGTCACGAATTTTTGCACATGCCTTAGCATTTATAAAGGCTATCATTCTTCTCGAATACGGTTGGTTTTATGGTGTCACACTGGGAGTACCTTTTTTATGAATTTTTTACTAAAGAATTATATTTTATCCAGTACATACAGATAATAAGACAATTATGTTTATGTTTTATGTTTATTTTTAACCTCGTATTATTCTACTTAATTAAGCATCCCCTAAGTCCAGGACTTTATTTTAAATAGATACTCAATAATAACCCCCGCGTGGCTTTTACTTTATTGAGTGGATAATTATTTATTTTACCCACTCAACTGTCACTTGTCAAATTATTTTCTTTTAAACGTCAGAAATTTTTTTAATAAAAATATGAATTCCTAAGCTATTTATTGGATAAAACCTTGTATGGCACTCATGGGTAAACCGATATTGCCCTCTCGAAAATTAATCTGCTTGGCTGACGACTCGCAGGTTAATTTTCTCATGGGCAATATCTTACTTTACCCACTAGTACCATAAATAACTATTATTGAGAAAATGTCAAAAAAATACAGATAAAAAAGTTTGGGGTAAAAAAGTGCCATAGCCCACCCGTTTTGCACGCCCCTGGTTAAAATTATCAAATAAAAATTACATAAAATGATAGCCTTTATCAATGTTAAGGCATGTGCAAAAATTCGTTACTGTGGTTAATAGGGTAAAAGAGATATTAAATAAAAACTCTTTTTTAGGGGCACTTTTAGAAGGGCCGTAGCTCCCTTAGGGCTGGTTTCAAGACCACTCTTTATAAGAACTTTTTTTTCTTTTTTTTTGTATGTCGAATAACCTCTAAAATTTCTCTACGCGAGTTCTGGAATACCCTGTATTTGTTATCTCTGGCAAGATATCACAATGAAAAGCACTTTGACTCAAACTAATTGAGGGTCTATCCATCGGACCGTTTGTAAAGTGACTCCGGTATCTGTGCAAAGTCCGGACGGATCTGGGAGATTCATTGACCGCTAAGGAGTCATTAGTCAGAGCCATCTCAATGAAATATGAGCGTGAAACTCGGCCAGACGGAAACTCAAACTTCGAAATGGTTATTTGGCAGACAAGTCTTTAGTAATAGGCCTGCAAATGTTGGGTCAAAAAACACTGTATATTTTATGCATAAAACACGATTTAAAAATAGAAAAAATACAAAGTAATTATTAGGGTGACCACCAAAATTTCAAATTGAAAAATTTGGACTTATTAGATTTTTTCCTTTTTTTTTAAGTTTGGAGGATTTTTTATTTAAATATTTTTAACAGGCACGGTATAAAGGGATAGTAAATGGATAACCTCAAAAAAAATCAGAATGTTTTCTTTTAAAATGGCGGAGCTGTATGTACCCTTTTAAGTTCGAAAATGCACTATATTGCTTCATTTTATTGAGCGTGTAGCTCAATAGGTTTGTTTTCAGCTATTAACAGGCCATTTAGGCCCAGAGCTTCTGGCGAGAGGGAGGTCACGTCTTCCTTAACCTCGCTCCCACAAACCCGGATGTCGCATATCTTATGATATGGGGTATTGTGGTTAGCATCACGCCTTAGACATCCGTCTTATTCCCCTTGTTTTTGACGAACGCAGGTACCCAATTCTTTATAGTAGCTGGGTAGGCAACTAGGCTATATTTGCACTGCCTATAGGCATACCTAACTTAATGACTGCAAAGCCTATAGGGCAAGCAGAGTCGAATTAATCAATTAATAAAAAAAATTCCTCTATTGCGCGGAGAATCGAACCACCGCCTCTTATGTCTAACGGTCTGCTTACAAGTGCTTTAGACCGCTAGACCACGCCGCCCATTTGGACTTTTATTTATTTATTAACCAAATAAATAAATAAAAATGAGTCAAAACCCATGATCTTATCGTTAATTTGGCAACAGCGCGTTTCTCTATAGACGCAATTCTTAGCGTGATTTTTAAATTGACACTCACTTACTTGCGATGTTTCAATATCCAGAATTTCTTTGTTAGAATTCACAATTAAGAAATAGTATATTACTTAACTAGTGCGGAAAGTGACATATTTCACGGGAGTGGGAAGTGGGAAAAAAGTCCAAACCCCACGAAACCCCACGAAACCCCACGAAATACACTTTCCAACGAGTTATGTACACTATTTTTCCTACGATCCCAAAAAAATATGAAGTTTCTTATTTTAAAATTTTCTAATTTTTAAGAAAAGCAAAGCACAAAACAATTATAAATATCATACAAATTTATATATTTAGGTATGTCATACTGGAAACATGATTTTCATTTAGCTTTAGTTTTCTTAGTTTTATATTTAATATAATGCATAGCTGTTTAATCGACTGCCTATTCCTAACTAAATGCAAACTTGAGTTTGCTTATTAAATTAGATTTCTGTGGTTATGCTGCCATATAAAACAGTAAAATTGTACTGTTTTACATATCATAAAAAAAATACGGTGTATTTTGATGTTTTTTATGTAATGTAAGGTAACTAAATAAAAAAATAAGTAATTTTTATAAGATCTAGACTGTCTAGACTAGACAGTAATGGTCAAAATAGTAACGTTTGGACTTTTTGGCCATGAAAAACAGAAATATTTGGATAAAAATACTTTAAAGATATAAAAGGCTGTGGTGAAAGGTGGAAAATGGTTTATAAAACAAGGTGAATAAAATTCGTAGAACCTACGAGGTAAATATCTAAATAAAATTAGGCAAACCTCCATACATAAATATCGCACGAGTGTGATATAAAAATATCAAACTAGTGCGATATGAGGCGTTTTCTAAAGAACAAAAGAGTGTGCTAAATGTCATTTTCATAGAGGATCGTATGAAAAGTATCTTTCGGGCCATTTTAAGAGTTGAAACTAACCCACTATTTTTTCGTGCTTCTCACCTCTCGATATTTTGTTGGACCCAAAAGTAACATGGGGCAAACTGATATTTTAGATTTTTTTTATTGTGTTCCTTCGAAGATAGATGGGGAACAACATTTTTTTTTTGTTTTACCATTGGCGCATTTTTGGAAATAAAAAAAAATAAACAAATGTTGTGCACTCTCAAAAGCTATTTTCAACCATCTATCACACATTTATAAAAAAATCAAAATTAACCCGTTTCTTAGAATTAAAATTAAATTATTTTGATGTAAAATTTATGGAACAAATAAAAATTCGTTAATATAATGAATTTATGCAAGGAATTCTAAGAATCAGTAAAACAACAGCTTTATGGGCTTAAAATTCATGAAATCGTTTTAAGTGTACAGTTTTTATTTCTTACCTAAGCCAATGACTAGACGTCTATGGTTTATAGACGTCTATTAATTAAGATGAGACAAAATCCAATCCTCGTTTTAAAGGATACTAGTTATACCGGGTGAAACAAGACCATGGTACACTTTATTTTTTACTTTATTTTAAACATTCGATTTTTAAACAGGACCCCCCATATATTTTTACATATTTAAATTATATATATTTTTACATACTGTGTCATTAAAAAAAAATCTTATTTTAGCAAAAACCATTTTTGAAATCTTTAAAATGGTTTAATTGAATATAATAAAGTTTTAAATATATTTTTATTGAGTTTACATTTACATTTACCTTTTTGTTTAACCTCGTACTATTCCACTTAATTAAGCATTCCGTAAGTCCAGGACTTGTGTGGGCTAGTAGTAGAGGAAACCACCGGCTTTAATTGACTTTCGAACCAATTTATAGGGAGTGTCCACTTCACTTACGCATTCGCCAAATTTCAATTATTAATTAACTGAAAAAGGCAAATCGGCGCCGGTGAGAATCGAACTCACGCTATTTTAGGTAGTAAACTCGTCAAGTACGACGCGGTAGTTCACTACACCAATCCTCCCATTACTTTTACATTACTTAGATCATTTTGAGTAATTTTAAGTAGGTAATCAAAAAAAAAAACTTTGACATCTAAAAAGGTTCTCGACTGACAGAATGACAGCATTTGAAGTACCTGGAGTAAATGTTAACTCTCCCTCGTCCATTTTAATCCAAAATAACTATAAAAATAAAATACACTTAAAACTTGAAAAGTTTGTAACTATAAGTTATAATGAAAAATAAATGGATATTTTAAATTGCCAATTGCTACCAATAAATAAATAAATACATTAAATTTCACAAATCAGTCATATTGAAGTTATTCAAAACTAAATTACTTTTTAATCAAAATAAAACGCGCAAACTGATGAAATAGTATACAAACTTAAAAACTATTTCCATAAGGGGACTTCCATAAAGTACGTCACGCAAGTTGACCAAAATTCATACACTTCATACCCCGTTTCTCGCGTTATCAAAGGATGTAGGCCTTTCATATTTTGGCTACCCCCCAATGGGGAGTTTTAGGGGGGTTAGCCAAAATATAAAATCTCTACAGCCTTTAATAACGCGAGAAACGGTGTATGAAGTGTATGAATTTTGGTCAATTTGCGTGACCTACTTTATAAACGACCCCTAAGAAATTTGGCGCATTAGTCCATTGGAAAACTCCCCACACCGCGTCTCGTTTTCCAAACATGGAAGCGTACGCCAAAATAGTGTCTCCAAAATATAAATCTGTAACTTAAAATAAGGGAAAAAACGGGTATTTCATGGTCATGTTACACCCGGTATACCGATTCAATGAATAGAACTACAAACCTTGATTTATAGATGAATTAAGCTATTACTCACCTTTACGGCTTACATTCGGATAAAATACGTAAGATATCCTTTACAAAGTGTGTACATTCTTAGAGAATTATGAGAAATTGAAACTATATCTTTGGCTTTTATGGCTAGACGTATAAGAAGATAACTTTTAGAAAATATTTTATTTCATTAGACCATGCAGGCTGAATAAAATTAGAAATCTTGTCTAAATTTTTATTTCCTCACTTTTGTTACCGTGTTAAATATTAAACGATTTTTTATTAAACTTAACTATTTTTTTGTTTTGATTAATTTAAAAAAAGTTACTTAAGGTAACGTCAATTTAATATTTAACTTGATTCAACAATACATACTTATTACTACCATTCTGAGTACATATTCTTCAAAACCGAGGTTTAGAACGACTTGATAGAAAAACGTTTAGAATGACGCTATGACGCATAGTGTTGAAACCAATAGTGTACGATCACTGCCTCAGACTCGATCCATCAGTTGTTCTACTCCCCGAAAGTCAAGAATAGGTCCCCTGGTGGCACAAACCAAAAAAAAAAACAGTTGTTCCAGGTTTTACTATTTTTTTGGTTTTCTAGAATTAACTAGATGGTTTGTACCGAGAAGATATTGAAAATCAAAGTAAAATTTTAATAATTATTTAAAAATGATATTGTTGATTTCTGTTTTTGCTTTTGTATGTCGGAACTAGCATTGAGAAGGTTTTTAGCTTTGTTTTTAGGATTGGTGTAGTGGACTACCGCTTCGTACTTGACGAGTTTACTACACAAATAGCGTTAGTTCGATTCTCACCGGCACGCCGCGGCGCCGCTTTGCCTTTTTCAGTTAATTAATAATTGAAATTTGGCGAAGGCGTAAGTGAAGCGGACACTCCCTATAAATTGGTTCGAAAGTCAATTAAAGCCAGTGGTTCCCTCTACTACTAGCCCACACAAGTCTTGGACTTAGGGGATACTTAATTAAGTAGAATAGTACGAGGTTAAACAAAAATGTAAATGTAAAAAAATTTTAATTATAGTTTTAAGAAGAAATTGCGATGTAAAAATGCAAAATCTCAAAACAAGTATTGTTTTATGGATATGGAGGTAAAAGAATTTGTAAATATAATGACTATATATAAAAAGTCTACCTTAATCTAAAAAAATATCTCGGCTAATCTGCCCTCAATGATAAAAGTAAGGTTCTTAGTAAACTTTAAACCATCCAACAGATTTTCTTAGAGTGCAACTAATAACACAAACACCCCCTATGTTCTCACCTGGAATTTTTTATTTACTTTTCGTTTGGACTAAAACTTTTAACCTATTTTAATTTAAAATAAACCTCAACTTTTTACCCAGTTTAACCGGCTCCTTCATTCGTAAGATTTAATATTAAATTTGGAATTAGTTTTAAGGCGCTTTTGCTTTCTACAAAGACCAAGCTTAACTAACTTCAGACCTTAATACTACCATCACCTTAATATTAGCCGTAACTTTGGGCAACTTTTAAATGTGTAATTAATAAAACCAGAAAGAAAATGCTTTTAAAAAGCCAACCTAAATTTAATCATTACGCAAAAAATAATGTAATGTGATTTAGTTACCTAAAATGAGTACAAAATTATTACTTAATAATTTAATGTTACTGTATGTACATAATTTATGAAGTTGCTAATATCAACAATTGTAAACTATTTAAAAATCATAAATGCTTGTTAATTATTATGATTCTTAATGATTGCTTCCGAATTATTGTGATTTCTTAATTAATGCTTGTGAATACGGTTGAATTACAGCGATTTCCTGAAGAATAATGGTATAATATTACGATTTTTAAATGATATTTTGAGGATTATAATCCTCAGCAATAGTAATTGTTAATATTATTGCTTATGAATACTTGTGATGTCTTAATGAAGCTTAAAATTTCTTGACAAAAACTTTTAATTTCCAGGTGAATGCTTTTAATTTTTTAATATAATTTTATGATTTTTTAATGGATGCTTATGAATTAATTACTAATTCTTGTAATATTTTCTATAATTTATTGAGCACAATGTGTGTTATTTTGATTACTTAATTAATGCTTGTGAATGATTCTTGTTGTTTAATGAATTTAGTGAATTATTGTGATTTACGTAAAATTATTTATAATTATTATTTTTTTTTGTGATTTTAAATTATTGATCCGAAACCGCAGACTAAGTAAACAGCCGGATATGCCCTGCGCTGCGCTACCGAGACTATTTTTGCAGACTTTTTGTAGCCTTTTTATTGTCAAGCGCGCAGGTTCAATTTTAAACCTGTCAAGTACTTGCAAATAAAAACGGAGATTAATTACCTTATTTTCGAAAATTCAAAAAGAAATAGAAATTAATGATGAAAGTAACTGTATAAGAATAACGACTAAAAGATCGTTGGTATTCATACATTTAGCTAGAAAATTAATCAACTGTTGGTCTTCAATTTAAAACGTCCATCTTTTTCTGGACCATTTTTTTTGTGTAATTAAATTTTAGTTAAATTAAATGCGTCTACTGTCATTTCACAATCTGAGTTAATATAGCTGATCCCAGAAAAACTTTCAAAAACTTATCTTACATAGTTAAGTAGAACCTTTCAGAAAAAAACAGTATAAAATATATAAATATATTATATTTTTTTAATATATTATTCACGAATTTTCTATAGGGTATTAAAGCTCATAGTTAAAATTTGGTGATTGAGTCACCATGTGTTAGATAGCTATGTAGTGTACACTATATTGAATCTAAGTAAACTGAAAATTGTATCGTTTACTTCAAACTATAAGAACCACTCTATATACAGGGTGTTTCATAATTATTGTTATAAACCGATAGAGGTTGTAGAGGGTATCAAAATAAGCAAGTTTACCTTATAAACCCCTATCCGGAAATTTTCCGTTTGGGCTCTAGGAAGAAAAAAGAAAAATAGCAATTTTTACCAATTTATTGATACAGCTTACAAAAATTGCTCAAAATGTCCTGCACGTCCTTCAATATATATGTATGCACTACTTTTTTTACGCTTGGGGGTAGTTTAACCCTCTTTGTGGGGGCGGATGTTCATCAAATCCAAGGGTGATACCCCTTTACGTGTTTTTTAACTTTCATATTACAGAAAAATGTGTTTTTTAAATATTTTGATTTTTTAAAGTTTTCAACCCCTTTAGAGGGGTTAAAAAAATTAATTAAAAATTGGACATTATGAAAATCCACCCGCACAAAGAGGGTTAAACTAGCCCCAAGCACCAAAAAAGTAGTGTATACACATATATTGAAGGACGTTGAAGACATTAGGTGCAATTTTTGTAAGCTGTATCAATAAACGGGTAAAAATTGCTATTTTTTTTTTCTTCCTGGAGCCCAAACGGCAAATTTCTGGATAGGGGTTTATAGGACAAACTTGCTTATTTTGATACCCTCTACAACCGCTATCAGTTTGTCACAATAATTATGAGACACCCTGTATATATATTTGGCAATTTGCATTTTTATTTTTAAACATTTTAATGTTATTTGTTTAAAAACAAATAATGGAAGCATATAAATAAAGCAGCATTCACGTCCTTAGAAATTGAAATTTATTACAGAAATAAATTTCCACGCAATGTATTAAATCTATTTCAGACACAATTTATGGAAATATTGGTAAATAATTCAAAACATATGTACAGAGTGAAGTTTTTAAAAAGAAGGAAGAAATTTTAAGAAAAATTCTAGAATAATTTGGGTACCAGATCATAGCGATATCCCTAGTAATAAATCAGACGACCAACCTGCTAGGCAAAATTCAGCCAGTCTATGAGCCTTCACTTATATTGGGTTGACGGATCTGCTTTTTAAACACTCGTCTTCCTAGCAGGTTTAAGCTAAACCAAACCCTTACATACTAACACAAAAATTATTATTAGTACATTTAAACTATTATTAGTATATTTCAGTATTTAGTATTTTAGTATTTTTAATAAATAGTTTCGTTTTTAGTATTTTAGTATTTATAATAAATAAATTATTGTAGAATAGATACAAAGTGTCATGAAGAGCGCCAAATTAGCTTTTTAATTGTGCTAGGGGCTTGATAGAGTTGATAACTATTTAATTTTCTAACTGGTTATGTTACATTTAACAATATTCTTCACAAAATAATAAGTAAACGCTGTAGATTCTGCGATTATGATAGAGAAAGTGCATCCCATATTTTGGAGCAATTTCCTGTTTTCTCACAAAAAAGAATGCGATATCTAGATACACCATTATGATGCGGATCTTGGTACGTTATAGAACCATTAGCAGTTAAATATCTGCTGTTCCTTATAGGAAGATATTTTTAAAACCTAGAACTAGCGAGTCGATCTTTTATTGGTGCAGAGGTCTGAGTTCTTAGGCTATTACATAACAAAGCTTTTGATAATGCTGCTGACGTCAAAATAGAATCGACCGTTTGCGAATCAATTTATTTTAAAACGTTTAAATTGTATTTTATTTCAGCAAAAAGCAAAATACGATTTAAACTAGCACAGTATGAACAGCAATCATCAAAAGGCGTGTTTTCATCTTCTACGCAATTGAAGGCGTAAGGCAATCAGAAAATAAATTATTTCTACAAAATCAATCAATTACGTTTCACACATTCTATTCACAAGTCTCTGGATCTTTTTTAGTAGTTTATTTTGCATTGAAACCATTATTTAATACAATGGCGAGAAAAACAATTTTTTTTTAACAAAAATAAAATTCTACATATACATATTGTATTATTAAAATATATAAAGTTTTATAGACTTAATATGCTTTTGTAATAAACCAACAATTATTAGCTACTTTTGGTAGATACGAAAGAAAACTAAAAATCTAAGTATATTTTTAACAAATATTTATAATGTTAAATATATGTATAATATAATAGTAACTAGAGTAACTCGATAGGGTGATATATTGTTTTTTCGACTTCTGCTCTGTTCTGTTGAGGGGTACAGACTCTGTACTACAGAGGGTACCTGCTAGTGTTAAATCTGGTCCGAAAATCATTCCAGAAAAACTAAATTTCTGATCCTCGGAAAAAAATTTATTACATACTTGATTCAAAAATACACTTTGCAAATAAGGTACATTGTCTAAAACAACCTACCTGCCTCTAAGTGTCTATTTACACCGAGCGATCCTTATATTAAGGAACTAGGTAAATATTAACTTAAACCCTTAGACTCCTTTGTAATAAGTTTGTATAGGATTGTTGTTATTATACAAAGTCTATGTTTCATTTCAAGATAATACTCTATACATGATGGCCTCTTTCAAAAATAATAACAGTCTTGATTCCCGAATTCATGCGATTATATAATATAGAATTTTTTTATTGTAATTATTATACAAAAATGTGCTTTTAAATGAATTATGTCATTCAATAATATGTTAACCCACATTGTAAGATGACGTTACGTAGTTAAACTTTTTCTTTTAAACATTGTGGCTAAAACACTTAAAATTAAGCATTTTCTTCACTTCAAAATACAAAATGTATTCTCTTTAATTCAGTTTTTTTTAATTTAGCATCACTGTAATTTCACGATGTGGTTAAATCTAAAATATAAGTCCACATCTATGATACATAGTAACGAAATTCACATCTAATTAAGACTTACTGAAGACTATTTACCCAAAAAAAAGGCCGAAAAACTTCTAGGATTTTTTTCTTTAATGACGATTTTCCTATATTTTATTTTGTTACGTACATTCAAAATTAATGTAAAGCACTAAGTATAACATAAGCTTAATTGAACTCTCCATAGTAAATACTAATAATAATAATAAAAAACCAACAATATTGATTTAGGTGTCCATATTTCAGACGAGTGTACTAAGTACTCATCTTTAAGTAAACGTTGCTATTCGTAAATAATTATTATAATCCACGGTTCGGCAAGCTAAAAGAAAACGAAAAAAAAATCCAAGAATAAATCTTCTACCAGAACTTACTACCTTATCGATTTTTGATTAAAGAGAGCATATATTTAAAATATTGATTTCAAGTCTCCATTTAAAATTATTATTAAACCGTCTTAGGGTGGCTTATAGAATAAACTTCTCAAAAACTCAAATTTTCATATTTTATCAATTTTCTACAATTAAGCCAAGTAAGATTTTTAAAACTGTTAATTTTAGCCTAAAAAGTACCATAGAAGAAATATTTACCTATAGCATACTTATCTATATTTTTGTTTTTAATAGTACTTTTCTCGCTTTAACCACATATGTTTTCAGATCGTTCATATCTCATTTGGTTTTAATTTAGTAAACTAATTAAAATATGAAAATTCGAGTTTTTGAAAAGCTTATTTTCTTTGCTACCCTAATACGGTTTGAGATAGAATAATTCTAAATACAGATTTGAAATCAGCCAAAAAATTTAATGAATTAAATCTCCAAAAAAAAAATCACTGTTGAATTATTTTAAGTGTATGTTTTCTTTTATCAAAAATTAATAAGGAATCAGTTCCAATAGCAGATTTAGTAATAAATTAATGTTATTCAAAATAAAATTTTATATATTATATTTAAAATATTTAATTTATAAATTATACTGCAGTAACTATAAATTTATAGATTTAAAAGAGATTTAGCAGGAAATACCTAATACCCATATAAATAGAATAGAATAGTAAATTAGAATTAGTTTCATGGGATTCTAGATAATAGACTTAAAAGATTTTCAGTAAATTAAATTATGTTTGACGTTAGATACATGCTGATGTAACTAATAAATAAGCTGTGTCTTGGAAGTTGCATCCTCTAATTTTATTACGGGTATTTAGTGTATTTAGATTTTAATTGTTTACTTGTATACACTGACTAAATGAAAAAAAATTGTTTACGTGTCTATAGTAAATAACATTTATGTTTTTTTTTATAGTTTTTAATGTATTGGTTTCACCATGCATCATTTAAATCTTGGCTTAAATTTTTTTTTGTTTAATTGTTTAAAATTTCTCGTTTTTCTCAAACACGGTTAACCCTAACGTATTCCAGAAAAAGTAAATTTTATTATCAAGGAATTATGTTCTAAAAAAATTACACAGAAAAAATTTGGATTAAAAAAATAGTATACATGTTGCAGCCACCAATTAAAATAACTACATAAAAATAACATAGGTTTTATAAATTATTATGGTTAGACCTTACATAAAACCTAGTTGCTATAGATCAGAGGGTTCCTGAATTACTCTAAACTATTTTTTTTATTCGATTGTATCTTAAAGCGTCACTTTTTGTACAATAAACCTATATGAAAAGTTTAATTTTTCGGCCTAGGCCGCAAAAGTAAAATAGGCGACTATTATTGGTTGATTGATATTGAAACTATTGACCTTTGAATTCTAACCTCAAATTTGTGTCAAACTTACAAAATTTATTAATATATTACAATCGAATAAAAAATAGTATATGATACACGGACGAAATATCTTATCGGTGTCGCTCGGGGTAGAGCCATTTGGTTCTCTTTCCCTTATTCTTTATTTTGATTTTCTGCTGTTTTCTTCCACTTTGGTATTAACGTCCCACTTTGTGAGTGATGGGGCTTAAATTTGTTGCTGGAGTTCAGAAAACCTGAACAGGACACTTCTTTGTCTATTTGCCTCCCGGCAACATCTTCAGACGACCTGAACAGGCATTAACTAAATACACAAATTTGTATAAAAAAGAGGAATTCAGTTACAAGGAACAGCAATATTAAAATATAAAACATAGTCAATGATAAATCGTGCAGATTAAGAAAACACTTAAGTTCTAAATTGTATATAAACCAAATTCTATTCAATAAAATATCATTCACCTATGATCATTCTTTCTTTTAACACATTTGACTCACTTTAAAGTTAAGTCTATCTACAAACCTCTGAGGCTGGGGATTGAGTGAGTCACAGTTAGAGTCCAGCTCCCAAGTTGTCTCCAGCTGCTTTTAAATAGCTGGAAAGATAATCATGATCAAAAAATATAACGGCTTGACTGATTTATTTTATTTTAATTTGGTTTTTATTATTAAATTTTACATTTTTCGTATGCAAGAAAAAAAACAAATCAATTTATAAAAAACTTCTTGCAGATTTTTTATGTAGATATAGATATATAGTTTATTTACAAACCATTGCTCACACGTGAGTCAATAAATTACTTGTTTGTATGTTATGTAGAATGACCTCTTAAAATAAATGCATCTATGTTTGAAAAACCCTGTATGTTTAGAAATTTTAAATCTAAATATTCAATTTATCTATTTTAAGAAATCCAAATCCCAAAACTAAAATATCTCGATTTAAAAGTTAAAACCCTAAGGATGTTAAACTTGCCCATAAGGACGATTTTATGGCGCTTGCAAACATATTCCGACCAATTGTTTTTCGTGAGAAAAATCTATTCCAATCTTTGGGGATAAATTGCTATATCTATTAAATATTTATATATTTTTTTATATTTAAATTTAGTACCCACAATTTCCTCAGCGATTATTCTTTCTCAACAATTATGAAGGATTTTTTTATTATTTATTTTTACGGTTAGCCAATATAAAAATCGAGTGACAATTTTTTTTTGTTTTTTTTTTTTAATTTAAAATGTAATATCAAAAAAAATGTCTATCTATCAATAGACGATATATCCTGTTTGTACAATTGTAAACTTTTAAACGAAAAATCATATTTAATTAACAAGGTACTGCAAAAAATGTTTTCAAACTTTGATTGTTTATAAACTGTTTATTAAATATCATACAATTTGCTTTCAATATTTATAACAAACAGCATTAACGTATTTGTTTAGTACTTTGGTCTTAACGTCCTACTTTGTGAGTGATGGAACTTAAATTTGTTGCTTGAGTTCCGAAAACCTGAACATTTCTTTGTCTATTTGCCTCCCGGCAATATGTTCAGAAAACCTGAACAGGCATTAACTAAAATATACACATTTGTATAAAAAATAGGAATTTGGTTACAAGGAACAGCAATATTAAAATATAAAACATAGTCAATGATAAATCGTGCAGATTAAGAAAACACTTAAGTTCTAAATCGTATATAAACCAAATTCTATTCAATAAAATATCATTCACCTATGATCATTCTTTCTTTTAACACCTTTGACTCACTTTAAAGTTAAGTCTATCTAGAAACCTCTGAGGCTGGGGGTTGAGTGAGTCACAGTTAGAGTCCAGCTCCCAAGTTGTCTCGAGCTGCTTTTAAATAGCTGGAAAGATAATCATGATCAAAAAATATAACGGCTTGACTGATTTATTTTATTTTAATTTGGTTTTTATTATTTACATATAATCATAAATTTTACATTTTTCGTATGCAAGAAAAAAAACAAATCAATTTATAAAAAACTTCTTGCAGATTTTTTATGTAGATATAGATATATAGTTTATTTACAAACCATTGCTCACACGTGAGTAAATAAATTACTTGTTTGTATGTTATGTAGAATGACCTCTTAAAATAAATGCATCTATGTTTGAAACACCCTGTATTTTTGAAAATTTTAAATCTAAATATTCAATTTATCTATTTTAAGAAATCCAAATCCCAAAACTAAAATATCTCGATTTAAAAGTTAAAACCCTAAGGATGTTAAACTTGCCCATAAGGACGATTTTATGGCGCTTGCAAACATATTCCGACCAATTGTTTTTCGTGAGAAAAATCTATTCCAATCTTTGGGGATAAATTGCTATATCTATTAAATATTTATATATTTTTTTATATTTAAATTTAGTACCCACAATTTCCTCAGCGATTATTCTTTCTCAACAATTATGAAGGATTTTTTTTATTATTTATTTTTACGGTTAGCCAATATAAAAATAGAGTGACAATTTTTTTTTTGTTTTTTTTTTTTTTAATTTAAAATGTAATATCAAAAAAAATGTCTATCTATCAATAGACGATATATCCTGTTTGTACAATTGTAAACTTTTAAACGAAAAATCATATTTAATTAACAAGGTACTGCAAAAAATGTTTTCAAACTTTGATTGTTTATAAACTGTTTATTAAATATCATACAATTTGCTTTCAATATTTATAACAAACAGCATTAACGAATTTGTTTTGTACTTTGGTCTTAACGTCCTACTTTGTGAGTGATGGAACTTAAATTTGTTGCTTGAGTTCAGAAAACCTGAACATTTCTTTGTCTATTTGCCTCCCGGCAATATGTTCAGAAAACCTGAACAGGCATTAACTAAAATATACACATTTGTATAAAAAATAGGAATTTGGTTACAAGGAACAGCAATATTAAAATATAAAACATAGTCAATGATAAATCGTGCAGATTAAGAAAACACTTAAGTTCTAAATCGTATATAAACCAAATTCTATTCAATAAAATATCATTCACCTATGATCATTCTTTCTTTTAACACCTTTGACTCACTTTAAAGTTAAGTCTATCTAGAAACCTCTGAGGCTGGGGGTTGAGTGAGTCACAGTTAGAGTCCAGCTCCCAAGTTGTCTCGAGCTGCTTTTAAATAGCTGGAAAGATAATCATGATCAAAAAATATAACGGCTTGACTGATTTATTTTATTTTAATTTGGTTTTTATTATTTACATATAATCAAAAATTTTACATTTTTCGTTTGCAAGAAAAAAAAACAAATCAATTTATAAAAAACTTCTTCAGATTTTTTATGTAGATATAGATATATAGTTTATTTACAAACCATTGCTCACACGTGAGTAAATAAATTACTTGTTTGTATGTTATGTAGAATGAGATGGGAGATTTAGCTTAGTGGTCAATGGCATCGATATAGCCTGACACTGATCTAATGATCGTGAGTTCAAACCTCACTGGCGCCGATTGCCTTTTTCAGTTAATTAATAATTGAAATTTGGCGAAGGCGTACTCCCTAGATATATTGGTTCGAAAGTCAATTAAAGCCGGTGGTTCCCTCTACTACTAGCCCACACAAGTTTTGGACTTAGGGGATGCTTAATTAAGTAGAATAGTACGAGGTTAAAAACAAACATAAACATAAACATAAACCTCTTAAAATAAATGCATCTATGTTTGAAACACCCCGTATTTTTAGAAATTTTAAATCTAAATATTCAATTTATCTATTTTAAGAAATCCAAATCCTAAAACTAAAATATCTCGATTTAAAAGTTAAAACCCTAAGGATGTTAAACTTGCCCATAAGGACGATTTTATGGCTCTTGCAAACATATTCCGAACAATTGTTTTTCGTGAGAAAAATCTATTCCAATCTTTGGGGATAAATTGCTATATCTATTAAATATTTATAGCATATTTAAATTTAGTACCCACAATTTTCTCAGCGATTATTCTTTCTCAACAATTATGAAGGATTTTTTTTATTATTTATTTTTACGGTTAGCCAATATAAAAATCGAGTGACAATTTTTTTTTTTTGTTTTTTTTTTTTAATTTAAAATGTAATATCAAAAAAAATGTCTATCTATCGATAGACGATATATCCTGTTTGTACAATTGTAAACTTTTAAACGAAAAATCATATTTAATTAACAAGGTACTGCAAAAAATGTTTTCAAACTTTGATTGTTTATAAACTGTTTATTAAATATCATACAATTTGCTTTCAATATTTATAACAAACAGCATTAACGTATTTGTTTTGTACTTAATGGCAGCATTCAATAGAAACAGCAAAACTCATCGAAAGCTATCAAATCCCTACTAAACGCTATGATTAGTTTCGATTGACAGATGTGGCTGAATCGTTCCTCATCAACGTTTTAAGATGGTTACTTTTGATTGATTTTATAAAAGCGCGAGAATGTAGTTTTTCTACGACTGCTTTAGAATGTAAGCAAATACACACACTTTTCAAACACAGAATGAATCCATTCTAGCTCTAGATACGGTATGAATATTCCGTATCAAGTGTTAGAATGAGCTCATGTAGTGCCATCTCTTGTTTATAAAAGTAAAGAAAACTGTAGCAAAATTAGCAAAAATAAATTTATTTTACCATGAAATATTGTATAATTTAATGAAATTTAAAGTTTTGCCTTAAAATTACATAAAGTTTATTAGTTTTTCTTAATATTTGACCAGTTTTTTATCAACTTAGTTCAAAAAATTAAAACTGCTCCATCTATTGTTAAATATTCAAACCTGATATATGTCACAACAATCTGACATAACCTTCAATTTTTACATTATAATTTGTAAATATGTGCTAAAATTAAATAAAAATCTGTTTTAAGTACTGATTTGATAAAGTTATTAAATAACATTAATTGCTTTATTTAAAAATATGTGTTTTGTTGCATTTACAATGTCGAGTCACAAAAAACATTGTTTTTAACCTTGTCCGCAGTTTAAAACCATACAGTGTTTCATATTTGCAGTCGAAGAAAAAGTATAGTCTACAACACGTATGGAATAGTCATTCCGCGCTCGCGGGACCGTCATACTCGCCTGCCGGCTCGTATTAAAAACTTTCCGCTCGCGCGGAATATTGTCTATTCCATACTAGTTATAGAATATACTATTTTGTGGATACTTCTAACCTCAAATGGTGGTTGTGACAAGTGACAGATATCAGCGGTTCAGCAGTTTGCTAGCAAAACTTATAATTTGATGACTTTTGATTAGTTTTGTTGTTTCCATTGAACCCAGCCAATTTATATTTTCAAATTGATGACCATTCCGATCTATACAGCGCTGGCATCGTGAAGCTATGGAATCGCATACATATATAAATATTTCATTCGAAATTTTAGCATGGTTACCTTCAACTCATCAATGGTTGCAGGTTTTGTATCATAACCTTTATTCTTGAGAAAACCCTAAAAGAAAAAATTCAGTGGTAAGGGTAAGTACCGTCAACGGTTCCAGTTACCTTAATTTATTACAGGAATCTGTCATGGCAATTATTCTTGAATATTTTGGCGATAAGGGATTTTATGGTTAACAAGAAGGAGCTCCACCACATTACTATAGTGATGTAGGGGCCTATCTTAATGAAAACCTGTCTAAGATGGATAGGACGCAGAGATCCTGCAGAATATCCACCACGAGCACCAGACCTCACACCACTGGATTTTTGAGAAAATAAAGGCAACCATCAAAAGGCAATGTGCTGAAATTCGGAAAGAAATATTTTTCAATATTCTCAATTCCATAGTTTCACGATGCCAGCGCTGTATACATATATCGGAGTTGTCATCAGTTTGAAAATATGAACCAAGTAGAAAACAAATACGTTAATGAAGTTTGTTATAAACATTGAATGCAAATTGTACGATATTTAATAAACACTTTGTAAATAGCCAAAGTGTGGCAACATTTGTTTGCGACACTGTATTTTTATTAAACGATTTAGGACGTTTAAAATTTTCATCGAGTTACGATAAGCTGCACGACAAAAATAAATATTAATCTCGATACAAACAATAATCGAATGACAAAAAAGTAAACGAAAGACAAAAAGGTACTAAAAGATGTTTAGTTTTCATCCTGTATATAGTAGATTTTGATAAGTTCCCTATTGCGGACAAATATAAGATTTCGTGCGCATGACGTACTAGCTGGCTTCAAGCAATATTTCGGTAGTTTTGAAAGAGTTGGTAAAACAGCACGGTACGGACAATACGTTAAATTCGTCAGGGGCGCGATACTCACGCCACTATCGCTTCCAAAGAACAAAAATAACAATAGTTATTCGTAATGAATCACGCTATGGAAAATACATCCAATAAATTTCGCGTAGAACGAGTTCCAAATAGGGCTTACGCCATTTCTCCGAGAAAACATCATCTTGGGCCCAAGTACAAGAAGACACCTGGAACAATACAAGTAAGTCCCTTTAGCCTCACGTCACAAAGGTCCTTCGATAAAACACCCCAGCGGTTAACACAAGACAAAATAGGCATTTTCATAGAAAAAAAACTTTAACACCTTAAGTTGTTTGCACTGCAAAAAATAGGGACTTAAATGAAACAATGACTTGTGATACCTTGCTGAAATTCCCGGGTAAAAAGCAACAAAAAAAATGTAGCACTATAGTATAGTAATAACCGAAAAAGTGGATATACTTTTTCAATTTAAGTTAGCGCAGCATTAACGAGTATAAAACACCCGATATTTAAGCAGTGTAATTTTTACAAGAAAAGTAAAACACATTATCTTTTTAGCAGAATGCGGAAATTTTTATTACCAGAATATAAAAAGCAAAAGATGGAAATAGCTTTAAAGAAAATTAATGTACTTGGGTTAAATTGGATTTAAATGTACTTTTATTACAGTTTTTTTTCCAGACACCTTTGTAAGTCGCAAACCTAATCTTTCAGCTCATATAATATTTCCTGAAACCGGAAAGACGGTAAAATTAGTTTTCCTTGTGAGAAAAGCTTAGAAAATCAATTGTATTCTTTTGTTATAAGCTTAGATTGTTCTTTGTGTAGATATTTGTCATTTTGCTATTGTGATATTATTCAAAACTCTTATCATAACATTTTGTACAAAGAAAATCCTAAAATAAGCTTTTTATCTTAATACCGTACTGTTCAAATTTTGCCCCCTTTAATTTTTGAGCTGCTTAAGATATCAACTTAAAATTTTAAGCACGTAAATTACACTTTAAAACTGATTGTAACTGATATAAATAAAAACTAAAAAAAAAATCTAAGAAAGCCATATTTTTTAGAAAAAAAAATAGAACTTTTAAGTGTTTTACACCTCAAAACAAAAATTGAAATTAAAAATGCTATAGGCAAATCGAAAATTTAATAATAATGAATATTCGCACACAATCCTCTTTCCGTTAAAATAACACCCCTTGACCCCTGCCTGCAATGTGCTTTTTCTTAGATGAGAAAACTTTAAGTCCAAAGCTAATTATATCTATATGTCTAGAAGTGCAGAAGCTAACATAATATTTCTTTAAATGGGTTATATAAACTTTGAGTGATGTAATTTGTGAGTTTTCTTTTAACTTTGTTAGAGAAACTTGATTTTTCAGTTATCCACACACTTTCAGCTGGAAACAGAATAAAAGTACATTGGCTTAGAACGTAAGTATTGATTTTCGGGACATAATAAGTTTAATATATCGTACTAATAACTCTTCTTTCTAGAATTGGCATTTCATTCGTTAAAACTGACAAAAACGTCGGCAACATAAACATTCGTCTGTCTTACTCGCACATCTTTGTTCTAACAGAGACAAAAAAAAAAGTTACTGGTTTAATCGTGTTAAAATAAATAAAAACTTATAATCGCATTTTAATAAAGTTTTAAGAAATAAAGTCCAGTCAAATAATAAATGTAAATTGGAATAAACCTATAAGGGCTGATTTTTTAAAGGGTAGTAGTAGATGGTAACAGAACACTTCTGTTAGCTTAATATGCATATTACGATAAAAATGCATATAACCAATTTTGTTAAAGAGGAAATTTCCAACAATTTTTGTTTGGATCATTTTTTTAGTATATTAATAACAACCGAGTTAATTCAAAAATAGTCATGTTGGAGGTGAAATTGGTTTTTTCCATTTTTCAGCCAAATTATAAATCGGACTATAAAAGTGGTTATAAGCAAACTTGTAGGACTTAAAATTCTATATAAGTTTCATTTATTATAAATTTTCATAGGTACTTTGGTACGGTTACAGTGGGAGCAACTCGACTATCAGCGCCCAATGTAACCGTAACAAAATACTTATATACATAATACATAAAACTTATAGAGAATTTCAAGAACTACAAGTTTGCTTATAACCATCCTCCGATGAATAATTTGGCTGAACAATCGAAAAAAACAATTTCACCCCCAACATGGCCATTTTTGAATATTTATAACTCGATTGTTATTAATATATTAAAAAAATGATCCAAAAAAATGGTTAAAATTTTTTTCTTAACAAAATTGATTATATGCATTTTTATCGTAGGATACATATTTAGCGAGATAACAGCACTCCAAACCTCTAAAACTCAAGATAGCAAATCAACAGGTAAAAAACTAACAGGAATGTTCTGTTACTATCCCCTACTACCCTTTAAAATATCAGCCCATGTACATTTATTGCAATTTAACAAAGGAATTTTCTCGGGAATTTCTCGTTGTATGACTGAACTATAATTAATTTTTAATGAGAAATTAACGCAAGGAAAAAATTGTAAATAAACCGCATACGAGGATTGTCTTTTTAATACTTGTTTTTTTATTACATTGTGCATATATGCTTTTAAAAAAATCATTCGTTCTCTTTGAAAAAAAGTTGCAGACTTTCGATAGAGGTTATACGAATTGTTCTACTTTTAATACAAAGTGCATAGGTACTTTTTTCTATTTTGCGACTCTAATACGCTCATAAACACATATTGCGTGTTCATTTCAGTTCAGTTTGGGTTACTAGCCTTGTCTATTCGACATTAACCAGCTTCATTTTGAGTGTTCTTACAGACCTATAAGAGGTTTGGACTTTTTTTTGGGTTGGCAACACAGGGCAAAAGACAATCGCTTGGTGTTTTCCGTGCAAATGTAAACACCGCTTTAAGGTCTACAAAATTGTGTTTTAAGTTAATTTTTACCGTGTTAAAATTATTACTTGATACTTGCAGTGAAAAAGAGAAAAGCTGATTATAAAAGATATCAAAATATCATTTGTTCTATGAAAGTCATAGCGAAAATTTTAATGCCAACCCAAAACAAAAATCCCTAAATCAGTCATCAATATTTTTAAATTTTAGAGCAAAATAGAAAAATAGTGTAAAGCACTCGTTTCGTAACACGTTTTTAGCGCGCCAGTACTTTAGAAAACTCACCGCAAGCGGCTCCTTTTCTAAACTTGTACTATTATAGTCTCGAGACTATGATAAAAGTTGATTAACTTTTTTTAAAGTATCTATAGGCCCTATAGGGTAAAAAGATCTAGGTCTGAGGTTAACAAGTCATTCTAACTTGACACACACACACAGAATTAGAGTCCCCATATGAGCCCCGTAGTGCTCCAGGGTTCTCCCATGCATATTTATAATATGTAATGTAGCTATAGCACAGAAAATATATATGCACAATATATACTCAGATTAAAGGTCCTTTGAGCACACTTATATATGATCAAATAAAACTTTGCTGATAAATCAGGCGTATTTCGAGTTTGTGGTAAACGATTAGAGTATTACACGATTATTATCATTATTACAACCATACATCTTGCTTGAGCATTTATTGGAAAATGCAATCCTACACACAGAGAAAGTTTATTTTAAATTAAGTAAATATGGTGGCATCAATCGGGGTGCATTTTACCAAAAACATTAAATAAGTTATTTAAAAAGGGTCAATTTTATACGCATGAAAAACGAAATACTTTATACTTCCTGTAAATTATACATTCATTTTGTTTCTAGTCATATGGTGACAACCTTAAAAATAATTATAAATTATTTTTTTTTTAAAAAAGGGCTGAACCATTTTCAGTTTAAAGTCATTCTAGGACCTAATATAGGTATTTGCCGGCAGAACCTGTATTTCCTAGGAATTTCAGTGATTTTCTTATATTTCAGTGCTCTCGACCGAAATATGCATTATAGTAACTTAATACATGTCATCTATTACGTGAATTTAATAATAAAAGAATATTTTATTTTATTTTTTTGTTTTATTTTATTTGTTAACGGAAAAACCACAATACATAAGAAGTACAAAAATGGTATAATTATAAATGCATAAGTATATAAATTTTTGATACCAATAATATCAAAAATTAAGGTTATTTAAAGAAGTTTTAAAAGAATTTAAAGACAAATTAAAAAAAATTAAATAATTTTTATTGTTATTAGCCAACAGCATAGCTCTATCCAAAGGTGTATGAGATCCGTAGTTAGTTCTATGAAAGGGTATATTAAATGTTGGAGAACCTTGTCTAAGATTTCTTGTAGGGATATAAAACCGAATTTTATGCAACATTTCTGGACAATTAAGTAAATTATTAATAAGTTTAAACAACATACATAAATCTGATTTACTTAAGTCTTCTTTGACAAAGTAATTCAACATTCAATGCTTCATACACATGAGAGTAATTATGATCATAAATTGGAATATTTAGTTTGTTAGCACAAAATCGTAATAGTTACGTTGAACAGATTTAATCTCCTCTATAGCAATATTGTACTGAGGAGACCAAATTACAGAGGCAAATTCAAAATGAGATCTAACAAGAGAATTGAAGACTGTTATAATAGACTTAACAGAAAAATCTTTACAATTTCTTTTTACAAAGAAGCTAACAACTTGTTAGCGTTTTGAACAATAGATGTTATATGATAATTAAAATCTAGTTTACGATCTAATAAAATACCAAGATCTCTAACATTATCAACCGAATCTAAAATAGTGTTACCAATAGAATAAGAGCTGTCAACCTTTGTTCTACCCATAAAAAATGGCATTTTAGACACTTTTTTACATTTAAAAATAAACTATTTCTGTTACAAATGCAAATGCATATGCAAATAATGCAAGAATTAGATTTAGATAAAGGTGACGTAAATATCTACTTATTAAAAGTATAGTTTATTTGATCAAAGTATATGTTTTTTTGAAAACATATATGTTTGCAAATATGTTTGATTAAATTAACCATATATTTTTCTGTGTGTGGACATTTCGCACGAGTGGTAATTGGAATATGTAATTCTTAGATATTTAATTAAATTGATTTTCAATTAATTATTATCCTGAACCGATTAACCACTTGACACTTAAAGTTCCATTTAATTGCGTTCCGACATTCCATTGTTCGAAACTGGATGAATTAGTTTTAAATAAAAATCAACTTACCACGGAAATGGATAATATCCACTAGATAATTAAAATATTTTAATTTAGTTTAATTAGTTTAATGTATCAAATGTATTATACTGTCATCTGGGGATACTTAGGTCCCAGGATATACTTCACAACTCCACAGAACAAAACTTTAAAAAGTATTATGTACTCATAGCCTAACGGATATCTTTCCGTTCGTACGGCGTTTTAAGTGCTGCCACCTAGACAGAATACAGTTTTTAAACAGTACAGTCTGTCACGAGCACTGGTTCAACGTATGTTACCGGCACTCTAGATTATTGTATTTAATAGTTACACCGCTTTAATTTAAAACACAGCGAGATAGTGTTTTTTCTCCATTTCTTTCCCTCGTCCATGCAGCAACAGGCACGATGGATGCAGCCGAAATCTAGCTAGATAGAAGAGATATCACACACACACGCATTAAAGTGTTTTGTGGCTTTTCCTTCATTCGCCCGCAAATTGTTTATCCGCTTTCCACAAAAAGATTGTCAAAGAGAACTGTCGGTTGATCTTGAAAACTAAACGTGGACACTTTACAGAAAAATAATCAGTAAAATCCCAGGTACTCCGGTTCTTAAGATAATGGTAAAAGTTCTGCAGAAGAGACGATATTTCTTGTAACACTTTTTGCACAGATTCGAAATCTGTCAACTAAAAATCATAATTTTTAATATTAAAAAGTAAAACAAATTTATACAAAAAATATATATAAAGTTAATTTAAATGATACACATGTGTAATGTACCCTCAAACTAGGGAATCTGAATAAAGTGTCATTAAGCATTAAGTTTATTGTCATTTCATTTGGAGTCTCTACCTCAAAATGAAAAGAATTTGTAAATTTTATTCTATTTAATTTTATGTCTCGTGCTTGCATGCTATTAGTAGCATTAGATGCATAAGCATGCATCAGTAAAAAATATATTTATATTAAAGTGTTAAATAAAGAAAAAACAAACATATTTTTTTTTCAAAACTTCCCGATCCAATCTTGTGACACCGAGAATAATTCCATTCGAAAATACCTTTCCTAACACATCTAAGAGTACAAAGATTTTGGGCTTCTAGTTCACCTAAATAAAAAGCTTAATTCTACTCATTATTCCTTACGAGTAATAAAACCCTACGTGAATTTTGATACATTGAAAATTGTCTATTTTTCAAACTTTGAGTCCGTTTTAAAATACGGTATTATTTTCTGGGGACAGAATGCCCGTGCTGTTTAAGGTGCAGAAGCGAGGAATGCGCACGATTCTGTGATTGAGATACAGGGATTCTTGTCGAGGCCTCTTTCGAAATAATGAAATTCTAACTCTAACGGGTTTTGTATTTATGAGTTACTCATTTTTATGTTTAAAAATAAATCGTTATTTCAACAATATCGGTCTAATCTAAATAGAAATATTTATTTTAACGTTCCTCGTCATAGGCTGGCGTAATTCGAAGAGGGTTGTTTGTATGTCTGTATATCTGTCTTCAATAAGTTACCCGAAGACATAAGAGCCTTAAATAATCTTAAATCCTTCAAATCTAAGGTAAAAGCCTTACTAATTAATATTGAACCATATTGTATGCAGGAATATGTCTTTTGCGTTGACCAGTTTCATGTTCACGATAGTCGTATAGGTTTTTTAAAATCATATGATGTGTCATTATCTATGAAATAAAGTTATTTATTTATTTAAGGGCCACGCACCAATGATGGTTTAACTTTAAACTTGGATTAAATTGACGGCTGACCAATCAGAACGCAGCATTTTTAACTTAAACTTGGTTTAGCTGAGATAATCCCGTAACAAAAGTTGGTGCAAGTGACCCTAAAGTCTATATTTTAAACAAACGTAAAAACTAAATTAGCTTACTTACACACGCTGTGTCATAAACTTTACGAACTAATCACGTAACCTTAATCCCACTCTTACAGCTTAAGGGCAGATTAATGAAGGTATAAGGTTTCTGTCACATGTGGGAATGGAAGTGATATAAAATCCTACCAGGCAGAAAAATCTTCCCACGCAACAAAAATTCTTTCAAGAATATAAAATATGTATAAAGATATTTATGCTAGAATAAATAACAAAATAGGTTTAAGTTTATCCATCCAAATAGTTGTAAAACTATTTGTAAAAATATGATATGCTTCTTATTCCATATTCTATACAGGGTGATCATTTGAAAACGATCCATCCGAAATATGTTGTAAATAAAAAAATGTTAAAAACTATTCAATTGGTTTTTTGAGGGGTAAACATAACGATTGCGTAGAATGAAAAGTACGTATATCGGTTTTCAATAAATTTGTCACTGACATTAAATGTCTTTGTCAAAACTTAAAAATGTAGGGGAGATTATATCACCATGTCCATATTTTTTTCTTGTAAGCCCTATTTTTCAAAAATAAATATATTTTACTTAAAATTTTGTCAGTATTCAAATTTGCTTTACATTTTGCTTTCCACCAAAATCTCGGAATATATACTGTCCGAGAAGTAGCTGGAAAGCAGTCCTTGGATTGGTAAAAAAATCATGTTTTGTATTGCCTATTTTTGCGTTTTATGGCTTTATATGCAAAAACACATTTAAGTAAAAAAATCTGTCTGTAGGTCTGTCGGTACACAACTTAAACTATAAATTTCCTGATTCAATTTTTTTTTTGGTGATTATCGGGCTCGCGGGTTGGGAAAGTTTTTTGGATGAAAATCTTGCATAACTTGAGAGAATCCATAATAAACCAAAGAAGTGCACTGAAAAAACTAAATATAATGATCTACAGGAGTTAAAAGTTGTGATTCCAAAAATATATCATAACTTTTATGATGAACTTATTCACCTTAAATAATAATTATTAATTTTAATTTGTTCAATTTGTGGAAGGACAATGTTAAAAATTATCGAATTTTTAGCCCTCCGATAAAAGTTTATTAATAGTATTGAATAGTTATTTTGGTTCCAAAATAACTAAAAAATATTTTTAAATTGTTAAAAATAATCAAATTTTTGCTCCTCCAATAGAGGTTATGTGTTATTATAAAATAGTAAAAATACTTATTTAGCCAAAAACAATCGGAAACAATTTTAAAATGTGCTATTGCGTAATCATTTGAAAACGATCCACCCCAAATACCTTGTAAACTAAGCACAATATAAAAATTAACAATTATTTCATTTTGTGCTTAGTTTGCGAGGTATTTGGTGTGGATTATTTTCGAATGATCACCCTACCCTGTATTACGCAATAGCATATTTCAAAAATGTTCCCGATTGTTTTCGGCGAAGTATTTTTTACAATTATTTTAGGACAAAAATAACTATTTTATTTCAATTAACTTTTATTGGACGTTCAAAAATTTAATGATTTTTAACATTGCCTTTGCTTAATAAAGTTATATAATATTCGTTAAAGAAACTACCTTGGTTTTGCTTTTATTTATCGGTAATTAAAAAATTATCTGTGATCTCATCTCCCCTATAGTATAAAACTATTGACGTTCACATTCAATGTCAGTTTAAAAATTTAATATGTCAAAAAAATATCCGAGCTTTTCATTCTACGCGATCGATAAGTATTGTATGTTAACTCTACTCTCTCTGGGTAATTTTAATTTTATTTTATCAGTAAGCATTTCTGCTTGGGTTTCAATGCTGGAGTTTTCAATAAAATATAAATATATATTTATATATATTATACATATATTTTAAATACTTAAGTTTTTTAATGTTACTCAAGGTTTTAAATGAGTTTTGAATGTTGCTTGTATTTCTACTTGTATTATTATAAAAAAATTACTTGTGTAAATACTACTTTGTATATCACCAAATAAATGTGATTATGATTATGATTGTGATTATTTAATTTTATCCAAACTCTCACTACTTAACCACAGCTATTTCAACAATAAAATCTTAGATAGAAATCCCCATCTAAGATTTTATTTAACAAAAAATATGTATACTTTTTCATACACATGGCAGTTAATGTGTTAATGTAAATTAGTACCAACCAAAAAAAAACATTTCTTGTCTTATATTGGTGTTAACAACATGTTGTTTAAGATTACATTTAAAAAGCTAAATCCAATTAAAAACTCTTTAATATTCCCAAGAGAAATTTCACTCTAAACTTTAAACTAACATTTTTTAATTATTTAGTTTTTATTTTTCCAAATGAATATAAATTGGAAGAAAGAATAAGTCAGAGCAGTCATCCTCGTTGTTATTCCATGCTGTGCAGGCAAAGGAAATTAAGGCAATATACCAAAATGTACTGCTAGTAGGTTCAGTCGATCACACGCATATTTGTTTTCAATACCAGGAAAATAGTTATTTCTAATACAAGGGCGACAAGTTAAGTTTTGATTGAGTAGGTTTTTAGAAGCCGAGGGCCGGCCGATGGGGCCGGCCCGAGGTTAATAAACCTACGAAATCGAAATTAAACTTTTTGCCCGTGTATTATACAATATTTTTTATTCGATTGTTACTAATTATAATAAATTATTAAAATATACTTAATTTTAAATTGCAAAAAATATTTCTTTTTACTGTCTTATTACTTATCCATGACAAATTGATATCCAATCAAAAACAATTGAATCGTTTCTTTTGTGGGCGGTTTCATTTTAAAATTAAAAAAGCTATAGCTTGGCGATTAATTAATTAATTTCTGTTAAATGTGTCTGTTATAAAAATAATAATACTTCTGAAACCGTTCTATGAATAATATAAATATTCAAATAGATTTTACAATTGAAATTTTGTGTTTTTAACTTATTTAGGGGGTAAATACAGATTAATCAGTTAACATATATTTTGAGGTTATGTTATAGAAAAATAACTTATTTTGTATGAAATGATTATAATAACTGTATCTGGTCAAAAAGAACAGTTATTTCAAAACCAAAAGGTCATATTTCTTTATAAATATTACAGTAAAGGTAAAGTATTTTCTTTTAAAAAGCTAAAAAAGTCTTGGCGGGCTAAAAAAACTTTTTGGCCCTAGGGCCACAAAGTTCAACTTTTCGCCCGTAAAATATGAATTGAGAATAAAAATAATTTCTAATTACACAGGCCTATAAAAAATAACTCAAATTTCTTAACCAGACTATTTTTTCTTACGTATTTTTGGGTGCTGAAAACAGTGAAAAATCTCGCTGACCCTCAAATGTTGTCAAAAAACTGCAAAAATTGAACAGATTTTTTTTTAATTTTAAATAAAATTTTAAAAATATTTAAATATTCCATCAATCTATTTTCTGATTAGCGTACAGGTATTGGTAGACTGACAGTTGCGGGATACTGGCCCTCTTCAGTACCGAGAGTCAACCCAGTACGCTTATCGAGAAAACATTTTTTGACTTTATTCACGAAATACATAAAGTCATGAGATTGATGTAGCCTGTCTACTTCTAGCAATAGATGGCGCACAAGGCTATCTACATCAATCTCATGTATTTTGTGAATAAAGTCGCAAAATGTTTTCTCGATCAGCGTGCAGCGTTGACTCTTGGTACTGAAGAGGGCCAGTAGCCCGAAACTGTCAGTCTACCAATATTACTCTGTACGATGATTGGAAAATAGATTGATGAAATATTTAAACAAATCTGACTGGTTGTTTGGACTCAGTTCCTAGCATAGAATTTAAATGTAGTCAATTTAAATTTATTTTATTATTATTTATGGTTTAGTTAATGTTAGTTATCTACGGCACTGGATTATGGATTTATAAAATAATAATCAGAAATCTATAATCGATTTTTCACGCTGTAAGCAACCGCCCTCAGGCGGAATTATAATTAATTAGAAAAGATGTCCGTTAGCAGGACAATTAGTACAAAAAGGTATTCAGTCAAGAATTGAAGCAAACTTGTGCGCTGAAATAACGCACAGATACGGTATTCGTGAAAACGATACGAAACGTAAAAATGCAGTAATAATATAAAATAAGTACTAAGTTATGTGTACGATTGTTTAACATTATAATCGATAAATATTACCGCGGGTTACACGGTGGCTTTATTTCACAAAAACTCTAAAAAGCGTGAAAATACTTCGCGGATGTGCCGAAATTTGGATTTCTCTGGAACAGGGGCCCCTTTCATCATTAGACAACACCATCAAGTCTAAGTAAGTCGCAGTCCACTAATATAT
>OY294047.1:41261279-41349762 GCA_958510825.1 Brachypterus glaber
CGAAAGTGTGGTAAAAGGCGAAGATCATATAAATTCAGGCGCGATTCGCGTAAATTCGCGTTATTTCGTCTAGGGGAAATTCCTTATTCTAGAGCAGTATGGGTATTAGACAGTTCTTATTATTTCGGAACTAACGTTTATACATGTAAACGTCTTGGAACAGTGCAAGCGTGTCACGTGATTATATGTCTTTTCCGCTTTGCTGTTCATAATCACGGACTGAGAAAGAGCGCACGGTAGTATCGCGACTAGCTTGAAACAAAATTAAACCTTCTATTTCCCAGAGCCTTCTGAAAATACTCAAAAGGGAGTTTATTATTAATAATTATAATAATTATTATTAAATAAATTATTAAATTAATATTTTATATATTTTATCTAACATCATATAAACTTTCTATAATTTTATTTTAATATCAGGCCATTACTATAGTTAATTATTTTATTCGCAACTGTATATGTGATAAATACAACAACAATACAACAATACAACATTATTAATACATGTATTAATAATGTTTGGGAAGTACGTGATTTCTTGTCCCACAGTTTTCCACGCCTGGACCTGACCTGTAATAAAACATAGAGACGAGTAGACTAATTATTACTGGTCTGCAATTTAAATAATTTATTTCCGCTAGATGGCGCCACCGATTAAAATATCATTATTAATGCTTAAAGCAAAATGGCTGAACTGCTGTCATGATAAACAAGAATATAACCTAATACATTTCGTTTAAAAAACTTAAATGTACAGTTTTATTCTGTTTTTTACTTTTGAGACTGAGAAGGATAATAAATGTTATAAGCGGTGCCTTGTGAGCTATCAACAAATGTTTTTTGTTGTTGTTTATTTGGGTTACGCGTATGTGGAACTTCAGTTTTATATGATTGTGCTTTTCTTGTGAAATGCAGGAAAAAAATATTTGTGTTAAATATGAAGCGGACTCATAAAGAAGGAAAGAAAACCATTAGTCCAGCCCGCGCAAGATTATTTTGTGACAGAACGGGGCAGCGAAATGACGTAGGGCAACATATCTGACCTTGCGCAGTACGCATCTCTATCAGCTGTGAAATGCTGGCGGTCGTAAAACAATTCATCACCCCAGTATTCATTTGTCTTATCTCCAAAAATCCCCTAGTAAAAATGTTAAAAAGTCCAAAAATAGAGATATGGCAAACCAATACTGGGGTGACGAATTATTAGTAGTTTGTTTATACTGTCAGTACTGTCAGATGGTCGTTTGTTACTGTTCATTTTTCGACTTCTACTGTGTTTTAATTGTTTTTTTTTTGCTGCATTTGTTTATAACTTTAAACCTAACCTGTATTGTTGCTTTATGAAGAGCAAAGGGTCAATCCCTGGTGTACTCAAAGTAGGTGTACAAAATCCCGAAAAATTCTTATAAAATCATTTTAAAAAACTATTTCGATGTTTCTTCGTAGATATTTATTTTTTTTTGTTGAATTTTTTAAAATTTTTATTTGACACACAAAACTAAGGTTAAAAATACTCGTCAAAAACAACAATAGTAGTGCGCATGTGCAAGTTTGATTCAGATGCGCTAGGCACATTTATCACAGTATTCCTCAACGGCTTTGGAGGTCTTTCCTTGTCTATGAGCGGACTAAACAACTAAGTATTATAGTATTATTTTCTTCATTTAAATTCAAATATATATGATAGGTTTAAAAAAAATAGTTTTTTATTTTAAAAATAAAAACAGTTGCGAATAAAATAGTATACAGGTCTCCCGGAAAATGGTACTTTTCCGAGTCGACTATCTATCTGTTATCTACTGTTTAATATTTATTTTGTTATTTGGTTTCATGATGACTTTTGCCTATTTTAGATAGCAACAATTTTGCTAAAATAAAACAGTATTAATTATTGTTTTATTTTCGGTAATGCATAAAACAATACAGAGCGGTTCAAAAGTCGCCCCCCCCCCTCTTAACTTTTGAACGAGTTTAGATATCGACTTCAAATTTAGAACCTAAATAAGACAACTTAAACTATCTTTAGGCATATATTTAATACTTTTAGCTCTTAAAATGTGGGCAGGGGGGCATGGAGCGACAATTTTTTAAATGGAAAGGTGGGTCGTGTGATACATCATTTTAAAGCTTATAAAATTCTTCATTTAACTGTATATTTTTTATTTTTTTAACATTTTTTTTGGCTTTAAAATAGAGTAGAAAATGGGTATTTTTGTCAAAATTTCTCTAAAAATCCAAACAATTTTTTAAAAACGCCTAATTTCACAATGAAAAAAAGTAAATTATATTTTTCAACTAATTTTAGTTGACATAAATAAAAATTAACAGAAAAAAACTTAAAAATTTATTTTTTTAGCACAAAAAACTGAAAAATCAAAACCTTAAAAAACATGTTTAAATAATTTAAAAATATATGGTTATATAGAGAATTTTAAAGGCTTTAAAATGATGTATCACACAACCTCCCTTTCCTTTTAAAAAAATTTCTCCACATGCCCCCCTGCCCACATTTTAAGAGATAAAAGTATCAAATATATGTTTAAAGATAGTTTAAGTTGTCTTATTTAAGAGTTCTAAATTTGAAATCGATATCTCAACTCGTTCAAAAGTTAAGAGGGGGGGGTGACTTTTGGACCGCACTGTATAATGAAATTTTCATTAATTTTTTACTGTTTGTGAGGAGCCAAGTAATAATGAATTTAATAGATCTATGAGCATTAATGGGTTAATGGTGCATGATAAAAGTAACTTCCGTCTATACTAGTGCACAGAGGACCTTACGTTATAAAAAATGTTCAAATAGTTTTTGGTACGGCTATGAGTAAAGCATTTATGTGAGATTTTAAAAAATTGTCGGTGGGTGTCCCCTAAGATATACATTTTTACATTTTTGTTTAACCTCGTACTATTCTACTTAATTAAGCATCCCCTAAGTCCAGGACTTGTGTGGGCTAGCAGTAGAGGAAACCACCGGCTTTAATTGACTTCCAAACCAATTTATAGGGAGTGTCCGCTTCACTTACGCCAAATTTCTATTATTAATTAACTGAAAAAGGCAAATCGGCGCCGGTGAGAATCGAACTCGCGCTATTTGGGTAGTAAACTCGTCAAGTATGACTACACTACACCAATCCTCCCATAAATATAGAACCCCTTTGTTTTCTCGCTTAGTTTTATCAAAATAAAATTGATACCCAACATACACATAAAGTTTTATCCTTAAATCAAATTTTAAAGTTGCAATATTATTTTAAAATTAACGTAAGAAATTGGGAAAAATGTCCACTTTTAAAGTCCAAAGTTAAAGCCAAAATATGGTTTTACTTTCAAATTTTAATTTAACAAATTCTGGTACCGATAGCCAGTAACTAAATTTCAGGTTATCCGTGCCGAAAACATTTTTTACAGTGTAAGGACTCTTAGATATGTGAACTCAAGTTTAGTTTTACATTATGGCGGCACCACCGATCTATTATCCTAATCTATAGGTGTGTTTTAAATTACAATTTGTTATGTGATTTAATATAAACTAAAACATAACATTACAAATTTTGACCATTACTATGGACATAGGGTCCACTGTGCAGCAACGCTTTAATTTTTTTGTTCTATCGTTTGCAAAGCACTTAAAATGGAGTGAACTTAACTAATTACTTTCATTAATGCCGTCATTATTTCCAAAAATGTTCTCCCAGATCGACTTTATAATAATAAAGTTTAATTTATGTAGATCATAAACTATAAAGGTCAACCAAAATATCTTATTGAATATTCTAAATAAAAATTTGTCCAAACTTGTGTTTTCGTCTTGTTTATTGATTGATAAAACCGGCACACAAAATAAAAAGAATGTCGAGTGCGGTAGAAAAAGTCAATTCTTACGTACTTTGGGTCGCTGAATCTGAATCCGAGATCAGAATTAAAAAAAAATTAAATAAATCGAGTGCGGCAGACCAGACTAGTCAATTCTTACGTATTTTGGGTCGCTGAATCTGAATCCGAGGTCAGAATTTAAAAGTTAGAGTTCACTTTTTTTCTAACCTAAAATATAACAAACGTAATACTCTGTCACAGACATCTTATTTATGGCACGTTACATGTAACAACATGTATACAACAGACATGCCGTAAAAATTACGCCTTCCTTTAAAACATTTAAAAGTCGAACAATTTTTTTTAAATTTCGACTTATTTATCGTTAACCGTATTCTTTATAGCTATAATTATATAATTATAAATGAAATAGAACATAATATTTAAATGAGTTATTTATATTATATAATTTGTACCATAATGTTATTTTTGTTAATTTTGACTTGGCAGGGAAATTTATTTAAATAGCTTGGTAGAAGAAAGAAAAATATATATTTATAAAATAAAATTAATCATAAATAAACAACAAGCATAAAATTCTGATTTTTTTTGCAATGGATAAACCCTATTGTTTTTATTATAACGTATTTTTTGTTGACTTTTCTTTAAACTTTAAAGATCATGTGGATTACGTATGCAGTAAGTGCTGTAGGAACTGTTTAGCCCTGAAAAGACTACACCAAATATGTAGTGAAGATGTTGTTCGTACATTCTATATGTCTAATTTCTTATCTGTAGTAAGATATGCAATTATTTTATGGGGTAATACATCTACATCTGATAGAGATTTTGTTATTCAAAAAAGGGCCATTAGAAATATGTTTGGATTAAAATTTAGGGAATCATGCAAAAATAAATAAAATTATAAACAAACGCTTATTAACTTTCCCAAGTCTCTATATTTTGGAAATGTTAAAATTTGTTAAATTAAATATAAATAAATTCAAATTATTAAATAATTCTCATGGTTATGAAACACGTCATGGTACTAATATTGAATATCCCATTCATAGACTGGAATTACAAAAAAATAATCCCTACTATTTTGGCGCGGTTTTGTACAATAAACTGCCTAGGCAGATAAGAGAAAGTTTATTATTATTATTTATAGACATGGCGTATTCCTTACGCCGACAAATTTTAAATGAACACGTGAAAAATCCGTGTATGTCCGAAAGGTACTGAGACGCGGAAGTCCGTAGTTAGTCGGAGTTCGGAGAAATCACAAATTGCATGCTATCCGTAAAATCTATGCCATTTCTGTGGCAGAGGGTTAAGAATATATTGATAAAAACATGATTTTAAATACTAGAGGAAGTTTTTGTAAAAATAACTAAAAAATAATAGAAAATTTTACTTGTTCCACTTTAGTAGTTCTAAAAACCTTTAATTTACTTTTAAATAAGCATTGTATTTTTTTCTCTATTGTTGCTATTTTTTATTTTAAAACGAAGCCTCTAGCTTTGATAACACTAGGCAACACGATTTCTTGCCCCGATTGGAGTCATATGTTTTTTAACTAATTTTGGGTCGCTGAAACCGAATCTGGCCTCAGAATATTTCTATTACCTAAGTTTTCTGGGAAAAATAAGATAAAAATGTTAAAAAATCATTATTTTATCCCTCTTTTGTTTTAAAATCATGGGAGACAAAAATATTCCAAGGACAAATTTGGATTCGGCGACTCAATATTAGTTAAAAAACACCTAACTTAAAACATAGAAACTTTAAATTCAGGTAGAATAAATAGGGATATTATGGAAAAAAAAATATTTAAAAAAAATGGATAATGTGACAAAACTAAGTAGGGGTGGAGGGTAAGAAGAAGGGTGCATAAGGGGACAAGCTTATCGCCACGTACTCATGCTAAAAATAGTCAAAAATCATTACTAGGGGGTCAAAAATGAACTAAAAAAATGTTACGTATTATGGTTCTTATGTTATAAAGTAACATTTTTATGATGTAGAACCATTAAAAAAAAAAACAAAAAAAATACACAATATTTTGTTTTATAAATTATTTTTAAATTGGCATAATTGCATGTACTAAAATTTAAAAAATAAGAAGTGCTGAATTTTTTTTTAAGGTCAAATTTGGATTCTGCGCCTTTAAATTAATAAGAAAAATATATTTTTTGGGCTCGGGAAAAAAGTTTACACTGTGTACTTTAATTTTATATCTTTTTCATTTATTTACTTTTTAGGAACAAACTAAGAAAAATAAAAAAATATTTGTATAAATATTTTTGTAGAGAATTTTATAATCTACAAATTAAGTTCTATAAAGTTTTTAAAAAAATTTGATAGTTTTGCCACAAATGAGCAATTAAGTATACTCTGCACTTTCATTTTAACCTTTTTATTTTTTTTTCGCGTTCTTACTGTTCTTGATATATAGATTTTTGAATTCCTCGTATTTTTTTTAATATACACTAAAATTTTCAAAATTCTACTCTTTTTTTTAAAGATTTTGAAAAAAAACGTGATTATTACCTGAACTTATATCTCAAAAATTTTAGGTGCTGGAATTTTTCTAAGATCAGATTCGGATTCTACGCCCTCGAATTAGTAAGAAAAATTTACTTTCCGATCGGGGCAAAAAAAAAAAAGTTGCGTTTGTTGCCTAGCGTAATCAAAGCAGGTATGTGACTATGAAACCACAAAAAGCTTTATTCCGTAAGGAAACAACAAAGAAATATGAAAATTTACATTCTTGTTGATGTAACCTAGATAACCTTTACATTACTTCAAACAAAAAGCGGGAAACTCTTTTTAAAAAAATATTTTGTTTTGTAAGTTTTGATTTTTATCTCGGATATTGCATGAATGTTTTTACATTTATTTATATTTATATTAAATTAAATTTATTTATAAATTATTTATTAATTTAGTTTAGTTTGGACTTTTTTAGTTTAGTAATTTAGTTTTGCACTTCTGACCTTACCGTTGAAATTTTCAAAGGTCAGAAATGCAAACTGAAACAAAATGTAGATATTTTATAAAATTAAATTTAATTAAACTTCAGCTAAATTAATTTAATATAAATACATAAATTGATTAGAGATAATTATAATTATTATCATTATAATTGTTTGTTTTTATATGTATAGTACCGTAATCTGGGGTGAAGCGGATCAAAAATATCAGTTTTCTTTAAATATTTAAATGTATGTACTGAACAAAAAATTTGAAAAAAATAAATTTTATAAGCTTACTATTCAGCTATACGTTGAACATTTTGAGAAAAATTTAGCTCATCATTTCTTTCAGTTTTTCTTTATTGAAGGTTGATCTGCTTCACCAAATGGGGGTGAAGCGGATTACTTACTTTTTTAGCCAAAAAATCGTTCTTAAAGACTAATAGAAATCCAAATTAATCAAAAAACAATTAAACCAAATAATAGGCCTGTCTTTAGGGCTAAAGATTGTGTTAAAATCAACAATAAACAACCGAAATAAGAGAATTTTTATTTAAACAACAATTAAATTGTATACATAACAAAATTAAACAAATATAGGTCCAGTCTATGAATAAAAAACATATTCTCAAAGTTTAGATCTAGAAACAAAAATATATTCAATGCCTGTAAATTAAAAAATCACATTCTTTGTACTTTGGTAAAAAAATAATACATAGAGTAGGTAAGAATTATTTTTCTAATTATTTTTTAGCTTAGCCAATTATTCTAAAGTATAGTAGAAATATTTCTACTATATTTCTATATCCTTCTTGACCACAGAAATATCTGTGACATCTGGATATACGAAAAACACTTCTTTCGTAGAACGTTCACTGTATATTTACTATCGAGATCATATGAACTGGTATGTTCATGGTCTATTTTGGTAATAACTATTTTAAAATATCAACAGTTTTGTTGGTTCTCGGAGAGTAGAGTTACGCGTGACGCAGAAATATTTTAAAAATTTCAAACCACTGCAGGTGTCTGCTAGATGTTTCAACAGTTTTGTTGGTTCTCGGAGAGTAAAGTTATGCGTGACGTGAAAATATTTAAAAAAGTGTATTTTGATCCGCTTCGCCACTTGTGATCCGCTTCACCCCAGATTACGGTACCATTTGTTTTTCCTAGCAGAATTTTACAAACGGCTTATTGGCTGCTAATGGCATAAGTAATTTATCAATGTCAAATTTTGTTTGTAAAATATACAACCACATCATTAATTCGTAAATTATACAACAAAACTAGTATTTAACTGCATTATTTAAATTAATCCCTTGTTTTATGCGATTAGAGGGGCATAGTAAATTAAATTAATTATAATTAGAGTTGAATATATCTAAAATTTTCAGTAAATTACCTTCATTCTGTGTTATTTCAGCACAAACCATCCATACTCAAAGTGTACAAAAAACGAATGTATTTTTCGTTTTTCTTTTAATGTTTTGAACCGCCGTAGCGAAATTCGTAAGAAAGGAATACATCGTTCTGTCTTTTTGTAGGCAAACGTATTTTGGCTAAAACTGTATTTTTTTATAAACAAAGTAACATAGATAATAGTATATTAAAGTACTAGTTTCATAACATACGTTTTTAGCGCACTAGTACTTGTACTTGTGCGCTAAAAACGTGTTATGAAACGAGTGCTTTATACAATTTTTTCTACTTTGCTCTAAAATTTTACAAATATTACATTAAAATTGATGACTGATTTAGGAATTTTTGTTTCGGGTTGGCATTACAGTTTTCGCTATGTTTAAAATTCTAAGAGCAAATATTATTTTTCACTGCAAGTAACCAAGCCACAATTTTAACACGGTAAAAAATAACCTAAACAAAATTTTGTAAAAAATTAAACTTTAAAGCGACGTTCACATTTGCACGGATAACGTCAAGCGATAGGCTTTTGTCTGTTGCCAACTCAAAAGAAAAAAAGAGGCCTCTCTTATGAGCTTAGAAGAGTCGCAAAATAAAAAATCATAATATCCGAGTAAATATCATTAGCCAAGTTATTGTTACCTTTATATCTTTTTCTATTTTGCAACTCTTAAAGAGAAAATTTGTATGGTTTTAAAAAAGGCACAATCTAAAAATATTTTAAAATATACAGGATAGTCCTCTTAGGGTGGGTACCATCTGACCTATTTTTTTTAATGGAATTGTATATTTTTTATAATTTTATCTTACTTGTCATAAAAATACCTTTATTTTAATATCATATTAAGTCTTCTATGTTTGAAAATCCAAAGGTTTGAAAATTAATTTTGAGTGTATAAAACATTTTATTTTTTGTACATAAATAATAAGTTACACCCTTGTAAGATAAGCTTGCAAAATTTTAATAATTTTATTAAAAGTAAAGAAATTGAAGCAGGTTTTATCTCATCAATAAAAATGCATTTTTTCTCAAAAAATATTATATCTCAAAAACTATAAATAATAGACCCATATAACCCATATAACATTAAAATAAACATATTTTTATGACACGTAAGATGACATAATAAAAATATACCATTCCATTTAAAAAAATTAAGTCAGATATTACCCGCTCTAGAATGTGCCTTTTTTAAAACCATACAACTTTTCCCTTTAAAGTTTTACTCTAAAGTGGATACTTTACTATACATCGACCGATTCGGCTTCGTTGAGACACCCTGTATACAAAAGAAATAATAAAAAAATCATTTTGTTATTAAACGAAAAATTAAAAAAAAAAATTATAGTTTTGACGATTTTTATAAAAGTTTAGCCCCTCATAAGTTGTTTTTTCTGGGAGAGATTATTTTCAAAAAGAAGAGGGATCTTCCTCTCATAGAACTTAATTTTTCCCAATAATGTTGAGTTGATAGGATAATTCGTCTTGAGTTATTTTGTACACAAAAAACGTGACATCGTAGGGATAGACGGACATACATACAGACAAACAGACGAATATTTTCAAAGTTTCTTATGTTTTCATCAAACTAATTTTTAAAAACCATACAACTTTTCCCTTTAAACTTTTTTTCTAAAGTGGATACTTTACTATATATCGACCGAGTCGGCTTCCTTAAGACACCCTGTATATTATGTTTAAAATTTAATTTTACTTTTTTTTTTGGGTGACATTAATTAAATTTAAGATACTTTGACAAACTATCATCAAACATTTCAACCCTTGTAACAAATCTGCCCACATTCGCCCGTAATGACTTTGCTCCATGATTTATCACACTCTTCGTAGCGATAAAGCTAAAAACTTACCTTCTTGCCTCTCTTCCTTGATTGTTATTAATATATTTAAAAAATGATTCAAACAAATATTGTTGGAAATTTTTTCCTTAACAAAATTAGTTATATGCATTTTTCTCGTAAGATGCATATTTAGCGAGATAACCGCACTCCCCCTAAAATTTAAGACAGCGGACACGCAAATCACATAATGAAAAATTAACAGGAGTGTTCTGTTACCCTCCAGTACTACTATCACATAATGAAAAATTAACAGGAGTGTTCTGTTACCCTCCACTACTACCCTTTAAAATATCAGCCCGTGTACATTTACTGCAATTTAACACATGAATTTCTCGTTATTTGACTGGACTATTTATGTATATTTTATTATATTTTATACCAATTGTAAATTGGCTGAAAGACCTTGTACATTGGTCTTTTTGTCTAAATAAAGGTTTTTTAATAATACTAAATTAAATTCTGTTTCTTGCTAGATAGTTTATAAAATAGTCAAGCTAAATACCACTCGAGGCAGTGACATTTTTAAAATGGGAGAATTGGCTCAGCGGTCTAAGGCATCGATATAGCGTTGACACTGAGCCAATGATCGTAAGTTCAAACCTCACTGGCGCCGATTGCCTTTTTCAGTTAATTAATAATTGAAATTTGGCGAAGGCGTACTCCCTAGATATATTGGTTCGAAAGTCAATTAAAGCCGGTGGTTCCCTCTACTACTAGCCCACACAAGTCCTGGACTTAGGGGATGCTTAATTAAGTAGAATAGTACGAGGTTAAAAAACAAAAACAAAAAACAAAATATCCTCATAAAATAATTTTGCTCTTAAGTAATTTTTTTTTTAGTTTTTGCTAAAATAAAAACAAATAATAAACTCAAACTATTTTTTTTTATTGGACGATAATAAAATTATCGAAAATTTAATTATCTATGTCAAAAAACTAACACTTTTTAATACGAAGAGTATAATATGAAATAAAACGCATTTTTATGGATAGCTTATAGCGTTAAGCGCCCTTCACAATGACAGATCATTTAAGACACTTCGCTCGGGTAACCGTCGCGACGCGTTGACGTTATATCCAGGTAAAATACGAGGTGAAATATAAATGGCTCATACATTTGTTATGCAATTTAAAATAAAATTCCAGTAAATTGTTTTCCAAATTCAATTCTTGTAAGTTTAAAATGATATTTAAATTAAAATAATTTGTCAAGAATAAGAATGCTTTTTCAAATTAGTTATTTTGGTCGTATCCTTTGATACATAGCGATATGAGTAGTGAGATGTACGATTACAGCTTGAGGAAAACAACTTCGCTGATTACTTACGTTTCGCTTTTATATTAACGCTTCATCAGGGTATTCTCGATTAGATTATGCCCCGTTTTGGAGCAATGAGGTTTGAAATATTCGGTTGACATCGAGAAAACTTCTCAAGGCAAAAACACGAGAAAAACTCAGTTTAGATAGAATAAAACCTTTAAAATTGGTTGTATCTTACCTGATACCTGATGAAGCGTTAATATAAACGAGAAACACAGGCAATCACAAACCTGTAATCCTACATCTCACTACTCACCTCGCTATTTTTCAATTATTTTCAATTCAATTCAATTCAATTTATTTGGTGTTTGTGAAAATTAAATTTATAATGTATCGATATAAATTTTTATGAATTTAAATTAAGAACAGAAAATTAACCTTAATTTTAGTACATTTATATCGGAAACAAGCAGCAAGCAAAAAAGAACTGTAAGCCGGTTTTTAAGTTATTCAATGGTTAAATTAAGTTTTTATAATGCAGGTTAAAACAATTTGACAAGCTAATTTGGTAAAATAAACAGTATTTGACATAAACATGAAATTTGTCAAGTTTTATCCAATTTCGACAAAACTATTTTAAGTGTCCCATTTATTTCCTATACAAGTGTATTGTTGAAAATAAAATATATTTTTTTCACTACCAGCCTAAAACCACATCTTTATTACTGTTCTTTTCATTGGTAGAAATATTATTTCTCTACCTATGACGTCAGAGGCTCTAAAAATAATGAAATTGCACCATGGTTAATAATGAATTTTTATTTAGCTGTTTTGGCATCTGACATTTCACTTAATTATTAAATCACGATGCTATTTACAAGTGTCTTTATTGCATGATAAATTCAAAAATATTAACTAAATTACTTAGTACCTAAAAACATGTTTTACAAAAAACACTTCGAAAAGTGAAAATCATTGGTCCATCATATTCAACCATAGACTATACAACCCATATATTACCGTAAGGATCATAGATTACTAGAGGTACAACCCCCATATATTGATTTTTGAGGCAATAGATTCCCCCTCACAGTTTTCGCCTGTCCCCTTATTTCTGGAGGAGTACCAGAATCATCACTTTGCATTTCACTTTTCATTTTTATATATTTTATTACACTTAAAACGGAAACACTTTCTAACTTAATAATTTTAGCAGATCACCAGAAAATTTCTGCCAGAAATGTCAAGTTATTCATTTGTTTTTTAATGGCCGCGAACGGCCAACGTGATATTTTAAATTTATAAGCTTTTTAATTAAATTTTAGTAAAATAAATAAATAAATAAATAGCTAATTAATTGTACTGGTAGTGAAAAAAATACTATATTTTACACGTGAGTGAAGATTTAACATTTTAGACCGGGTCTTGCGAGCTTAGCGCTAGCGCGCTCATCCCGCAATTTGACGCAGGTCAAAAATGTTAAACTTCTCTCACTTGGTAAATAATGTACTATTTTTTCGATTTTGTTAAAGAAAAAAAGGGTAATTCCGTCGTAACGTACGTTACATTGGTACACCTTAATATAGGCCTCAGAAAATTACTTGATAGTTCATTCATTTGTATTTTAGTTTATAATCCTTACAGGCACTTATTTACATCCTTTAGTTTACTTATAAATTTAATAATCAATTAGGCAATAAAAATAATGCAGTTTATGTGTGCCTTTCGTATGTTACAAAAAGTTGGAAGTACTCTTATGCAATTAAGTAAATGATAATGAAAATCTGCTAATCTGATTTTATTTTTATTTTTTTAATTATGTTTGCTTAATTTGTAAAAGATTTACTTTCTCATAAGCATATGGGATAATACAAAAATAAATTAAAAAAAAAGTCTTTTAATTTTGGGTATTTTACAAGTTTTTTTGGACTTTCACCACAACAGTTTTGAAAAACTATAACCTTACCCAATATCCAAATAAATACAGGGTGATCAATAACTGCCATGCCAAAATTTAAGAGGTGAATCTACACCCAAAAATAAAAAAAAAAGTTCTCATAAAGGTTGGTCCGCAAAGTAGCCCTTTAAAATTGTAATAAAAATAAGGTTTTTAATTAATAACTCTAGTACCCTTTAAGCTAGAGCGACGAGCTTTTGCACATATACTAGTATTAATAAGGGCAACAAGTTTATGTTAATTAATTTTTTTGAATTTATCCAGAGGCGTCCCTAGACGAAAAAATGTATAGGGCTTAACACATTTTTTTATGTGTACTTTTTTTGGATTGTTTGTAAAAAATATGGATTTCTTGAGAAAAAATACATAAAAAATGTCATATAGTGTAACACTGTAGAACCAACCGTTTTCAAAAAAAAAAAGAAAATGCAATTAAGAGGAAGTAACATTTTTTGCCACCAAAAACGTTACTTTTTAAAAGGCTATTACTCCTTTAATATTAAATTTAGGTGTTTTGGTGAATTATACTTTTTTGCACAGTTTTAAATGAAGAATCATCCTGCAGCATCAAAATTTTACTGGTGCTTTTTTTGCTCCCCATTTCCGGACCACCCTTTATAGAAACTTTTCTTTATATTTTTGGATGTAGAATCATCTCTTAAATTTTGGTATGGCAGTTACTGATCACCCTGTGTATAATATTAATATTTAATATTTTATGCTGTGGTAGCAGTTGGTGCGGAATGACCCAAAAGTTAAATGTAAAGGTTGATTTATCCAATAATTAAAACTAAACTAACGGGTCTGTAAAAATAAACCGTATAAAATTTAAAACGACCGTGGATAAAGTATAGAATTCTACTCGCGTATAATAGCAATTATTATACGCTCATTAAATAATATACTATTAACCAATAAAATGAAATGTGTCAAATAATTATATATTTTATTAGTCAAATTCTTAATTATTTTAGCATTAATTATTGGGTAAACTAACTAAAACTATCGGGCGGCGGTGGCTCAGTCGTGAAAACCTCGATCTAGTATTCGAAAGGCCGGGGTTCAATCCTCGGTCGGTTGTGGAACAACACATAAATAAAATACCGTCGTTTCCCCACCACGTTGGCTTGTGCTGCCGAAGATCTAAGCACACAGTACAGAAAAAGGTTTGCAGTGGATAATGCCGCACTAGCACTCGGACCTGTGATACCACAGAACACTTGTGTGATACTACCCGGGCGCACCGAAAGAGAGCAGCAAGGTAGCTGTCAAGTCTGTTGGCCGAGCTCACTTTAGGGACTTTCAAGCAACCAGGATCTGTACTAAGGCTGCAAGCGAAAATGATTCTTAATCAGTTTGGCGCCGGTCCAAGTGCACTGGCAGCCAATAAACTTAAGGATCAAAGCCGCTCACTTAGCCAAAAAAGCCGACAAAACTAGGTTCGGATTCATCGCTAAACTGTAGGTCCCGGGGTACAACAACAAAAATCCTCGTTAGAGTAGAAAAACTAGTAACACAGGGGTAGGCAAAAAGGACCAATATGGTCTAGTTGCCAGGCTTGACCTCCCCACCATTACTACATGACAACTATAACTATCATTCCAAAATGGTTAATTTCACAGTATTTAAAAAAATGTAGAAAATGTTTATAATACCAGTTGCAAATTTCTAAAATTTTTAAGATATATTTCTGTAATTTTTAAGATTAAATTATACCTAAAGAAGCACATATAAAACTTAAAAATAATAAAAAGTTATATTGCTGTGGAATAATCCTGTACATACCTACCATTAAAAGCTTACTGAAAATAATAAATTTTAAATGAAGATTAAAAATGTGTTTTCTATTTGAATAACAAATTATTTGAAAGAGTAAAACGTTAAAAAGGCTAGTATAATTGTTTTTATTTTCTTTTAAGCTTTTTATTCGCGTTTAAATTTTTTAACCAGAAAAATACACAACATTAACGCCAGGGCAGTATTTAATTTACAGTAATTGTTTTAATTTAAAGCTAGTTCACTCTAAATTTTACATTTCACTGAATTTGTTTAATTGACACTTAATTAGACATGAAATAATTAAATTATATAAATTAAAACCATTCAACAACAAACATACAAAAAGCTATACATAAAACGAAAACGATAACTTAATAGATAGTTTTTCCTACGACCCCCTTTAAAAATGACATTTAGCACATTTTTTTGATTTTATAAAATGCCTCATAACACACTAGTTTGATATTTTTATATCACCCTAGTTTGATATTTATGTATGTAGGTTTGCCCAATTTTATATATACGTTTACGTTGTAAATTCTCATCTCGTTCTGTATGCCATTTTTCTTCATGACAGCCTTTTTTGATATTTTTTATGTTTTTAATCCAAATATTTCTGTTTTTCATGTCAAAAATAGTTATAACCTTACTATTTTGACCAATATAACTTGAGATGTTTTATTAATATCTAAATTTTATAATAACTACTTAATTTGTGATTTAGTTACCTTATAAAAAAATATCAAAATACACGGTCTTTTCCTTATGAAATGTAAAACAGTACAGTTTTATTGTCTTATATGGCAGCATATTTACAAAATGCTTTTTTTACTCAGCTGCGCCTCGTAAAAAAAACGCACTCTCGTGCACTAAAAACTATGTTCGCGTACTCGGTGTATAATATACTATTACATAAATTTCAAATAACTAATAGTAATTATATACCAAGATCGAGAAGACATTTTTTATAGCCGAGCGTATTATATCCCCAGATGCTTAGAATCTGGAGATATAAGAGTGCGAGGCTATAATATCTTCTTTACCATGGTTTATACATTATTTACTACTAGAACTATTTAAGTGTTATATTTTTATTCGGATAATAAAGTAAAATATTAACAGGAATCATGTTTCTTGTATTTTCCATAAAAATCGAGTAGAGGAAATGCGCCTAATTTCGGATGGTTTCCAAATTTCGGATAGTAGTGTATTTAAGATACTGTCTGCAAAGGTAAACAGAAACCTACTTTTATGTGAAGCCAAAAGTCAAACTAAATCCGTCCTGTAATATGATAACGGTAGAGCTTCTCCCCTTTAAATGGCAGCATAAATCGTTTATATTGCAAATAGCAGTTTTGTGCTCAGTTGTATTATCATGCTTGTTTATTTTATAAATAATCGTTGTAAAAGTTCGTGATTCTGTCTTGGGTAAGTTATGATGTTAGTTAAGTTTATCCACTATTCATAATTAAGCAATTTGAAAACGTAAACATTCTACAAATTTCTAATCTAAAAAGCAGAAAGTTGCCTAATTTTGGATAGACCATTTTTGTGCATTTAATTCCCAATTTCGGATATCCGCAAGGTAATTATTATTCAGGATAACCAACCATTAATTATTATTTTTATAATGATACAACAAACTAAGATAAACAATTTTGAAAAAACGAAAATTACCTAAGATACTAAGATATTCGGGAATCTAGAAAATCGCTTAATGATCAATTTACGTCTTAAATGTGAAGGAATAACAAGAAACATAAGCAATGGGATCCAGATCTACTCTTGAAAAAATTTTTTCGGATATGTCCGAAATTAGGAGCCCTTTTTCGAATGCACAAAAATGCGCTGATTTTTTTTAACCGTGTTTTTTGAAAAAAATAAACTGTAATAAAATTGCTTTTATAATAAATCATGGTTCGATATAATAAGTTGTATCTGGTTATATAAAAAAAATATCAAAAAGTAATACCGAGTATTAAATATTGAATACATTGTAAATGGTATCCGAAATTAGGCGACTTTCCTCTAGTCTTAATCAATTATATTTGGTTAAATAAATACTTTGAACTAAAGTTTAAAAATTTAGTTCTTGATTTTAGGATATTACGTCGTCATCGTAAAAAGATTTATTTAAATCTTTCTCTTAATTTTACCCCTATTTTTTACAGTGTATACACGGAAAAAAAAATTATAGCTAGGAGCGCTATAACACACATACCAAGCAAATTATAATCGCTTATTATATAAATACAAGGCTTTCTCTTACAATTATGGCAGTCAGTGTAAAAAATTATATGAAATACTTTAATTGTTTAGTGAATAATAAAATATAACAAATAGTATGGCATTTATAGCTTAAATAGATTTAATTATTGTCCGTGCTAATAATTTTTATAATATAATAAAATTTCTGTAAATTTATAATAGTGCCTGTAATAAATATAATCGTGTCTGTAATATATATAATCGTTTCCAATTTATTTTTAACATTATTAGTTATTGTGTCCCTTATAATCTATAGCTTAAATCACTATAATTTGCCACTGTTACCAAATATCTTATAATGTATAGCGCAGAGCCCACTAATTTCTTTCCGTGTACTATTAATTAAATAGTATTTATAGTACTGTGTAAAAATCTGTAACTTTTAAGTGGAAACTTTTTAAAAGTTTGTCGCATAATATAAACATCCAATTTGGATTATTTAAACAGAAAATTCAATTAACTTTTTTCTCTAAAAAATCCGTTCAGTTTTCTCGTACTCTTCCGCTTCTAGCCTTGGATATGAAAAATCAAAACTTTTTTTATTAAAAGTATGATGCGTTTAAAAATAGCTTGTTATAAACTTTTAAAGTAAGTGGAGTTTCAAACGAGATGCTCGAGAAAAACTGAAATGGAAATTACTTTAATTACGGTTCGAATTTCCTTTTGAACAACCAACAAAAATGTGTGGTGGAACTGTTTAAAATATGAAGAAAGAAAAAGAATGTATACACTCTAAAAAAATTGTGGTAAACCATAGATCTATTGGAAGTAATTAACCCATCCATGTATCATACATTACCATACATGATGTATGGTAATTTTTTAATTAAGCGGTTCGAGAAAATTTATTACTTTTATAGTATATGCAACTAAATGTAGTCGGGTTTTCGATTAAGGTATGAAAATTTTACTATACCGACGACATTTCTATATATTTATGAAAAAACTTCAAACCATATATATATATATATATATATATAGTATTTTTCCAATTAATTTTTATTGCGTACATTTTAAATAAAGATATGAATAATAGTTATTTATGGTACTGGTGGGTAAAGTAAGATATTGCCCATGAGAAAATTAACCTGCGAGGCGTCAGCCAAGCAGGTTAATTTTCGAGAGGGCAATATCGGTTTACCCATGAGTGCCATACAAAGTTTTATCCAATAAATAGCTAGGGAAATTCATATTTTTATTAAAAATTTTAATGACATTTACAAGAAAATAATTTGACAAGTGACAGTTGAGTGTATAAAATAAATAATTATCCACTCAATAAAGTAAAAGCCACGCAGGGGTTATTATTGAGTTTATCTATTTAAAATAAAGCTGGTAATTGTCTTATTATCTGTATTGGATAAATATTTTTTTTTAAAAACGATGAATTAAAACGAAAATAATCATTTGATTTATTTTACTTTAGTGCAGAAAAACTAAAAATATACTACTATTACATTATTCTACGTACTATTCTTGGTTGTAAAAGAGCCAAAAACCAAAACAGTATAGTACGAGTACAAGTGCGCTAAAAACGTGTAATGAAACGAGTGCTTTATACTATTTTTTTTATTTTGCTCTAAAATTACATTTAAATTGATGACCGATTTAGGGATTTTTGTTTTGCGTTGGCATTACAATTTTTGCAATTTTTGAAATTCACAGAACAAACGATATTTTGATATTTTGGTATTTTATAGTCAGTTCTTCTCTTTTTTACTGCAAGTAACCAAGTCACAATTTCAACACGGTAAAAATTAACTTAAAACACAATTTCGTAGAAACAAAACTTAAAAGCGTAGTTGACATTTGCACGGGAAACGCCAAGCGATATTCTTTTGTTCTGTCTTGTTAACCCAAAAGAAAATAATGCTGTTAATAAAATAATACTTTCCCCTATAGCCCTAGGTTCATTAAAATAAAAAACTAAAAAAAATAAAAAAAAAAATCAGTTTTTCAAAAAAAAAAAAAAATTCAAAAAAAGTTTCGTTTGGACTTTTTTTTCAAAAAAAGTTTCGTAAAACGAAAACTAAATTGAAAAAAAATGTTTTTACCCCATTTACCCCAAACCGATTTTTACGAAAAACAATCCCAGCCTAGAACTTTGAATAATCAATCTGTGGTCCAAATTTGAAGCCTTTAGCCCAAAGCGTTCTTAAGTTATCGTTTTCCGGACACACAGACTGACAGACCGACCGACCGACAGACAGAAATTTTTTTTTTTGGCGGAAATCATATGTTTTGGATACAAAACGTCCAGAAACGTAAAAAAAGCAAAAAAAATTTTCTTGGGGGAAGGAAAACTTTTAAAACGTACATTTACCTGTCCGTCTATCTTACTATCCATTTTTCTACCTTATACATACATTATTTTAATCGTTGGTAAATTCCTGGTTAGGAAACCAAGAAAATTTTGGAAAAAAATATGAATGCATAATTTAGACACAATTCATTAAAAGATAAATTAAATATAAAAATATTTAATGATATATAATTTCTAAATAATTTATTTAGTGTCTTGTTTAAAACGTTTATGAAGTGTGCTGAAAATGCTTAAAAAGTTAACCAACTATAAATCGTTGGGGTAAAAATTCTTTTTAAAGTTCAGGTATTTACAAATCGATTTGAGGTCTTTAAAAGTTGAATTGAAACGTAAAGTTTTTAGGGGGAGTCGTGTTATTCAATTATTTTCAAACATTGTCACGGAAGTTTACGTTTTACTTAACGATAAATGTGGTAAAAAGGGTGAATGTACGTTTAAATGATGATTTATTATGGGTTTAAAACTAAAACCTGGTCATTATCATTAGTTTTAAAACTAAATAAAAACAAAAACCAATAATTACTTTATAGTAAGAAAGTCTTCGTCTTTCAAAATATTGGCTTTTCCCTTTTGTGTAATTGGCCATTTTACTAAACGAAAGTCAAAAAGGTACCTTATTAACAGTAATCGGCATAAACTCAGTTATGACTCATCAACGTTGAAAATAAACACAGAAACATAGGCTTACGGAATAATTTTGCCGAATTATGAGGGAAATTTTTATAAATCGAAACATTTGTCGACTAATTTGTTACACACAACAATATTGACTATACATATTAACTATAAATATGTATATATATTGTTTGTTTGTTTTACTGTTTAACGTCGTTTTTCGCTGCTATGGCCTAATTGACGGGACCGCCATCTTTACGTGCCCTCCGAAGCACGGTCCTCAACAGAACTCGCATCCACCCTGAAATGTGTTTCCAGTTTCACCTGCAACCCACATTACAGTTAGTCATCGTAGTTCCATCTACCGACTATTTACATCGTACATGCTCTATGTGGGGCTCGAACCCACAACCCCAGGATCCGTAATCCGTAATGTATATATATATATATATATATATATATATATATATATATATATATATATATATTTACTTTTTATTTATCGATATTTTTTTTTTTCGTTTATATGGAATCATTAAAAAAATCAAGATAAAAAGAAATAAAAATGTAAATATTTAAAACCTCGCGTCAACGCTAGAATCGACGCGGCGCCTATGCGAGCACTGGAAATTCGCCGATGACGTTTATTAAACTTATTAAACTCCTCACAGCTTTACAGCAGAGGAGAATTATAGTATATTATAATAAAGGTCCAAATGTCACACCCCCCTCCAAAGCAAAACTGTCGACATATTTTTTACACACAGACCTCTACATAATTTTACCAATCCTGACAAAGTCAAGTATTTGGGTCTTCTATTGGACCAAAATTTAAACTGGAAACAACCTACCAACCAACTCTCAAATTCTCTGTCTAAATCTGTTTTCATATTCAGAAACTTGGTTAGAATGGTTTCCTTTAATGTACTAAAAACCGCTTATTATGCCCTTTTTGAGTCTAAAATTAGGTATGGTCTGATAGTTTGGGGTCATGCATCTGGCACAGAAAGAATATTTGGTTTGCAGAGGAAAGTGCTTCGCATTATGACGAGTTTAGGGCATCAAGATGGGGTACAACATAAATTTATTGAATTAAATATTATGACCTTTCCATGTCTTTATTTATATATCCATTTTATTTGTTAAACAAAACATAAATATTGTCCCTCTGCAACCAAATATTCATGTAAAAAATACAAGGTCAAACAACATTAGGCTCCCCAAGCTTAGGCTGGAAAGTAGTAAATTTGGGTCAAATTACTACGGACCAAAATTTTTTAATCACCTACCTATTCACATTCAGAATCTGTCTTATAAAAAATTTGAGTTAAAAATAAAAAACTTTTTATTACTAAGGGCCTTTTACAGTACGAGAGAATTTCTAGATCTAAAATTAAAATGTGAAGATTTTAAATGTATTTGTGAAATTTAATTTATTTAATTTTAAGATTTTAATTACCAATATTTTACTATTTTATCCTGACGTGTATAAACTTTGTATTACGAATAATAAATGAAATGAAATGAAATAACTTTTGAACGAGTTGAGATATCGACTTTAAATTTATAACTCTTAAATAATATAACTTAAACCATCATTTATTTTTTCAGTGTAATATTGTAAGCAACAACTTGTTAGTAACAGAAAACTCCGCACAAATCCAATTTTGCCACGTGCCAAAAGAAGAATTCACCCATATTCTAAAGCTTAACCTACATAACATCAAATGAACTAAACTTGTATTTTTATTTTCAGGATGCAAGTGTACGAGAGCTGGAAAATTTAAAACATTCTCTAGGTAAGCTTCCTGTTTTTGTTTTTCTAAATATCTTTCACCTAAACTAACTGTAAATGTTTCATTCCGAGCGGAAAGATATTACGCGACGAGGGATGTAGAGATTTTTGTGATTTTTGGACTTTTCAAAACGATTTCTGAGTTTTTCCATTTTTTGAGATTTTCGAAAAGATTTTCATAGATTTTGCAAAATTTGTACACGGACTTAATACTATGACTCACCTCTCGCCTTATGATAAAAAAAGATGTGAAAAATAAGATGTTATCTTCCACATAAAGCAAAGTTGTTACCTAGGTACCTAGGTACGCAAGATTACACAGACACACAAATAAATAAAGGTGTGCGGAGCCAAAAAGTCGACATATATAGCATTGTAGTATTGGCTTAGCATAGTCAAAATCTACATTGCTGCTTCCCAGCTTTTTTTTATTAGAGTTTAAGTTTTTAGTTAAGGTCAAGTTATGCCAAGTAGACGACCAAAAATCGGAAGTCCTTTTGTTTTTGTTTCCCCAGTTTTTGGTCGAAAATAATTTTTTTTGCATAGTTTTAACAATGAAAGCTTAATGTTACAACACTTCTAGTGAACGGCTGAACGGATTTTGACGATTCTTGCATTGAAATTTTTGTTTAAAAACGAACCATAACTCTAAAAATCTTCCTTCCATAAGTAAAAAACATTAAATTTATTTAAAAAAAAATAAAAAAAAAAATTTTTTCATATTACATTTGCAAAAAAAAAAAATTAACCAAAACCTGGGGAAATATTTTTGAACATAAGAGCTATTAAAAAATTTATTTTACAAAAAAGAAGGACCGTCGATTTTTTGTGGCCTACTTGGGATAATTTGACCTAAACTAAAAATTGTAACTCGAATAAAAAAAAACTGGTAAGCATAAAATTCCAACCAATGCAGATTTCGACTGTGCTAGATCAATACTACAATGCTATAGTTTGACGCACGGATATGTGGCTACGGGAAATATTTTTGGAATGCGTGTGCAAGTAGGAGGCTCGTTGTAAGCAAGCACGCCTTATAATGCTCTTGACGGAAAGAAGAGAGCGCGAATGATACCTCCCTTCCTTCTTTCATGCGGAGAACTCTATATAAGTCTTCTTTCTGGCTCCACACACTTTATTTTTTTATTGTGCCTGTATTATTTAACAAATTGAGATTAAAGTCACCTTGCTTTTATGTTTAAACTTCTCAATTCACGTAACTTTTACTAAAAATTTAGGTTACAACGTCAAATTTGACTACACTTAATTTTTTATGACTTGAGTCAAGTGAAATCTAAAATTATTCTAACCATATTTAAAAAACTATTTTGTTTATTAAACCGTGAAAATAATTTTTAATAATTAAAAAAAAAAACTTTTTAACCTTTATCATTGTTCGACTTATTTTCGTTTGTTTTTTGCCCAGTTTTAGGCGCATTCTGAAAATTACTTCTGTCACTTTTGAAATGAAATCTTGTTCCCCTTTTTGCAGGACATGCCACATTATCTTTTCGATGCTGTTTAGGTAAATCAAATCAACTGCAAATAACGAAACTGTTTTTTCTGTTTGATATTTTTTATAATATATCCGAGATCATATCTAAATTAATGATCTGGTTCAGTAAAATGAATGAATGATTGAAAACTTTATTATGAACAGATATTATACAGGGTGATTACATTAAATTATTTTAGCTTATAGCTTTGAACTTGTAAAAACGTCCGGTTCAGATTTAAAGAAATAGTATGTGTCTGTTTCAAGACTGCTTGGGTGATAAGTAAAGAGTACGGGACTGTTTCAGTCGTGGTTCGCTGACATACGTTTTTATTTGGATTCTACAATTATTCCTATTAATATCTGATTCAGGCATATGTCAAACATATGTCATAATTACAATATTAATATTTTTCCTGATAAAATCCAAATTTTAGTAAATCAAGTTAACAAATTATCAAAAAAATGGTATGGCCTTACTACAAGAGTTAAGTAATACAAGGGGAATAGAAAACTTGAAGAAACCCTACCAAATTTAATGTGATTATTACCTGTAGACAACTTTCTAATTTTTATAATTGTTTATCAAAATTAATGGAGAGCTCCTAGCACAAGCTTAAGCTTATTTGGAGCTCTCCATGACTCTGTAGCAATTTTAAGTCAATAAATAAATAATAAAACAAAACTAAACTAAGCCATTCTGTCATTTTTATTGGTCGAAAAGAAAGAGGGTTTCTCACCTGACCAATGAAAAGGACAGAATGGCTTAGTTTAGTTAGTGAGAATATTGCCTGAATCGATCTTAGAAAATATATATGACAACTTATACCAAATATTTTTATAATTAGAAATTCTAAAATGAAAGAAACGTGAAAAGTAAACTGCCACTACGCGTTGCAACGGTCGTAGAAGAAATATATTAAACTTTTTTAATTTTATTATTTTTTCGGGCTGATAAATCAAAAATTTTTCTAGGCAAAACGGTGGAATTTATGAAGTCCCAGTCGGCCATGCAATTAAGTTCCAACGGAAAAAAAGAAGAACATTCGGAAACGAAGGCGGAAGGTAAGTCAATTAAATAAATTTAGGGCGGAATATAGGACGGATTTATTACTTAACGGTTCAGTTGTTTGCATATTTTTAGGTTATAGTATATTATATAAAAATTCTAAAAATAGTGTGAACTACAGTGCCCAGTAAAAAAGCTTTTGCATCTTTCACATCCGCGCGTAAAACGGATTTTTTTATTATCAGATTCACTTTCAGCAACCTTAAAACCCCCGTGGACCAATTTTCAAGAAAATTGCCCCCCACCCTTCAGGGGATAAATTTCGAAAAATTTTAAGGTTAAGGTTCATTTTCACTGAAATTTTTTTTTCACTGGAAAATTTTCAGCAACCTCAAAAACGCCAATATACCAATTTTCACCAACACTTTTTTAATTATTAGATTCCCAACCTAAAATATATCAAAATAATATTTGTTCTTAGAATTTTAAACATGGCAAAAACTGTAATGCCAACCTGAAACAAAAACCCTAAATCAGTTATCAATTTAAATGCAAGTTTTTTTTTTTTAATTTTAAAGCAAAACAGAAAAAACTGTATAAAGCACTCGTTTCATAACGTTTTTAGCGCACGAGTACAAGTTTGGACTTTTCTAAAGTTATGAAACTAGTAGTTTAATATACTAATAGAGCTCTACGTTTAATCAAGGAACAGCTGTGCAAAGTACAAAATAAATTTTAAACATGGCAAAAACTGTAATGCCAACCTGAAACAAAAACCCTAAATCAGTTATCAATTTAAATGCAAGTATTTTTTTTTAATTTTAAAGCAAAACAGAAAAAACTATATAAAGCACTCGTTTCATAACGTTTTTAGCGCACGAGTACAAGTTTGGACTTTTCTAAAGTTATGAAACTAGTAGTTTAATATACTAATAGAGCTCTACGTTTAATCAAGGAACAGCTGTGCAAAGTACAAAATAAATTAATTCCCAAACATTATCTGGAGAATTCGGCCCTTATCTTACAAACCATAAATATTTATAACACCTATAAAGCATTTGGTCAATTTAAATCCTTTTTTATCTGTTAGATACATACATAAATCAAAAATGATTTGAATATATATCGATACTAAGCTTGTTTTAGGATCCTCGAATGATATATGACCCAAAAATGTGAATGAACTGAAACAGAAACAAAAAACTGCTTTCACAAAAATATGAAATCCCGCTTTTTGAATAGGTAACATTTTATTTAAGGAAAATTAATTTCTTTTTTTGCGTACCTATTTTAGATTATCGCATTTTTATTTATTTATTTATTTATTTATTTACAATCCAGCAGGATAAACCTATTTACAGGATCAAAAGAACAATAGCTTACGAACTAAATTACAAAAATTATTTTTAGAGTTTACTTAAATACATAATGGGTTTTAATAAAAATTAGTATCTAGGGGTTCTTAAGGAAGCTAAAACTGAATCCATTATTAAAAATTAAAAAATCAAAATGGCGGGTGTAATATGGCGGCAAAATTTAGTGAAATTAATTGAATTATATGATAAAAATTGATATCTAGTTTATTTTAAAAATACCGAAACCGAATCCATTACAAAAAATAAAAAAAATTCAAAATGACGGATCTAATATGGCAGCAAAGTTTGATAAGTTTTTAATATGTACAGACATTTTTTAATTACTAATATTTTAAACAAATTTTGTGTTAAAAAAAGTAACAATAAAATTTTTTTGAGTACAGACTTGGGTCACCTGACACCCGGGCCCTAAATACTTATTCAGGATGTACAGGTAACACCCTGTATTTAGTACAGTCATTGCTTACTCTGCGGTAAATAGTCACGTTTGCTCCAAAAATGTGTTATCCACATCGAATGTTAATAATCCAGGAGTTAATTTGGACTATCCTGTGACCGTTATCCTCCAATTAGTACGATTATGTTCTCATTCGATAATTATCACTTTTGAATTTTGAAGTCAGTATATAATGGCGCTAATTTTCCATGTCTCCCAGGTTTATAGAACACAGGGTGTTTTTTTTTAATGATTCTTATCTTACAACTCTTTTATTTGAAGTTCTGTAAGAAGAAAATTCCTTATATTACTAAAAAAAATAAAATAAAAAATAGAAACTTCTCATTAACTGTGAGTGGTTCAGCGAAAAGGTATATTAGCAAAAAAAATTATTTGTTTTTCTTATTTAGAACTAAAACATGTTCAAAAGTCCAAAAGTACAATATTATTTTTCGGGATAAAAATAAGCACGTTACGCCGAAAATAGTTTTAGGCCAAAAAATAATAATATATTTTATACTGAGATTGTGAAATTCTTGCAAAAATCATCTGGCTTCAAAGCAAAAGGTTATTATTGTGAAATTTAAAAAAAGTATTATTACAATTTTTTTACAATTAACTTAATTTTTCTTGGACTATTTAAGTTTATTCATCAACCCATAGTTACACTAGTACCTTACCTTACTAATAGAAATATATGAGCTATACTGGGTACTCGGTACAAATACACTTTTCGGTGAAAAATCCAAACTTGCCGTATAGTACAGTCAAATTAAGAAGAATTTCTATGTTGAAATTTCAAAAAATTCACATGGGCTGATATTTTAAAGGGTAGTAGTGAGTGGTAACGGATTATTCCTGTTAGTTTGGGAACGTTCAAGTATTACGTAACGTAAATTTTGATAATTTTTGACCCCCACCCCTCCCTGCAACGCTATTTTCCTATACCATTAACATGGGCGAAACACTCCAAAATGAACCCCCCCCTAGAAGCGTTACGTAATACTTGAACGTTCCCTTTTTCACGAGTTGATTTGCGTAAGGGTTGTCTGTCATCTTAAATGTTTGGGGTGAGTACGGTTATTTCGGTTAATATGCATTTTACGATTAAAATTCATTTTACCAATTTTATTAAAAAGGCAATTTTTAACAATATTTGTTGGAATCATTTTTTTTTATTATATTAATAACAATCGAGTTATATATATTCAAAATTGGCCATGTTGGCGTTGAAATTGTTTTTTTCGATTTTCAGCCAAATTATTCATCGGAAAACAAAAGTGGTTATGGGCAAACTTGCTTCTGTATAATCTTTTGTATTATAAATTTTTGTAGGTATTTTGGTACGGTTACAGAGGGCGCTGCATGTCTAGTTCGACTAGAACTCGTACAAGTGCGCCTTCACCAAAATTGCAAACTTTTTGGAACTTTATAGTTCTGTGTTTTTGCATCTTCGTAGGGACCTAATTTCTTGGAATATATTTGAAACAATTCGTAATTACAATCCAGTAAGGCACTGAAAAGACAATTGAAGACGAATTAATTTAATGTCGTTGCAACTAAGTTTCCAACCGTTAAGTTTTAATAAGAAACAAGCTGTGAAGACATGGAATGCCTCGCATTTCATATCATACTTTTCGCAGTGGATGGTATTTTTATGTTTAAAGATAATTTGGTTTGGTTAATTTGGTTTTCTCTCGATATACTATTCAAAATATTTTTTATATTTTATTAAAAACTACTTAGTTTTTGTTTAAAAATGCGGTTTTTAAAACTGGTATAAATACCTCTATTCATTAATATTAATTATAATATTTCTAAAATTTATTTTTTTTTTAAATATTACTTTTTTTATATTTATTTTGAGAATATACAGTGGCCTATTAAAAGATTATGGAGAACTAATAGTTTAAAAAATCTGATATTTTGCACTTTGTGGTTTTTGAATATGGCCAATTGACTAAAAATGTTTTCATGCTTGTGCCGCTTCCGGTTGTACCGGAAGTGGCACTTAACTTTGATTTTTTAAATGGAACACCCCATATATTTTTTAATTTTTAACATTCGCATTAAATTTGCTTTCTTTTGATGTAACACTTTATATCTATCTCCGGTAGTTTTTGATTTATTCAAGTTTTTAGCGAAAAATTAGCAAATATTAGCATCCCTAAGAAAATTAATTCCTCCTTGATTTTTTAAATTGGAGAAAAGTGGTTTTGTGGTTAATTAATTATACTTAGCCGAAGTATCTTAAGCTGAAACGGAACCCAAAATTTATACAGGGTGTCTCATAAAACAGGTCAAATCTAACAAATTTAAAATAGCCATAACTAATTTTTTTTAAATGGCATCCTATATATATATATATATATATATATATATATATATATATATATTATTATTAACTAATAAAAAATTAAATTTGCTTTAAAATGAGTATAGGATACCCTATACCTAACATTAACCGTTTTCGAGTTATTTGCAAATTATTGTGAAAACAGGCGTATTTCTGTAAATTTTTAAAGTTGTATTTAATTAAGTAGGCCGGTAAATGAAATTTCGTTTTTATTTCTTTAACAAATGTCATCGTAATTATCGTAATAAATAAGAGTAAAACAAGCCGTGAAGATATGTAAGGCTGTGCATTCCATTGTATACTATTCACAATAAATGGTATATTGCAATTTCCCAAATACTTGATTTTTCCTGAACATACATTATTGGAACTATATCCATACATGATAATTATTTTTCAATAACGTCATATCATTACTTTATAAATTTAGTAGTACTTGTATGTTAACGTAGTCAAGTTTTTGAGTGAGTTCTAGAGGTTTTACTATAGTAACACGTCACGTGACATCATTTGTACACATGTATGAAATTTTAATACATTTGTATGGTATTTTTTGCATTATTTTTTACAGCGAAGGTAACTTTTCACGTTGGACCGTTAGAGCCATTACCTTAACTATTAATTTTTTGACGTTTCTGGAAATTTTAAAATTACCTCTTGAATCAAAGGTCTATTTTTTGTTAAAAAGTCAAATTATTAAACTTTTTTATTTAGGCCTCTAGAACTACGTAATGTGAAGAGTATAATGAAAAACAAGAGTTTCCGGGAAGAGAAATAATGATTAATATTTTGCTATTTAGTTTCACATTTAATTAAAAACAAACATTTAATTAAAAACAAACTTTGATTTAGAATAAATACTACTTTTGCTTTTTGAAAATTTTCAAAATTTGTTTTTGCGTATATTTGCGATTTGTGACGTTTTAAGTCGATATAAATCAATTCCATAAAAAAAAAAATTGTCGGTGGATCGTTCTGTCCGAGAAATCTTGTATCCAGGATAACTTAAGAACGCTTTAAACTATAGACTTGAAATTTGGCATACATTTATGTTACCAAAAGTTCTCGCTCGTGATCGTTTTTGATAAACATTGGGGTGGGGTAAGGGGGGCAAATGGGGGTAAATACAATAATTTTTCACAAAAATTTGAAAATTGCTATATAGAGGTTTTTGAGTTTGCTGAAATCAAACCCCACGGGGGTGAGCAGGTAAATATTTTTAAATATTTTCAATATTTTTGTTAAAATTGGTATATAGGGGTTTTTGGGACGACGAAACTGAATTTGATAATATCATTTTTCCAATTCCACCCCTTAAGGGGTGTGGGATAGTTTTTGTGAAAGTTGATAAATAGGGGAAAATCCAACTTCACCCCTGAGGGGTGGGGGGTAGTTTTCGTGAAAATTGGTATAAAGGGGGTTTTGGGGTAGCTTAAAGTGAACCTGATAATAAAAAAATTCTAACTTAACCCCCTGGAGGGTGGGGGGTAGTTTTAGTGAAAATTTGTATTTTGGGATTTTTGAGGTTGCTGAAAGTGAATCTGATAATAAAAAATCCATTTAACGCGCGGAGGTGAAAAATGGGAAAGCGATTCCATTTGCCCTTGCCCCACCCCAATGTTTACCAAAAACAATCCCGAGCGTGAACTTTTGGTAACATACCTGTATGCCAAATTTCAGTCTCTAGCTTAAAGCGTTCTTAAGTTATCGTGGATAAAAATTTCCCGGACAGAACCACCAATTGACCAATCGACCAATCGACAGACGATTATTTTTTTTGCTGGAAATGGATTTATATCGACATAAAACGTCATAAAACGCAAAAATACTCAAAAAAAATTAAAATTTTTGCACGACCAAGACTAAAACTTAATTTTACGCTTTTGGGACTAAACTTGCCGTTTTTCTCCCTAGGAAAAAATCACGGCAACCTTGATAATATTAAAATATCATACATACTATGTGCTTTACTGGTACAAAAATTAGTTTTGGAGATGTTTTGTAACAAATAAGCGATTCAAATAAATTTGTTTGAACCTTTAAAAATAACATTGTTTAAATTACTTAAAATTTATCGTCTTCATTTGTGTCAACCATATTAAAAAACAATTAAAATCCAGATAGCGGTTAAACTGACTTTTCGAGATTCACGTGTATCTTGATTAAATTAATAAAATAAAACAGCCGATTTTATACGCATGGTTTTAAATTTTATCTACTTACCTAAATTATGCTTGGTCGTGCAAACAATAGTTTATATACCTCAGGACTAAATGTGACTGTTTTAGTCCCTCGCTCGTTACGCCCGCTCAGAATATACTCATGCAGCGAGACTAAAACAGCCAGTTTAGTCCCTTGGTATATAAATAACTATTATATCTTTTATATTTTGATAAAGGTAATAAAACTTACAGAAACGTTGGCTTTTTTAATCTTCCAGATTCTATACATATACTAGGTATTACTTTTTATCGTATTTGATTTGATCATTTGTAGACATCCCTTGAGGATATTTTACATTGGAGTTGATCCTATTTGACTAGTTGATCACATTATTAAAGCTTGGCGGAATCGTTACAAGTGCAAAAGTCAATTGAATTTTTTTATAGGTTTGCAGTCAAAGATTTCGGTTTATTTAAAATAGCAATATTAGTATTGATATATCAATAAAATATGTATATAAATAACAATTATGTTATTGTATAGTTATATAATTTTTTTTTATTATATACAGATCATCCTTTTTTATTATATACAGATTATACAGATCATCCATCCGGTTTAATTACACTCCAAGCTATACAGAAAAAATGATTCATTGAACCAAGGTCACGTGTCTTTCGATATGTTCAAAGCCATATTGTCCTGTTTCAAGGCTAGCGTTTCCTTGAACCAAAGTCAATCTTCTTGAATAAAGAGCGCGGATCTTCATTCAAGAACCCGTGCTCTTCATTCAAGGGCAAGTTCAAAGAAATGCTAGGCTTGAAAAAATAGAATATGGTTTAAATTTCTATTCTCTTGTGGCCGTGCTGGTATACTCTCGTATAAAATCGGTAATAAATTATTAATTTATTACTAATTTATTACTAATAATGTTTGTTTGGTTCTGGAAAATCACAATTCTGAACTGGTTTAAAACGTGCGACTGAGCAACTACGCTGATTCCGAAACAGTTCAGAACTGATGTTTTCGAGAAAAAAAACAAATCTATAATTTTGCTTCTACACTGATAAAAATGATTTATTTGGGTTTCGGTGAACTTACCGGACACAAAAAATAGGACTAGTTTGCACTAATTTTTCACTTTGGTACTAAAATTAACAATTATAAATAAAATTAGATGCGGAAAACGTTGTTTTATTACTAAAAAATAACTTACAAGGAGAAAAATCGTAAATAATAATTAATTTTATGAACCGCCATAATATTGCTGACATATGTCACGTGTGTACAGAGATGCGGCGTTGTCAGATTTTAATTTTGATTTCAAGTGTTTTCTTGTATTATTCGGAATGATTTCTTGTGTGAAAAATTAACAATATTTTTGCACTGATTTTTGGTTTTATTACTAAAACTTACTGTTTTGAATATAATTAGGTGCGGAAAATTCAGTTTTTTGTTTTGTTAGAATTTTTATAACAATTTAATTGACGTTGGTTTACGTTAACGTTGGTTTACGTTAACAATGGTTTGGTTTGGTAGTTTGCTGGTTTGGTGTTTTTTTTTAACGGGAGGCGTTGGTTTACGTTAACAATGGTTTGGTTTGGTAGTTTGCTCTTTTGGTATTTTTTTTTAATGGGAGAAGTTGGTTTACGTTAACGTTGGTTTACGTTGGTTTTGTGTTGTTTGGGTTTTTTTTTTAATGGAGGAAGTACCTTTACGTTAACGTTACATTTTTTGTTAAAATTTGTACTATTATTTCAAAAAAAAAATGTACAAACTGACAACGCTGTTTATTAGTTAACTGAAAATTATACCAACTTAAATTGAAATGTGGTTAAAATCCCTAACTATGTCTTGAAAATGCACTTTTTTAAAATTAATTTCTCGCTAATTTGTGAGTAATCCGCAAATTTTTTTTTGCAAAAATACTATTTAAGGTAAGTACTTTTTATTGGTTTAAAAAAAAATAAGAATTAGTATGGCCGGTAAGTTCACCGGCCCCTTTATTTGGATATGGTCAATTAAATTATTTGGTTGTGAGTAAAAAAGTTTATTTGAGTCAAATAAATATTTAGTTCATGTAAACAAATATTTAAATTTCAAAACGATTTATTAATGGGAACAAAATAGTTTATTTGAGAGAAATAAAATTTATTTGTCACAACCAAATAAGTTATTGGCCATATCCAACCAAATATTTAGTTGACACAAATAAACTGTTTTATCATTGTAGGAAGCAAGCCGGGACTTCTATTATTTGGCTGAGTAAAAGGTATGCAGGGGTGTGCAGTGGTGTGCAGGAGATACGAATTCTACTTCGAAGTGTATACAAAATTAATAAATTACCTGTATTCTAACCAATTAAAATTAGTTTTTGTTTTTCGATTCTAGGGTATTACGCTACATTACTTCTTATTTGACGAGTTGATCAAACTATTAAAGTTTGATGGAACATTTAAGTTACAAATACACATTTCTCCAACTTTTATCGGCTTTTAGTAAAACGTTTTAATTTTTTTTTTTAAGTTGAAGAAGAATTTACGGTTTTTAATTTTAAATAATTTTTTATAAATATTGCAGCTAAATTCTTATTTTAGCCTAGTTGTATATTCTCACTCACGATAGGAAAATGCCAATTTTTGATACATATTTTAAAAATATATGTATTTGTCATAGTCAAATTATTAGCTAATGAGACTGAAATCGTAAAATATCATATTTTACACTTAACCATTTTAGGATTAGATTTACATTGCTGCGCATTAAATTCCGGACACCTAAAAAAAATAAAAGAAAATATTTATTAAAACTGCGGCAATAAGAAAGACTTTAATAATTTGATAAAAAGTTGCAGTGGCGTACCATGCAAGTCCTAGAGGATGGGTTAAGAAACATAGTTTTACATTATTTGTTGCTGTTAATACGAAAAAAAAATGAATCATTCTTAAGACAAACAAAAGTAGAGAATGTTTAAGCTTCAAAACAAAAAAAAATCAGTCAAATCCATTAATTTGTTTTCGAAATATTTTAATTTAAAAAATGTCAATTTTTTAGGTGTCCAAAATTTAATGCGCGGCAGTGTAGATGACGTAATAAAAAATTGTCTTAGTAAAATATTATATTATGTAAAATAATGGTATTTAGTTACTATTTTTCAAGTTCAAATAGCTATGAATTTGTCTTATACATGTTTGATTATAAACATCTCTTTCATTCAAATAGAATCTATAATTTATTTGAGCCGTATATATATTTATAGTATTAATTTGAGCCATTTCGCCTCAATGATTATTTATATCGATAAAAAATCTAAAACAGAAAATAAAATTCAAATGTTCTTATCAGGCGCACCTATTTCTAGATGTGCTGGTAAGGTATTGCGTTTAAAATAATACTTATCTGCTATATCCTCTCTACCTAAAAAATATTATTAGTCAATACCTTACCAAAGTTTAAAAATTTTGCCTGAATAAAGAATTTTTAATAAAATTCTTGATAAATCGTTAAAATAATTAAAAAATAATGAAGAAATAAACAAAAGTTAACTTCTAACGTTTCGGGATCTAATCTGATCCCGTCTTTAAAGAAAATTATTAGTTTTTGAAAGAATTTGTGCAATATTTGGTTTTATCATTCAAAATATGACAAATGTCAAAATCTGTCATTTCGAGGTAATTGAAACAAAGACACCCGTAACACTAAAAAAGTGTAGAGAAATTAATTTGGAAAAGGCGTTTTTGTTGAAAACGTGTAGAGAAGTTAATTTGGAAAAAATAATAATACTACAAATCTATTTCATTCCTTCCATGCAAATTATAATTGTATATTTAGTAATTTGGAGCTTTTTTAACCTCTCAGCACAAAGGCTTCATGTGTTTATGTTGCTAATTAGCCATATCCATATCTATATCTAGATTCTGTAAAATTAAGCCAAGCTTATATAATATATGTATGAAATACATAATCTACGTGCGTGTTTTAATGAGACCTTATTAAACTCTTTGCAGTAGGGAAAGTCTTAGAAAACAGTGTAGTATGATACAACCGGGTACTGGCCCATTTTTGTAAACAGTTGCTTATAGTTGGATATAAAACGTCCAGAAACGTAAAAAAAGCAATAAATCCTTGGGAAAAACAAAATAAGTTCTTAAACGAGCTCAAGGTAATTAAATTTTAAAACAAAACGCAATATACTATCCACTGTGTACTATGTACTCTTCACACTATGGAACGCGAACTTTATTTAAATTAATAGCACTAATAAAATAGATTTTATAATAATTCAGTTGTCCTTTGCATAATAAAATTATTGCTGTGAATTTCGGTTTTGCATTTGAAAAATATATATATAAAAATGGGAAAATCGTAAAAATCTAGTACTTAAAAAAACCTTTCAAGTTTGGAATATAAAAAAATATATGATGTATCCACAGAGAGAAAATTGAAAATAAGATATCCTTTTGAATGACCAGCGGAAATCTCAAAGGTGATGACGTAAATCAAAGTTTCTTTTTCCAGTAAAAAATCCTCTCTGAAAATACGGTAAAGCTATTTTTAGACCACTTTATTGAATTTCTGTATATGATTACCATTTGAATATTCTTGTATACTCAGAAAATATATAAACTTATACAGGGTGGGCCCATATTTTATAAAGTATGTATGTTTGTGTGCCAAAATTGCAAATAATTAAAATTAGAAAATACCCACACAAAAAACATATTGAAACTTTTTTATTTATAAGAATATTATTGGAATCAAATGGATTATAAACTAGTTAAGGACTATAATCTACGTAGTATATTAGTACCTTCAAGTGAGGTGACTTTGGATGGTGTGGGTGACTTCGGACACTTTTTCGCAAAATCCTCTAAACCAAAGCACGTGTGCACAAGTTTTGGGGTTCAATTTCACAACTTGTGCACACAACCCAACCAACCAACCCTCACCGTCCGAAGTCACCCCACTTGACGGTATTCGTCGAATCTAGCGACTGTTTCTATGAATAGAAAAAATTGTGACATTGGTTTTATTTTCAGGGAGCAAAAATATATCTTAAAAGACTAGTTACAAGTAAAAAAAGTATTTTATTTTTAATATAAGCCATAGCGATATCAGACATTGTTAGATGACAGTATGTCGTTTAAATTATTCCTTAATAACTTTTAAAGGTTTTGACTTAAACACCTTAAATTAAGAATTTGTTTCACTTGTTCTTATATCACAACATGTACAAAATATCTAGTCTTTAATTCAATTCCTCTAAAAGATATTGAGTAAAATATTCTGCAACCTACTGTCATTTCACAATATGTTGACATACAATTGCATAACACTGTCCAGCTATAGCATTTAAAAAGTATTTGGACTTTTTAAATGTACGCATGCTTTTTTGTAAAAGCTTCTTTAAATAAATAATAATTATAAATAAAGGTTGTTTAAATTAAGTTTAAATACTAGTTAATAGATATTATATCTTTGACTTTTTACTTTAACAGTTAGTAGAGTTGTGTGGAAATCTTTTTAAATTTAAGGAAACCATTTCTCAGAAGTTAAAAAATTCCTGAAAAAAATGTAAAAATATAATATTCATTTAAACTGACATTTCAATGCAACTTTTATAGAGATCTGAATTACTAAACGTAATTGCTTAAAAATTAATATATAATTGTTTTCGGGGGACCGCCCCCCTAACTTATTAATTAATACATGACTAATTAATTAACTTTTATTTAAAGTATCGATGACAAAATGAATTTAATTGCGTGAATATTCTATATTTATTAATAAATATTAATATAATATTATATATCAACACATATGTGGACCACATAGTTTATTAAAAATTAAATTACTTTTCAGTTCAAACATAAATCAACTAAATTAATTAGAATTGCTGTATTACATTTTAAATGCAAACCCACACGGTGCGGTTTTTTGAATTTTTATTTATTTATTTATTTATTTAATTCATTTTACACAGTGTCGTAAAGTCCCAAATAAGCTCCAAGATTGTGTTAGGGACTCTTCACTAATTTTAATAAAAATAAAAACTCCAAGTAAGTCAGCTGTCCAAAAATTTTGCAACCAAAATCAAAGATCTTCAACATTTTTTGTTACCAATGTCAATTTTGGCATGCCAGTTATTGATCACCCTATATGTATTTTTATTAATTAACAAGGTAACAAAACATATATTTATAATTAGTATAAGTTTAATTTGTGATAAATTTATAATTTTTAATGGTCACCCTGTATTGTATTTAAATAATATGTCTTTTAATATATTTGGCAAATTTATGCATTTAAAAGTTAAAATAGGCTTAAGATGTAACATAAGCAACGCTGGAATTATCCTGTATATTAATTTAATGTTTTGAATATTATAATTTACTCTTTGCTTGATATATTACGTACTTCTTTTCAGTATTGATTTCACTATGTGTATAATTTTTTTTTCAGATTCAGCAATTTATAAGAAAACATTAAAGCATCCGGGATATAAAATAAAAGTTGAAATTTGTAAACTAACCTAATGGGTAATAATTATTTCTGTTAGTCAACATTTATTTAATTCTGTATTTGTTTGAATTAGTTTTTAACTACGAAATGTTATTTTAGTTTATCAAATGGAATTTAGTTCGAGTATACGTAAACGTATAAAAGTTACTGAAAGTATTATTTTACACATGACCGAACTTTATAAATTGCAATAACGAAAATATTTATAGCATACACCGATGTTTCCTAGGGGGATTGTTTTAAAACCAACACCATAAGCTAATTTAAAAATTACTAAAATTCCGCGTTAATTTGTATAAAAAAAAATCTACATTTATCTAAAATAAGTTCGCATAAAACCAAAGAACTTTTACCTCAAGAAGTAATTTCAGACCAATGTTTATGAAGGTGTCATCTTTTTGTTTATTTATTACTAACAGAAACGCGATACAGCTTTGTGGTGTAAAATGTAGATGTCGCTAGTCGACTTTCAGGCTACCTAGTAACGATGTTGCGTAGTTTCCACCTTATCATGAATTCAAATCATTATACTTAAATTAAAAATGTAAAAAACTTTATTGTGTATACTATAATTATATTTAATAATATAGTATATTTAAATCTATTAAAATTAAACTACTAGTTCATATAAAACTCATACAGAACTAATGTTTCTTAAAATTTACAATAAAATATCCTAAGTATATGTTTCCAATCGGCAACACTGTACCCCTGTCAGTCATTTTATGACATTAGACTGTGAGTTTACACATTATTTCTCCCTCTTTACGCGTACTAAATGTAAACAATAGTCACTCCCCACCAGCCCCTCACCGTAGTTGGTTCACGCTTCAAACAAAGCATACGGTAGATTTGATCATGTTCCTTCTTGAGGTAAAAGTTCTTTGCATAAAACGTATCCACCATTGTATTGTACTGCACGATTGTATTTGCTATTTATACGTCCGACGTATACGTATCCTATATCCTTGATTCTTATTGGCTAAACAAGTCACGTGATTAGTACGTTACTTATAGGGTATATGGTATAAGTCTGTACAGACTGTAAACGAGCATACAATTCTGACGATAAATATACCATAGAAGCTTTAAAATCCTTAAAAGCAGCCAATAAGAATACTATTTTTTAACAGTCTATTTGTTCAATCCATCAAGTGAAACCGAATTAAGTTGCCAATTTGCCAATTTACCAACAAGGTAATCATTTATTTCGCATCTGTTCTGTACTTATTTTCGATTGCGGACTCGCTATCAAGATTGGATTTATTTTTTTTTTGCTAGCCATGAATCTTGCATAAAGATTGTATTTTTACATTCTCATAATAAGAAAGTATTGTGATATACCTTAAATAAACTTATTTTTCATAATTCGTAAAAAATTTCAAACATTGTTCCCGTCTATCGGAGACAACCTTAGCCTAAAAAGTATAAATTTTTTACCAGAGCTTGTTAATGTATGAATTTGTTTTAAGTATGGTTATCAAAAAAAAAAAAAAATAAATATATATATACGAGGGGCTGACCGCGAGGAAATCTTTTGTACAAGCCAAAGGAACTCAGGAGGAACTCTAAAGGAACTCTGAATAACTCTGGAGGAACTCCAAGAAACTCCGAGGAACTCTGAGGAACTCCGGATGAACTCCGAAGGAACTCTTAAGAAGTCACCTACCTTTGGGCGTCATTTTTTATTGGAGGGGCGCCATGTTTGGTAGAAACCATCAGGGACAAAGCTTTTTTCTTAAAGTAAATTTTGGGGCGTCAATTTTTTTTTGAAGAAGGGCGCCAAGGTAGGAACCGTCAGGGAAAAGCTATTTTTCATGAAGGTATTTTTTTGGGCGCCATTTTTTTTTGTAGGGCGCCAAGTTTTGATTGAAACCATCAGGGACAAAGCTTTTTATGTTAAAGGTAATTTTGGGCGCCAATTTCAAAACGAGCAACTTGGAGGAACTCCGAAGGAACTCAGAGGAACTCTGAGGAACTCTTTGCAAAAAGGAACTCTTTTGTACAAATATGGATCCAAATAATCTATAAAAATAATGGTTTAGACAAAAATTGTACAGAACACAGGGCGTCATTTAAAAGTACTATTAATTTTGACGTTGAGATCAAATTTCAAGGTCATTTGAAGGTCAATAACCCCTATTTTCTACTGCGGATTTAAAAAGAGCAGAAAATTTTACGTCAAAAATGTTCTATGACAAATTTGTTTTTGTGACCTTAGAAAGGTCAAAAATCAAGGTCAAATATACAAAAAACGGTCAGATGCTCTTTTTTGAAATAATCGTGGTTTTCTGAGACTAGCAAACGTTCAAAATGCCTTTACCAAGTCGATAAAATGTAAAAGTGTGATCCAAAAAAGGGTATCTGACCGTTTTTTAGACATTTAATCTTGATTTTTGAGCTTTCTAAGGTCACAAAAACACATTTCTCAGAATATTTTTGACGTAAAATTTTCCGCTCTTTTCAAATACGCAGTGGAAAATAGGGGTTTCTATTTGAAAAAATCATCTTGTCCTTCAACTTAATCTTAAGATCAAAATTAATAGTACCGTTGACCCCCTATGTTCTGTACAATTTTTGTCTGAAGCATTTTTTTATAGATGGATTATTTTAAGAGATATTTGGATCCATAGATTAAAATGGGTTAAATATATATAAACAATATTTATTCATGTGGAATAAATATTTTTAAAGATGCTATAGAAATAGATTGATGACTGTTTTCTTTGGCGTAATAACGTTCCTCATTTATTTCACTTATTTTATTCTTAAAGGGAAAAATGAAAACATATTTGTGTCATGGTTAAATAATACAAATAGAACGTAAAACTAGGCTGGGTCGATTTTTTTTACGTTATGGCGAAATTTTTCACTTAGTATTCTTAAATGGGCACTCGCTTATATAAAAATATAAAAGTAATAAATCTACAATTTTGGTGTGTTTCTTTTAATTGGAACAAAACGATGACAACATACTTCGCCATGGCTAGGACTAAACAGAGTGCTGTGATCACTAAGAGCATAAACAAAAAGGGCGCGCTAATATCACACGGTATTAGACGTATGTATATCTCTCAATATGCACACACACACAAGTCCTGAAACATAAGAATTTTCAAATATTAGGAATGTGTTTTCCAGGATGTAAAACCCGTTTAAGGGTTAAAATCTTCTATAATTATATTGAGGTAGGTGAGCCTAATACTGCCACCCCTTCTTAAACTCGTTAGTTCGTCCTCTGTGTCATAGATGACACTGTCAGTATATCTGTTATATTAAAAAGGTGCCCTTAAATATGCCAAATCTGTATCCACTTGGTATAGCGCACACTACACGCAGTTCTTGTTTCGTGCTCTTCCACTATAAAAACTTGTACTGACTGCTAAGGAAACGTTCAAGTATTACGTAACGCTCCTAGGGGGGTGGCGGTCATTTTGGAGTGTTACGCCCATGTTAATAGTATAGGAAAATAGCGTTACAGGGAGAGGGGGGGGGTTAAAAATGATCAAAATTTGCGTTACGTAATACTTCAACGTTCCCTAAGGTAGGCACCGATATGCACTTTCTTGGCCCATACTGTGTTCATAATATAGCCAGCCGAAGTAGTAGACGAAAAAAAAATGACAAAAACAAAAAATAACAAGAAAAGAAAGTAACGCAGAAATCATAGAGTTCTAAACTTTGGTTCTGCTTGTTATGCGAAAAGATTTGCCAGACCGATATTAGACTGTGCATTTTTTTGTAATCGGTATGTACATGGAGTGCGTGGATCTTACTAAAATGGTTACTTAAGCACCCAAATTGTACCTAAAAAACAGTTGAAATTGTTATTATGCCTCAATATTTTCATATTAGTTTGTTAATTTTTTCCTAAGCATATTTTGGCAATATTAGGGGCATGAGTTTTCAAACCCGTATAATACACAGTGTGTATGTATGTATGTATGTATGTATGTATGTATGACTGTGCAATCCCAATTAGGGAAAAAATATTAAACACACTTCTAGAATAGCTAGAAAATTGAACTTTGATATGTGCAAAAATTAAATACTTGACCTCAGAAAAGTTATAACAGACAACATTTTGAACTGGGCAAAATAGTGTGCAAATGTAATTTTTTCAGTATTTTTGCTTATTTTTGCCTATTTTCCTATTCGTAATTATTATTACATTATGGATAAGGCCCGAGTGCAAGATTTGAGGGTATTGTGGTTTGTTTTGGAACTAGTATATTTTATAAATATTTTTGACCAATTAAAAAAATAATAATATTAATCAGTAGTCGTAAGTGACTTTTGCGGGTATTAGTATTAGCAAATCAACAAAATTTAGTTGTTTTGACCCAAGTTAGTAAATACGCCTACATCAAAGAAGAAAAATCGTTTTGTGCTCTGTTAGGAGTAATTTATTTAATTTATAGACAACAACAATAAACATGATAAAACAAAGTTATTCAGTTGTTTTGAAAACAAATTTATTAGCATTCTTGCTTATATGTAAAATTTGCTTTGGACAATAGGTTTATTTTCGAGGGTAAATAAACAAAAGATGGATATTTTATCATTGTATATAATTCCTTTTTCCGAAGGTTGTCACAGTAAAAATTTGATGATCAAAAATATGAAAAAACTGGGACAGAAAGCTGGTGTAGTTTTTTTTTCCTCTGCGTATTTTAAAAATATTAGTTTTGCTTCTAAAACCCAAGTTGAGTAAAAAGAAACATGTTCGATAAAATATATACCTCGACTTGATTTTCGGGAGATACTGGTTATAAATTCATAGACACTAGACCAGTGTGTTCTACAAATTTATTTATTTATCGCTGAAAAATATTGCTGGCATATTTAACGCTAAAAAAAATATTGCTAACATACACGTTATCGCTGCAAATTGAATGTAGCTGATTGATGAAAATTAATTATTCTGATTTTTCTTATTTTGGAAATTTTATTACTTATTATCATTAAAAAAATACTTCTCTATTTCACTTTACTTATCAAAATTTTAGTTTTTAATCATAGACAAGGAATTTTGATTTAATTTTTACAATTTTCAAAAAGGCGTAGGTAATACTCTGAAATAAGTAATTTACTTGTATTCTTTTTTGAAGAATCACAATAGATTTAACAATAATAATAATAATAGCTTATTTATTTATTAATTAAAAAAAACTGTCGTTTGGACTTTTTAAATTTTAGCTAAAATTTCCATATAACATAACATAAAACACTATATTATACGATGCATTCTTTTTTTCGGGAAATAAGCCCTAAGGGATCTACGGCCCTCCGAAGATGGACATGTTTTATGGGGAACAAAAAAAAATCACAAATAAAATTTTAATGCTGCAGGGAAATTCTTCATTTAAAACTTAGGAATCTTGCTCTTGAAAGTATTCTTCACTGAAACACCTAAATTTAATATTAACGTATACGTATACTATAGTAATAGCCTTTTTAAAAGTAACATTTTTGATGGCACAAAATGTTACTTCCTCTTTAATTGAATTTTTTAAACGGTTGCTCCTACATGTTACACTATATATATATTTTTGTATTTTTTATTAAGAAATCTATATTTTTTACAAAAAATCCAAAAAGAATACACATAAAAAAGTTTGGGGCAAAAATGTGTTAAGATTCAAAAAAATAAATTAACATAAACTAATTTCCCTTATTAATACTATTACACATGCAAAACCTCGTCGGTCTAGCTCAAAGGGTAGCAGAGTTATAAATTAAAAGACTTTTTTTCAGTACAATTTAAAAGGTGTGTATCTCTCTTAGGGGTCGTATCCGTAATCTACCTCCCTATGCTGATTTTTATGTTTTGTAATGTAGAATCGTCCCCTTTATTTGATGTCAAGAGACTGCAAACACCGTGTATTTAATTACTTTACTTTTGTTGCAGTAAATCAAGACGGAAAATTGGTCGCCCGGGTGGGCCAAAAGATATACACCGAGCCTACTGGATCCGGCGGCCAAACAACGACGAAAATCCGCACGGACGTGGAAATTCCATCGAAGGGAATTCACAAGAGTGTCGTTCAGCAGATCCCCGAAGGTTATCACACACTTACCGAAAATGGCAACAGACGGTCGCTGAACAATTTAGACATTTCCAAGGAAATTTCCAAGGAATTCCTAAATGGGGTGAGTAAATTGGCTCTTAAGAGTCCCTAGTTGAAACATGAATTTAATTATATTTATTTAAAATAAAATAGTGAATCTTGCAAAAATAGGTTCGACTAAATTGACTTTTAATTATTTGTCTTTGGCAACTCTTAGTAGAAAAATGAGCAAACTATAACATAATTGTGTTTTATTATATAATATTGTATTATTTGACTTAATACTATTAAGAATATTTATTCCAAGTAATTAAAGTCATCAAAGAACACAGAATAGTGTGTGGTTTTTAGCATACAGTGCGGATCAAAAGTCACCCCCCCCCCTCTTAACTTTTGAACGAGTTTAGATATCGATTTCAAATTTAGAACTCTTAAATAAGACAACTTAAACTATCTTTAAGCATATATTTGATACTTTTATCTCTTAAAAAGTGGGCAGGGGGGCATGGGGGGGAAATTTTTTAAATGGAAAGGGGGGTCGTGTGATACATCATTTTAAAGCCATTAAAATTTTCTATATAACCATACATTTTTAAATTTTTTAAACATGTTTTTTAAGTTTTGATTTTTCAGTTTTTTGTGCTAAAAAAATAAATTTTTAAGTTTTTTTTTGTTAATTTTTATTTATGTCAACTAAAATTAGTTGAAAAATATAGTTTTTTTTTTCATTATTAAATTAGGCATGTTTAAAAAATTGTTTGGATTTTGACAAAAATACCCATTTTCAACCCTATTTTAAACCCAAAAAAAAAAATGTTTAAAAAAAATAAAAAATATACAGTTAAATGAAGAATTTTATAAGCTTTAAAATGATGTATCACACGACCCACCTTTCCATTTAAAAAAAATGTCGCCCCATGCCCCCCTGCCCACATTTTAAGAGCTAAAAGTATCAAATATATGCTTAAAGATAGTTTAAGTTGTCTTATTTAAGAGTTCTAAATTTGAAGTCGATATCTAAACTCGTTCAAAAGTTAAGAGGGAGGGGGGGGGCATTTGGACCGCAGTGTATAATATTGTATTATTTGAGTTTATACTATTAAGAATATTTATTCCAAGTAATTAAAATCATCAAAGAAAACACACAATAGTGTGTGGTTTTTAGCATTAAATCAAAGGTTATCACACACCGAAAATAGCAGCATATGCTCGCTGAACCAGTTGGACACTTTCAAAGAAGTTTTCAATTAATTTCTGAATGGGTTAATTAAATTTGCTTCTAAAAGTCCAAAGAATCCATGAACTTAATTATGTTTATTCGAAAAAAAAATATGACATCTTGCAAAAATAGGTTGGCACTTAATATTCTTTTAAAGATTTGCCTTTGGCAACATTTTAAAGTATTTTGGTCAATGAAAAAATGAGTAAACTAGAACTCTTAATTGGATTTTCTTCACACTTACCGAAAATGGCAACAGACAAATAAACATTTTCAAGGAAGTTTCCAAGAAATTTCTAAATGAAGTACTAAATTATGAAGATTTTCGGGTTCGGTGGAAAATTAAGTCCCTACTTGTTTTCGTATTTTTGCTGTTTAAAGCTTATTGGATCCGAAAGCCTATACTTTGGTATTCAATAAAATCGATCTGGTAATATATTACCTATTAATAGGATATACGAAAATTAATACTATGTGTTAACAACACGTGCCAGTCAGCATAAAATATAGCTCTATTTTACCTTTTATTATGTTAAATAAAACGCTGTTTTTATTTTTGTGTATCAAACCAAAGATTTCAAACTCTGCATTTGCTTCACTGACTTAAAAAAGTCTGTTTTTTTTTACAGGAAAAGCTATAATTTACCACTTATTTGTTATTTCGTCTTACTTTATTTGCACTTTTTACTGTTTATACTATCAAACTTAAACTTAAACAGACATAAATTATTAATAATTATTGCTTTTCCTGACATACCATTTTGCTCTTGTTCTGTAAATAATTTACATTTCCGAAGTTAAATGTGCAGTACTCGCTAGAGCAAGAATAGTAATGCAAAATGGCAAATTATCGCAATCTACATCAAAGAATCTTCTCTATTAACGCGTCATGGGAGCAGGATTATTTGTCTAGGTACTCATGCCAGAAAAGGATTAGCTGACTCTATTTTAATTAATATATACTCCCTATAGAAAGTTTACTTCATTACATTACATTACATTACATTACATTACATTACATTACATTACATTACATTACATTACATTACATTACATTACATTACATTACATTACATTACATTACATTACATTACATTACATTACATTACATTACATTACATTAGTAGTAGAAGGAATCACCGGCTTTTACTGAGTTTCGGACCAGTCTATAGGAAGTGTCTCGCCTTCGCCAAATTTTAATTAATAATTAACTGAAAAGGACAATCGGCGCCAGTGAGAATCTATCACGCTAGCAGGCGTGTCAGGGTTTGAATTTGAATGTCCTAACCCGCTGAACTGAGCAAAACCCCTTTGTGGCGTGAGTACAAAATTTCTATTTACGTTGTCTTGCATTAAAAACTTCTGCTTCAACTGTTTAATTTATTCAAACAAATGAAAACGGCATATCTCTTGCCCTAAGGTAATAATATCATGTTATATACACCAAGGCATTAAACGACTCATTTTGTTTCTAGCTTCAAGTGTTTAAAGTTTGTTGTAATCATCACACGAGAGAGATTGTAGAAAGTTTGGTTTCGTGTTACTTGCAGAAATGCATTTAAATATGAAATAATAATTAAAAATACATAGAGAGGAATAATTACTTCAATCAAGTACACTCAGAATTCGTTACCATAGTAAATGCTGAACCTTTTTGTCTATTTGGAACCACAGGCAAGAATTATTGTTATTTACAAATTTTTAGAGTAAAACATAACGTTGTTCTGTTATGTTTTCCTGTAACAACTTGTACTTAATAACAAATGTTGCCTGGGGTTCCAAATAGGCAAAAACGTTTAGTATTTACTACGATAACGAATGCTCAGTGTATTTGCTAACATTTATATGCACCAGACAGAAAAATAATTATTTGTTCAGGCTTACCAGAGCAAGAAACAGAAACAGGATTAAAAGACACAGTCGTTTAATATACTTTATATACATTTATACTATTTTTAGCACGACTTAAAAAAATATTCTTCTTTCTTTCCATACTAATCCGTATTCATCCACTGCAGGATGTAGGTCTTTTTCACGTCTTTTCATGTTTGCCTATTTGGCATTTTTGAAGCTGGTGTTTACCGGCTACTTGCTTTATATTATCCATCTCTTTTGAAGTCTACCGATACTTCTTTTAGATATTCTAGGTCTCCACTGTGTAATAATTCAGTGTGTTCATTTTACATCTTCCAGTTAACTTGTACTGTGTGTCTTATTTCCTCATTTCTGATCTTGTTACTCATAAATATACAATAAATAGTAATAAATAGTAATAAATTTTCAATAGATAAAATGGCGGATTCAATATGGTGGACAAAAATTATTAGTTATAATTAGTTTTTTTTTTCATAAATATATTTATATAATACTTACTTAAAGTGTATTTATGAAAAAAAAATTCGCCATTTTATTTATTGAAAAGTTATTACTATTTATAAAATGAACGACCTCTTAAACGCTTATTTACCAGTTTTGGAAAAAAATGTTTATTTTCGGTTTTTACCAGCTTTATGATAAAATTTTGCCACTGCGTGTGGTTTTGAAACAAACTAGGGATCAGGGAGGTCTTTTATTGTCAAATTTCTTTAAATCGCTAAAAAAAACTTGAAAAAAACAGTTTGGTTTGGACTGTGGAATGTTATGAAATATTTCTTTTGACATCTGCAATGTTAAAGCCCCCAGACTCCCCACCACTGGACATAAGAAAATATGTGTAAGTTTTTTACGCTCAAAAATACATAGAAAAAATATAGTTTGGTTTACAAAAAACTAACTTTATTTTTTTTTTGTGGTACTGTGTAATTATTTTAAATCTGTATAATATGGTATAATAAATCTTGTGACGTTTATGCGATTTTTTGGCGCGATCTATACTCAAAAAATTTAAGTTACTAGGATTTCTTACCAACATTATGTTATGTAATTATTACACCATATATTATGTAAAATTATATTAGATATTATGAAGTAAAATGATTTGCAGTGCAAATTTATAAAATTTATTCTGTAAAATTTTATTTTACACGATTTATTATAAAATTTTATAGAATTTATTTCGAAAATAAAAAGTTTAGCTAAAATTTTTACTTAAATACGTTTTTTTAGTTTTAAATTCAAAATAAATAAAGCAATAGTTAATTTTCCAAAATCGTCAATTATGAAAAAGCTACTACGTTTTAAAGCGAAAGAAATAAAATAAAAGGCTTCATGTTACGGCATGGCAATTTAAAAATAGAATTTAGTCGATTGGACACAATTTTATTTATTTCTTAACTGTACCTAAAGGACTTCTATTGCTTCCAGCCATAGCTACAGAAACAATAAAATAATTTACTATATCTCAGGAGGTTTTATAACAGAGTTTATAAAAAAAACACTTATTATACTCGTTGCTACCTCTAGCTAGAAGAGATCTTCTAGAGTATTGCACATAGACAAAAAATATTCTTATATGTGACCCTGCACAAAGAAATCCAACTAGTGTGTAAAATTTACGCATCTCGTTTTTTTTTGGATTCTTATGTAAATTTTTTTAAGTTTTTGGCAAAAAAAAGAAATACGTGAATTAGACACAATAAAAAGTAGGTTTCTTTGTGTAGGGTCACATATAAAGGGTTTGTGATATTTGTATTAAACACTTGTTGCTGGTAGGTATAAAAATTCTTGAGATAAACGTATTAAATCAATTTTAAAAAAGTCAATAATTTGTTCTTTATTTTTGTATTTAAAATACTCAGTATAACTATCTAATGGCAATTTGCCTCCTCTTATTCAGGTTTCTTTAAAACTCACTACAAGAAATTTTATATTCAAACCAAACGCTTTTACTTAGTTTAAGTTTGAACCTTTTGGTCTAAATAAGATACGTATTCAACTTCAATGAAGAAAATCATTTGATTAACAAAACGCTTTTATTAAATTAAAAGATTATAACTTTTAAAATGTCTTTCCATCTGTCTGATTGTCCATTTGTAACGTTTCTAGTCTGCAGGTTGGCTACTAAAGTTTTACAAAACATTACCATCGGTAAGCACACGAAGTCTATTAATTTAGAAAAAAATAAATAGATTCAAAGAATTAGATATTGGAGACAAAAAGTAGGTCTACAAAGTTTTACTTCGGCTTAAGTAAATAAACATTGAAAAAAGTAGATATAAAAACAATAAAATAATAAAAACTCTAAAAAATAATGTTTTTCTTCAAGCGTACTAAAATGTTCATATTTTGTAACTGAAGACACTAGTTAGAAGTGATATATTTTTTTACAGTGAAAAAATGAGTTTATTGTTGTACGCCGTAAAAACAAGTAAGTTAGAAAAACCACCACTGGCGGCAGCACTCTTTGACTTTAATGACAGCCATACTTGAAACTTATTTGTTTATTATGTAAACAGGTAGTTGATTCGAGATTCTGTGCTAAAACCTTGTGTGAAATTGGTTAAAAATGATTGAAGAAGAATATATGGTTTATACACCTCCGAAATTGCAAATGCTACATTAGACAAGTTACCATCGAAATCGCGAAAAGTGTACGATTTAGCATACAAAAAAATTTAAAATGAGCTAAGGAAGGTTTAAGTTTATTTCGAAAGGGTTTTACTGGCCTACTTTAATAAAAAAAAAACATACCTTATTACTGAGTAAATTAAATTCAAAAATTAATATTTAAAAAAAATATATAGAAAAAAATCAAAACTACAAATAATGGTCCACTACCCCAATATATTTCAAAAAACCGACCGCGGTTTCGGGCCTTTATAAATACAATACAATCTGTATTACACAACTAGATCCATTATCAAGGTATACGTTTAAGAAATATGGACATAAAGTCCACTAAAGGCTCTAGTTGTCTAACTCCAAATTTTTCAAAAATGAGATTTTTATCAAATTTGCTTTATTATCTGATTACCAACATACTTCAAAAAAAAAAAGTTGCATTAAACCAATATCAGCCTCAAAAAATTCAAAAATGTAAATATTTTAAGTCGCTAAGTGTCCAAACTCCATCATATGATTGTGAGAAAACAATTAAATGAGAACTGTCACTAATGTCCAACTATTTCTCGACAACAGGGGATCCCGTTTCAAATATTTGTTAATTTACTGTTTGATGATAATTATAATTATTGCCATTAATAATGTATATATATTATGCCTACCTAGTAGTAATATTATATATTAAATATAAAAATATAAATTTTTTGTAATAATATTACGCGATATAATACGATAGGTATCCTCTTTTATCTTCCCTTGGAGTTAGACCATTAGTGAATTTAGATTTTGTTGTTAAAATTTAATTTTCAAATAATTTATATAAAATAGATAACAATGAAAAGTTTTAAATACATTAACACATTTCAAACATTTTTACCTGTGAACAAGCTAGTTTTAAAGTTCTAAATTGCTATAATTAAGTTTTAAATCGTTTTTTACGTCTCCTGAAAAATATGACGTTTTGGAGTTAGCCCGTTAGAGCCTTTAGATGACGATATGCTTTTTTTACTCGTCTGTAGTTTCCGGACTCCGCTTCGCGTCGTCCGTAGATTTTACAGACTAGTAAAAAAAAGCTTCACTTTTCCTCTTTGTAAAACAATATACTATTTTTTCTTTTATACGAGGAAAAGCGAAGCATTATATATTTTCAGCACTGTTTATCTTTCATTTTTCTTTTCTCGCTCCACAACCCCTGCAGGGCCATCTCTAAGGGATACAAAAAAATTAAATTAAAACTGCTGCAGATATGAATTATTATATTGCCTAATAGAACATACACAAAAACGGATTGTGTATAATAAAATGCTTGATTTTAATATTTCTTAGTTAAAATTAAACTTTTTCTATAGAGGAAAGTCGCCTAATTTCGGATACCATTTACAATGTATTCAATATTTAATACTCGGTATTACTTTTTGATATTTTTTTTATATAACCAGATACAACTTATTATAGCGAACCATGATTTATTATAAAAGCAATTTTATTACAGTTTATTTTTTCCAAAAAACACGGTTAGCGCATTTTTGTGCATTTGAAAAAGGGCTCCTAATTTCAATCAAATGCACAAAAATGGTCTATCCGAAATTAGGCAACTTTCTGCTTTTTAGATTAGAAATTTGTAGAATGTTTACGTTTTCAAATTGCTTAATTATGAATAGTGGATCAACTTAACTAACATCATAACTTACCCAAGACAGAATCACGAACTTTTATAACGATTATTTATAAAATAAACAAGCATAATAATGCAACTGAGCACAAAACTGCCATTTGCAATATAAACGATTTGTGCTGCCATTTAAAGGGGAGAAGCTCTACCGTTATCATATTACAGGACGGATTTAGTTTGACTTTTGGCTTCACATAAAAGTAGGTTTCTGTTTACCTTTGCAGACAGTATCTTAAATACACTACTATCCGAAATTTGGAAACCATCCGAAATTAGGCTCATTTCCTCTATGCAGCTATTTACAATATAAAAATTTTTTGCAAAAAAATGAACCGACTTCTGTCGCTAAAAAGTAAAAAATAAAAAATAAGCCGGTGCCAATTTCACCACTCCCTAAATTAAATACTAACAATTATTTATGTTGTTAAATTGTTTGCTGTGAAATTGGCACCGACTTATTTTTTATTTTTTACTTTTTAGAGACAGAAATCGGTTTTTTTTCCGAAATTTTTTTATTTTTTACTTTTTAGAGACACAGAATTTGTAGATCTGTAAGGTCATCTAAGCTAAATTATAGTATTCCTTGCATCTCGGCAAGCTGCTGACGTCACAACGCACTATTAGTGCGTTGTGGCGTTATTATCTTAAAGATAAATTTCTAAAAAATTAATTTATTTCAGCGACCAAGAGTCCAACCAACCTTATTTTAAACGAAATACTAAATAAAATCTTTGTAAAACTTTAAGCGTTAAGTAATAATCAAATAACGCCTTATGGTATAATCACAAATTTTATAATTTTCTCTTGGTATTTTAATATTGCAGGTCTACAAAATCAAGTTTAGCGGCATTTAAAAGATTTTTAGCCTGCCGTAATCATTGAGTGACCCCTTAATCAAGTTATCCGAATAATCCAAGTTGTTCGATCATTTTCTAAAAATTTGGTTGGTATTAGAACCAAATTAAGCCGGTTTTAAATGAAATTACGTTAAAACGATTAGATTTATCTTGATTATCCGGCTTACCCGGCATTATCTGAGCGTCAAATTAAAACGGGACCACCTCAGGAATGTCCTCTTTAAGTAGCACAAGGTTTTATCAAATTCCGTTCATCCGTTCCAGTTATGCGGGAACAAACATAAAAAAAAACAAAGTCACACGTCGAATTTATAACCTCCTCCTTTTTTGGAAGTCGGTTAAAAATTATATAACCAAATTACAAGTAGTATACCTAATTATTATTATTCTAATCAGATTGCGTCAGCCTGATACAGCGGCGTGTATCTGGTCTAAAGAGTGCTTATCCTCGCTTCCCTGCGCTCGACAAACTAGTTTTGCAGCGGTTTTCGCCCGTGCGCTTCTGACTTATATATCAGTTTTATTTTTAATCGTACGAAAAACCGATGAGGAATTCAGGTGTACAATTTTGAGGAAATCTTGGAGGTAATCTCTCGAAGAAGTCCGAGGAAATCCCATCTTTACCAAACGTGGGACATTTTTTAGATAATTTTTAAGATAGTCTTGAAAGAAATTTCGACGAAATCTAAAGGACTACCTCCTGAAAAGAATTTATATGTACAATTTCTTTCGCGGTTGACGGTTCCAAAGAAGCCTAAGAGTTTTTTGGGGGCTACTTGGGATATATCTGCAGGTCTTGGGTATACCTGTTCTAGATATTGTAGCCTTTTGCGAGCAATGGCTTCGCAGAAGCACATAATGTGTTCGGCCGTTTCTGGTGCTTCAGAGCATAGACGGCAAATGTCGATTTCAGATTTTCCAATTTTTTTAAGATGATATCTTAACGGGCAGTATTCGGTTAACAGCCTTGTATAGGTCTTTAGGTCCGCCTTGCTGAGATCGAGTAACTTTCTTGTTCGTTCAGGTTCATATTTTATGAATATTTTGGCCTGTCTTAAGTTTTAGTCTTTCCAATATCGAGTTTTGATTGTGGTTTCCCATTCCTTAATTGCCTCTACCTGATGGCTTTTGTTAAAGCCACAGAAAGGTTCAGGGCCAATAAATTAATAAATTGAGTCCGCAGCCTCATTGCCTTTAACACCCTCGTGTCCTGGCATCCACATCAAGGAAACCTTGTTGGTTTCTGCCTGTTGTTTATCCGAGAATATGCATATTTTTGCCCTCTTTTGCCCTTATTCAGGTATTCTTGAGCACAAATTTTTATGGCGTATGTTTCCACCTGGAAAATGGATGGAGTTTTCCCCATTGGTATCGATAGTTGGCATCTCGGCCCATGTATGCCCGCACCAACTCCTGACTCCATTTTGGACCCATCTGTATAGTAGCAGATCATCCCATTTTCCATGTATTTGATTTAAGTCAGTGTTTAAATCCCTACATGGCTAAATAAACTTTAAAATATTGTTAATTTAATTTAAATTATTTAACTTAGTCATCTTATAGTGTAGGTATAAGATTAAATATTCATACTTTTATATTCTTAATTTAAAGACCTTAAAAGCATTAATCAAAGAGCCGGCTTAGACTAATAATATCCTTATTAAAATTGAATTAATTTATTCATTCTATAGAAGTTAATTTACAGGAAATATATTTTAATATTCTGTTATAATTTTGTAGCAATTAACTGTAAGGCTGGGAGGAACAAGGGACATAAGCTCATAATAGTATATTAAAGTAACACCTGTTTTTAGCGCACCAGTACAAGTTTAGAAAACGAGCCGCTTGCTATTTAAAATAAAAAAAAAGTCCATTTAAATTGATGGCTAATTTAGGGATTTTTGTTTTGGGTTGGCATTACAATTTTCGCCACTCAAAGAACCAATAATAGTTTGATATATTTTATACTTAGCTCGTCTGTTTTTCACTGTAAGTAACCTAACGACAATTTTGACACCGAAAAATTTAACTTAAAACCAGCTGAACAATTGCAAGCATCTTGTCAAAACACCGGCACTAGGCACTAGTTTGGACTTTATGAAAAGGAAAGTTGTGTGATCACATGAATAGGCAACCATTAATAGACCTGCATTTATTAAAGTTTGAAAGTCTGTATAATTTTTTTAAATGAGATATACTAAAAAAACATTTTACTACTTTAAACGCCAATATCTCCAAAAGAATGAATTTTAGGAAAAAATAGTAACATCGATATCTTATTTAGAAATGAAGTTATCGAATTTACAGACACAGACAGACAGACAGACAGACAGACGAAAATTTTTTTTTACTGATTTTGACTCAGAAAGGTATAAAACGTCGAGAAATGTGAAAAAAAACATGGTCAAAGATTTTGACTTTTCGGCGAAGATTTCAAGTCATCGGCACTCTTATATAGTAGCACTAAGTGCCGTTGTAAACATACTTTTCTAGACAAATTGGACTTTTTAAAGTCCATTTGCACAGAAAACGTCAAGCAAAATGTATTTGTCCTGTTGCCAACCCTAGTAGTAGTAGTAAATTTTGGGTTGGCCAAAGCCGGACAACTAGGCCATTTCTGGCCCTTTTTGTCACCCCAGGCAATCCCAGCCATTTACCAACCCTAAATAAAAAAAGTACTAACCTCTAATTGGCCTATAAGATACTTATAGTGTTCTTATAATAAGAACACGCAAAATGATTGTGTTATATGCTTATAATAGTCGCAAAATATAAAAAATATATTTTTTAATGCTACACCGACACTGTCTAAAAGTTTTCGTTCCCCAAATAAAATGTTTATTTCATTTTCGGTCAAAATGGCCCGAGCCCTTCTCATTTAGATGCTAAGTGCTAAATAAAGAAGGTTGTCACATTTTTAAAAAATTTGTTAATAAAATTTTAAAAAGTAAAAACTTTTTTTTATTGCAACTTGATGCATACTTAGTCAATTATTATGTTTATAATACCTTATTTATCCAATACATACAGATAATAAGACAATTACCAGCTTTATTTTAAATAGATAAACTCAATAATAACCCCCGCGTGGCTTTTACTTTATTGAGTGGATAATTATTTATTTTACCCACTCAACTGTCACTTGTCAAATTATTTTCTTGTAAATGTCATTAAAATTTTTAATAAAAATATGAATTCCTAAGCTATTTATTGGATAAAACCTTTTATGGCACTCATGGGTAAACCGATATTGCCCTCTCGAAAATTAACCAGCTTGGCTGACGCCTCGCAGGGTAATTTTCTCATGGGCAATATCTTACTTTACCCACTAGTACCAGAAATAACTATTTCTGGTCGATTTTTTTTTGTGATCAGATAAATATGGTTAATTTCCCTTGTTTCTTTGAGCTCTTTAACTAATTACTACACCTACTCAACGGCTGGTATGATTTTATATATAGATATATTTTATCATTTAATTGGTAGCATGTGTAGTAAACACATTTTAGTGCCTAATCAGGTAACATGTCGTAATTATTTGTAATTTAAAGTCAATTTTTTATAACTTTTAGCGACCCTAACTTTTACATAAAGTAGTTTTTTATGGTACCTACTTCGAAAGAAGAAGATAATTTAAAAAAAGAAACACAATAAACTTGATGATGCTTTTTATGTATAACCACTTGAGGGGTAACTTTTTTAAAATGAACCAACTACTTACTCAGATTTTGATAGGAAATCGTGTTAGTATATTACATAACTAGTGTGGAAAGTGACATATTTCACGCAAGTGGCAAGGTTTACGAACGAGCCGCTAGGCGAGTGAGGAAACACCACTAGTGTATGTAATACACTTTCCAATGAAAAAGTCCAATTTACACTATTTTTCCTAGGATCCCGAAAAAACAAAAAGTTTTTTATTTTTAAAATTTTCTAATTTTTATTAATTTTTAAGCAAAGCAAATCACAAAATAATTATAAAGAACATACAAATTTATATATGTATGTCAAACAGAAAATATGATTTTCATTTAGCTTTAGTTTTCTTGGTTTTATATTTAATACAATACATATCTGTTTAATGGGTTGCCTATTCCTAAATAAATGTAAACTTGAGTTTACTTATTAAATTAGATGTATGTGGTTATGCTGCCATATAAGACAGTAAAATTGTACCGTTTAACATTTCATAAGAAAAATACTGTGTATTTTGATGTTTTTTATGTAATGTAAGGTAACTAAATAAAAAATTAAGTAATTTTTATAAGATCTAGACTGTCTAGACTAGACAGTAATGGTCAAAATAATAACGTTATAACTCTAGTTTCTATTTTTGACATGGAAAACAGAAATATTTGGATTAAAACACTTAAAAGATATAAAAAGCTGTGGTGAATGGTCGAAAATGGTTTATAAAACAAGGTGAATAAAATTCGTAGAATCCACGAGGTAAATAGCTAAATAAAATTAGGCAAACCTCCATACATAAATATCACACGAGTGTGATATAAAAATATAAACTAGTGCGATATGAGGCGTTTTCTAAAGAACAAAAGAGTGTACTACATGTCATTTTCATAGAGTATCGTAGGAAAAATATTAAGTTTTTATAAAAACTGTGTTTTGCATGCCTACTTAGACTTACTGCTTACTTACACGCTCTCATTTTTTACCTTGTTTTGTAGTATTATTATTTATTTAGTGCCTAATAGTTTGAATTATTATTATAATAATGCATAACTTATTAATGGCTAAGTAATCTCTCAATGAGTAATAATTTAAATAATCATGGTACTATAAAAAAAAATTATTTTATGTCTTATTAAGAGAAGTTGCTTATTCTAAATCATGCAAAAATATAATTCACGCAAAGTGACAACTTTATGCATTTTGAACATAATTCAAACGATATACACTTGAATGGATTGTGTTGTCAATAACAACTGGTTTTCCCCTTTGTATAAAATACGGTTTTGTTTCATAAAATGAGCATGTAGAACATGGTATAACATGCAGTACATACAATAAATGACGTTCATACATGGTGCAGGTGTCGATAATATTTCTTTATGAAACAGTCTTATTATTATTATGAAATTTGATAAGCATAATAAGCCCTGAAGAAAAATGATGAATTTTGAAATATTTAAAATAATTTGTATTGTCAATTTCAGAAAGATTAAATGATAATTATCCAATTAATTATAATTAATTCTAATTAAGCATAATTAGCTTAATTTAACGTATATTATTTCAAAAATTGCATATAGTTTAATTCAGAAATTCTCTCTTTGGACTCGTTTGGAGTCTATACCTTTTAGGACTTTTTATTGAGTTCCGTACGTTAAAAATGGAAAACGACAACCCTTATAGGATCGCTCGGTTGTCTATTCGTCCATCCATCCGCGTGTCACAACCCTTTTTCTCAGATAGTTAGTAAAATTCCTTTTGTTTGTTTCAGGCTGATAAATTCGAGAACCTTCGAGGAATTCAATATTCTCCACTGGACATGGCTGAGTATATATTTTGGACTGGAGATGAAAAAGGAGTTACTTTGGCTATAGAGGAGTTTCTACAAGAAGGAACGGTAAATAAATCTGTGGCTTGGTTCTAAAAGGGCCAATGACACTTTTTCCGTATTTTGAGTTATACCAACGAACTATTTCTACGGATTCTACATCCAAAAATATCAAAAAAAGTTCCTTTAAAGGTTACGTTACTTTTTATAATGCCTCTCCTTTAATATTAAATTTAGGTGTTTTGGTGAAGAATACTTTTTTGCTCAGTTTTAAATGAAGAATCACCCAGCAGTATTAAAATGTTATTGATGCTCTTATTTGTTCCCCATTAAATATCTCATCGAAGGGCTCATTTCCGGACCTTTATAGAAACTTTTTTTCATATTTTTGAATGTAAAATCACCTCTTAAATTTTGGCATTGCAGTTACTGATCACCCTGTATCTGGCACTAAAATTCCATTTATTATTATATATATATTTTATTGAATTATAAATACAACCTTCTATTTCAGATGAGTCGGGAAGAAGCTCTCTCGTTCCTGCAGGAAATCAAATACAATCTGGACTATCTGAAAGCTCATTACACTCAACTTGGTCTTAATTCGAAAGAACATTCGAAGGTAATCGCTTACTTAACCTCTTCAGGCGTAAATATTTAAAATTCGAAGTACCAAGTTAGGCAAAAAAATAAGTAATTATAATAGTTTTGTTACGTAATAGGTATTTTAAAACTTGGTTAAACTCACATCGTTTTCAAAACAATATTAAAAATAAATTAACAGTGAAAAACATTTTTAAGAACCAGCTTTTATTTAAGTGCACTAAAAAGAAGTAAATAAAGTTTCAAGTAAATCAAACCCATAATGTTATACAGAGCGGTCCAAAAGTCATCCCCCCTCTTAACTTTTGAACCAGTTGAGATATCGACTTCAAAGTTGAAACTTTTAAATAAGACAACTTAAACTATCTTTTAGCAAATATATAGTACTTTCAGCTCTTAAATTGTGGGCAGGGGGGCATGGGGGCATATTTTTTTAAATGGAAAGGGGGGTCGTGTAATAAATCATTTTAAAACTTATAAAATTCTCCATTTAACTCTATATTTTTTAATTGAAAATGGGTATTAATGTTAAAATTCCTCTAAAAAAAAACAAATAATTTTTTAAAAATGCCTAATTTCATCATAAAAATTGTTAATTATACTTTTAAACTAATTTTAGTTGATATAAATAAAAATTTATAAAAAAAAACTTAAAAAATCGAATGTTTTAGCACAAAAAATTGAAAAATCAAAACCTTAAAAAACATTTTTTAAAAATTTTAAAATATTAGTTTAAATAGAGAATTTTATAAGCTTTAAAATGATGTATCACACGACCCCCTTTCCATTTAAAAAAATGTCCCTCCGTGCCCAGCTGCCCACATTTTAAGAGCTGAAAATATCAAATATATGCTAAAAGATAGTTTAACTTGTCTTATTTAAGAGTCCTAAATTTGAAGTCGATATCTCAACTCGTTCAAAAGTTAAAAGGGGGGGGGTGACTTTTGGACCGCACTGTATTAGAAACAATAAAGTTATATTTATCTAGTTACACAAGTAACTATTTTCATAATCTCATTGTACAAACGTCTTTTGCAAACTACTAACAAAACCTAATTGGATCCGAAACTTACTACAACTAAATATTTAATATGGCAGGATGACACACTTAAACTTAACTTCACAGGATCAAGAGCTATCCGCAAATCACGTGACTCCGAGCAAGGGTCACATCTCCGGCAAACCTGAACTGCAAAGTAACTTTGACATTAACCGACTGCGCCAGGAAGTCAACAAGAAACGGTCCTCTGAACTCCCGACGGTTGTTCAAAATCTACAAGGCTCTGGAAAACAATCTGGTAGGTTGACAGGATTTTATTATACAGGGTTTATTTAAAATAGGGTCCAAAATTTTAAGGCTTAATTCTACATCATAAAATATGACAAAAAAAATCCTATAAACATATGTAGTAAGAAAGCTAAGCCCCTTTGAAAGTGGCTAAAAATTCGGTTTTTATTTAATAACTCAGGAACCTTTTGAAATATAGAAACGAGGTTTTGCACGTGAACTAATCGTATTAAGGCCTATCTTCGTATGTTACTTTCATGTACTTATTTTAACCAGGGGCGTGCGAAAAGGGGGGAGCTTATCAGTTTTTGTCCCAAACTTTTTTCTGTGTAACTTTTTTGTGATTTTGTTTTTGGAATATGATTTCCCAGGTCAAAATACATACAAAAACTTTGTTGTAATACTGTAGGATTAACCGTTTTCGAGAAAAATTAATTTGAAGGTGAAATTTCACGGTTCGAGGACGAAAAATAAATAGTAAAATGTAAAATACCAAAAGTTCATTCGACCTAGGATCTTTCTTTATTTTATTAAACTATTTTTTTGCACTCGGTAAGTACCATACTTTTTTAAATACTTGTGCATGCGCTTCTTATTGTTTTCTGCGATTTTTTTCAAATACAGTAAGTTTTTCCTCTCATAGAACTTGATTTTTTTCCTGAGAATTTCATATCAGTCGGATATTTCATTCTTAATTTATTCTTCTTATTTAGAATTTAATAATTAAAAAAAAAACTTTGTTGTTTTTGGAAATTTGAACCTGCTCGAAAATTGTAAAGAGAAAAAATAGAAAATGAAGAAGTTTTTAAGAAAAATCTAGGAAGTATGATAAGATCGAAGTTTTAAATTTCGTTAAATATCTTTTGAAATAATCCGTAGTTTAACACTGAGATTTGTATTTTAATTAAAGAAAAATAAATTAAATTAAAATTGAATTCGCAGAAAGCAATTAATATGCAAAATCAAAGTGAATCGTTTATATATAAAAGGATCTGGCCCATCATCAAGTTATCAAATTCAAGTCTGGTTTGGCGCAGCTCTCAACTCCACACTATCCTTAGTAAACTCTTTCATTACTCTAAAATTTCTATACTCTACATCCTTTGTTCTTTGTGAGCAGTAATCCATCTCTCATGTCCGAGTATGTAACTCAGCATTTGATTTCTTCTCCTTATTAGCCCTTTTTACTGATTTTTTCCCATTTTGTTATTTCTCTGACTATCCCCACAAACAAGGAACATTTCTGGCGTGGTATAAATACTAGTCTTTTAATGTTAAACAATTCAAGAATTTACATTGAGAGCGGTTTTAAGTTTTTCATTGTACATGTACAATAAAAAAATATTTAATTTTTTTTATCAGAAAATTATTTTTCGGGTAGATTTATGTCTTTTAATACAAGTCAAATAAAATCATTTTGTTTTATTATTTTATTTTTTAAGAATTCCGAAACAGTTATAATTTTTAAGAAACATTAATATGCAAGTTTAACGGCGACCAATATTAAAAAAAAAAATACGAATTGACTATAGTAGGTAGACTTGGTGTACTATAAAAATATAGGGGAAGTCGGGGTTAACTGGGCCGCTTTTTTTTATATCGAGTTTTTGAAAAACCTGTAAACAATTTTCAAATATTTTCTATAGCAAAAGGTAGAGTAATACCATAGTTAGAACATATTAATACTTCAGACAAATATTATTTATATAAAAAAAAATATTAACGATAAACCAGTTAACCCCGCTGGACCAGTTAACCCCATAGGGCAGGGTTAACTGGACCACTACTTCGGGTTAACTGGTCCACTAACAAAAATGTATTGTATTGTAATTATTGTGAATAAAAACGATTTGAAATGAAATAAAATTTAATTCTAACATAAAAATAGACAACATATGTTAAATATTAGATATATCTGAGGGTTAACTGGTCCGGGGTTAACTGGACCTGGCCCAGTTAACCCTGAACTAATTAATATTGACATAAGTGGTCCAGTTAACCCCTAATCAGTTAACCCTGAGTGACACCACTGAATAAAATCATAAAATTTTATTACTTAATAAGATATTAGAAAAATTATGCAGAATAATTAATAAAATACTCAGTATATTAGATAAAATATTAGTCTAGATCCTCCTATTAATAAAAAAGTATTAATTAAAAAATAAAAGTTAAGGTAAATACCCACTTTTCATCGAAAAAAATTAACTTTCTTTACTAGAACTTACACGTGGACAACACGGTCCGTCATAATACTTTAAACAATACTACTAACTAAATATCACTAGAATTTGCCCTAAGGCGCCAATACTAATAAAAACAAGTTGATAAAATCCAGGTGGACCAGTTAACCATGTGGCCCAGTTAACCCTGACTTCCCCTACCATTCGCCATAATTCTACAAATGACTTTTTTTGCGCGTTAAAATTATATAGTGCGCAGAGTACGCCTGCCATTAGTGTCATCTCGTTAAATTTTTGTGAACTTTTAAATATGGACGCCGATAAACTCTTAAATTTACAGGTTAAAACTGCGTTTGTGTTTGGTGGATACCTTAAAAACTGAAACATGATTAGTGAAATAAAAAATAAAAACAAAACTAGGCAAATCCACCATAATTAAAATAGATCTAGTTACTCTAATTAATATGCATAAAATTTTAATTACACTTTCGCATTTTTGAATGCATACATTATAATAGTTTTAGTTTTGTTGGTCCAAACTGTTGTTAATGTACAAATAGATGAATATTCATATACCAATCATTATTCAAATTAGTGATCGAAAATTTAACGATACGCTGTTTTAACAACATACTGAAAGTTTTTCAAAGTTTTGAATAATATAGGGAAAAACGATCCAAATCACATTTTGAATAACGCTGATTCTATAAAATCCACATAAATAAATATTGATTATAATCAAAGCTTTTTAGAATACTTGTACATTTTTTTTAATATTATTTACACTACCTGTTATAGGCTATTTGGCTCTTTATAGATACATAATTAAACAAAAGATTAATATTTCTTTTTAAAAGGTTACCTATATTGTATATTTTACAACTTCTACAAGTATTTAAACTTTTACTTGAAAATGTGCAAGAGTTTTATGAAGGCTAATATTTTCAGGTTAGGTTACATTTTAGTGCTGACTCTACAGTAACTTTCCATCACGTAAATGTAACCTAATCTGAAAATATTAGCCTTCAGAAAACTCTTGAATATATTCGACGCTAGCTCTCCGACTAGTCCAAGTGATTTAGATAGTCTTTATCGTTATGGGCGTTGCCTTTTATAACTTAAATATTAGCAATGTTTGTTATTCCGTACCCCCCTCCTACATATATTTTCCTGTTACGCCCTCAAGAGCTGCCCCTACCTCTATATATGTATTTTTTTTATTTTAATTTTTCATATGAATTTTGACATCATATTAAAATAGTCGGAGAGCTGGCGTCGAAAATATGCAAGAGTTTTCTGAAGACTAATATTTTCAGATTAGGTTACATTTTAGTGATGGAAAGATACTGTAGAGTCAGCACTTTCGGTACTGGGACACCTGGCGCTGGGCCTTTGCGAGCGTGAATTAATTAAAATTAAAAGATCAAAAATCCCTAGATTTAAATTTTCAAAAAAAAGTTTAAGAAATATAATTATGTAAATTAAACAAAGACTAATAATAAGTTAAGAATTGACAGTTTATAAAAGTATATACTGCGCGTTTGTTGGTTAATAACCGAAAAATATATATAAGAAAGTTATCTATCTGTCGACTAAATTATGGATTTTCCTTTTGGGAACAAGTAAACAGATAACAGTGACCACATCAATAGATAGCACCATGCTTTTATATCTATCTAACGTTTTATTTGAATATTAGCAATATATGATTCCCAAAAAGGATGAAATGGTAGTATTCACTGTTTCCTATTCATTCGATTTTAACGACAGATAGATAACTTTCTTATATTTTTCGGTCATTAACCGACAAAAGTGCAGTATATATTTTTATAAACTGCCAATTCTTAACTTATTTAACTCTGCTTAACCGGCTAAAGGTTCATATAGTGGTTTGGTATATATATATATATATATCTAACGTTTTATTTGAATATTAGCAACATACAGGCTACACAGTGCTGATGATTCCCAAAAAGGATTAAATGGTACTATTCACTGTTACCTGTCCATTCGATTTTAACGACAGATAGATAACATTCCCGTGCAAAAGTGGGCTTCACAGCTAGTCTTATAATAAATAAAATTATTTTTTCAGGATCTGAACAGGAAAAGAACCAAGATGAAGATTACGACGAGCTTCTGGAACGTCTCCGAGTGGCAGATTTCCTCTACACCGAATACTCACTGGAAGAGGTGATTTATCAATTGGCTAAGGTGATGTTCACCCAAAGCTTGACAAGGGGAAGCGAAGAGGCGCAGCAGGCGTTGCAGAAATTCACTAACTTCCTGGAAGCTGAAGCAGAACAAGGACGCATATCTCGCGCTTTAGAAAAGAAAGTTCTAGGTAAGTGGAGCGCCTAGGTACAAAATACGCGTTTCGACTACCGGTGAACCTTTCATGTTATGTGATTTTGCTTCAACGGTAAACACCACTAAGCTTTAACAGATTTCATTAAATAAACCATTAAAAAAAGCTCTGAAGTTGGCGTTCACCTGTGATTAGATCATATCAGATTCACATGGTATCTATATAAGTTGATTTCCTGCTTTTTTAAGACTTTTTAATAACGTTTTCAGAAAAAAACTTAAAATAGTTTTTTTTTTAATTTTTCATGTTTTTATTAAATATTCTTTTTGCGAAAAACGAAAAATAAAAAAATTCAAAAAATAAAATTCAAAATTTTCCATTTTTTTTTATATTTTCTTTTTGTAGAATTGACCCTTATAATAAAATTAATTTTTCCTGAAAAAATTATGTTAATCGGAATTTTCTTTCAGCTTTTTTCGATTTTTTTAAAAGTTTAACTCCCAATAACTTTTTTTGTTTTTGGGGGTATTACTTAAAAAAAAATAGGGATAATATAATATTATTCCCCTTGTAGAATTTCCTAAAAATTTCAAGTCGATCGGATTATTCCTTCTTGAGTTATCGTGTTCACAAAAATCGTGTCATCAGACGGACAGACAGACGGACGGACATTTGAAAAAAAAAAGGTTTTTGTCTAGGACGATTTTTGATTTTGTTTTGAAAATTCGAAACTACCGTATAATTTATTCTGGCGCAGGTGCTGTGAATAATATAATAAAGATAGATAAAAACATTGTTTTATCCACGGCTGTGATTAATAGGCGTATTAATCACGGGTCTGTAAAAATAAACCATTTAAACTTCAAAACAGCCGTGAATAAAGTATAGTATTCTACTTATGTATAATATTTGCTATTAATCAATGAGGGTAAATTTTAAGACACGAGCCGATAGGCGAGTGGCCTAATCACCCGAATGAATTGAATAATATACTTTTTTTACATAGGGGCGCCTTCGCCAAAATTGAAAATAATTTGCAAATCGAACTAAAATATTTATTTTGTTCTTCGCCAAATTACTATAAATATTTTTATACTTTATGTTCTTTATATTATCATATTTCTAAAATTAACTGCATATGCCGTATATGAAATGCGACCGGTTCCAAAGAAAGTGCATCATGCCGAAAACGCACTTTTTGAGAAAAATGCGTTTTAAGTATAAGATTCGGGTACTGAATCAATAAAAACCTATAAATCTTTATACATAAGGTCCTTTTTCGGATCAAGGATATAATAAATTTATGTTGTGTGTAAACTACCCATAGGTATACCTACATACCCTGCCTATCCAGTGCACTATATTAAGCAAATCATCCCTTGTATAAAACTTAATGAAGTGTTCTGATTTTTGAGGCGAAAAAATGACGATTATTAGATTTTTTTTCAGAAAACCTGTATTATTTTTATGCACAAAACTTTTTACAAAGTATTAGGCAACTCTTCACAAAAAAAAAGATTATTATATATATATATTTATATGCCCCCTGTCCACATTTTTAAATTATTTTTTTAAGTATTTGGGAAAATGCAATTTACTGTGAATAATATATAATGGAATGCGTAGCATTACATATCATTACGGCTTGTTAAATTATAAGGTATCAAAAATTTATATTGTTACAGAAAATCATAAATAATATGTGATGTTATAATTTATCTCAAAAATTCACTTGCACGCACAAAAGAATTATACGTTCAATTAAATTTTATTTTGAATATAGATACCTGAAATTAACAGATTTTTTAAACACCAAAGAGCATAAATATAGTTAGTTTAGATATTATTTCGTTTATTAAAAGATTAAAATCCATGCCAAACTTTTACATAGAAATAACGCGGCAGGTAACTTCTTCGGTGTACTTACCGCAGATTTCCTTAGGATTGGTACTTACCGTTATTCTCCGTAGTAAAATAATACTAAGCTCGAAAACCGTATGAGTCAGGTGTACATGCCGTGTTCCTCTTTAGGAGGGCAGTATATATGTATAACTTTTTAAAGTAAATATAAGTATAAAAAGAAGTATACAAAAGCAAACAAAAATAATTTGATTTTTTGTTTTAAAACACATACTGCGTGAGTTTTAACTACAACCTCTTAATTTACATTTTTTTTCCAAAAATTAATAACCTCTACGATACCAAATGATTCCAGTTTGCATAGACAATAGAGAAGGTTTAGGGCTGATTTAATTTGGTTAGCTTTGATGGGACGTGAATGTGGGTAAAATCAAGGAAGTTACAACGTGAGTCAGGTGAAAATTCAAGCTTACATAATATTATTTAATGGAAAATGGTTTTGTCGGTATTATCCTGCGGCTAGCGTATCCAGAAAAAAAAAGGACAGACCGTGAAGATAAATAATGCTTCGCATTCTATAGTATACTCTTCAAAGTGGATAGAATATTGCTTTTTTTCCAAAATTGGATTTCTTTGAGCTTGGTTATTGGTTATCACAAAAATCCAGGACAGCACACCAAATTTTAAAAATTTTAGCTGTTTTAAGTGCTTTATTGACATTCAAATATTTAGGGTTATGTAAAATGTCAGTGGATTTAAATTAGATATAAAATACATGCATATCTCGAAAAAATAAGCCTTTTTGTAAAAATTACAGAAAATAATAAAATTAAAAACAGCATACAAAATATCATTGATAAAATAATGAAAAACGATAAGGTACCTAATATAATAAAAGTTGTATCTTATGGATGATCCGAACCTTCATTCTTACATATTTTGGTTTTGAGGTATAGAATTCTTTAATTCCTTGGCGTTTTCCTTGTGCTCCAATAGTATATTAAAGTACTAGTTTCATAACATACGTTTTTAGCGCACGAGTACAAGTTTAGAAAACGAGCCGCTTGCGGTGAGTTTTCTAAAGTACTAGTGCGCTAAAAACGTGTTATGAAACGAGTGCTTTATACAATTTTTTCTATTTTGCTCTAAAATTTAAAAAAACTTACATTTAAATTTATGACTGATTTAGGGAATTTTGTTTCGAATTGGCATAACAGTTTTCGCCATGTTTAAAATTCTAAGAACGAATATTATTTTGATATATTTTATAGTAATTTCTTCTCTTTTCCACTACAAGTAATCAAGCCACAATTTTAACACGGTAAAACATAACCTAAACACAAAATTTTGTAGAAAATTCAACTTTAAACCCACGTTCACAATTGCACGGCAAACGTCAAGAGATAGACTTTTGTCTGTTGCCAACCCAAGAGAACAAAAAGGAGAGACCTCTTATGGGCCTACAAGAACACGCAAAATGCGTGTGATTATGAGCTTATAAGAGTCGCAAAGTAGAAAAAATATATTGTTAAATTTTATTTTTCTTGCTGACTTAACTGAATCATGTTGACAAATCTGACACTTGAAAAATTATGTATCAAACAAAATGACTACTATAAAAAGTTTCAGATATCCGTGACTTAGTTAAGTCATCATTTGACTTTTGTGACAAGTTAGATTTAAATGGTACACTTTTTGAGTGTCCTGGATTTTTATGATAACCGATAGTACGTACGCTCCTGTAACTTTTTCGTACGACCTAGTGTACACGAAGAACTGCAGACAGGCAAAGGACTTCCTTTCCGGTCCAAGCAAGTCAAAAACCGCGTGGCTACTAGGAAGAATCCGAGCCACAATCAGCCAACTCACAGGGATCCTCACGGGTCACTATGGACTAGGAAGGCACCTGTTCAAGATGAAGGTCGGTAACGACCCCGTCTGTTCGGGATAGACGAAGAATCGTCCTTCCATTTCCTAGGACAATGCGATCGGTTCGGCAGAATACGACAGGAGATCTTCGGAGTGGCAACTCTCCGAAGAGAGGAGTTGCGTACCCTTGCCTGGACAGATATCGCGACCTTTATAAGGAGGTCCGGCAGGTTTAGGCAGGGAGTAGGGTAGATGTGTGACTGGGACAGCTCGGGGCTGGCAAAAAGGGCCATAATGGCCTAGTTGCCTGGCTAGTAGCCTCCCCACCCTTACTACTACTACTACTAGTGTACACGAAATAAAGAAAAATGCAATAATATTGTTTTTGGAAAGTTTCGCCTCCTATAACTTTTTTGATTTTTTTTTTAATAATAGGGTTCTTCTTGTCCTATAGCGTAATTTTTACTAACATTCTTAGATCCATAGGATATTTCTTTCTTGATTAATCGTGTTAACGAAAAACTTGACACACAGACAGACGGGCAGGTTTTTTTCAAAAATGTTCAGAAATCGATAAAATTATGTATTTATATAGAAACTTTTTGTCTGGGCGGGTTTTTGACAATTTTTGAAATATTTCGTATCGTATAATACTCTTCAAGTCATGAGTCAGCGAATAGTAAAAAAATACTATTTTTCTGACGGAACCTTCAAATAATAAAACCATGCATTCTCTCTCCAATCAGTATCAGTCAGTTTCTATTTTAAACATGAGAATCTAGACAATACAAAAAAAAACACCCAAAAGGTTAAACATTTGATTTTAGCTACGGTATTTCATGGAAATTGCATATATCGTCGTGTTAACTACCTCGTATCTCCAAATTCACAGGTTTTCAGGGGACACAAATAACCGGTTAACTTTAAAATTCTTATTTTTTTTTTATTGTAATATAGACAAATATAAGTGTAGTTATTTCTTGTGCACCCTTCAAGCATAAAAGATTGCAAAATTATTAGTTACGTGAGTCAAAAATAAGAATTATGGAGATACGAGTTAGTTACAGTAACTATTATTTCCAAGTCATAACCCTGTACTGGAGATACGAGGTTGCTCAATTAAAAACTAAGAAATATTTAAGGCATGTAATTTTTAAATATTGACAATATTTTAGTAAAAAATAGTATATTGGGGGTTTTCAGGTTGCTTTAACTGAATCTGATGATAATTTTTTTTTCTAAGTTCTCCCGTGGGGGTGATTATTTTAAAATTTTTACAATATTTTTATAAAAGTTGGTTTATATGGGTTTTTTGAGGTAGCTAAAACTAAATCTCATAATAAAAAAGTTCCAACTCCACCCCCGGGGGGGGGGTAATTTTCGTGAATAAAGGGGTTATTGAGGTTGCTAAAAGTGAATCTGATAATTAAATTTAAAAAGTCCAAACTCCACCCTAAGGGGGAGGGGGTGATTATTGCTTTCCGATTTTGAAAATTTTCAAAAGTTAAGGAAGCCTTGTATTGGCGCAAAAATTTTCAAAATTGTTTTTTTGTGTCTTTTTGAGTTTTATGGCGTTTTATATCAATATAAATGAATTTCGAGCAAAAAAAATTGTCAGTTGATCGGTCGGTCTGTCCGGGAAATCTTGTAAGCACGATAACTTAAGTACGCTTTAAGCTAGAGACTTGAAATTCGGCGTACATGTATTTTACCAAAAGTTCTCGCTCGGGATTGATTTGGTGAACATTGGGGTGCGGCAAGGGGGGCAGATAGGGAAAAACACATTTTTTTTACAAAAATTTGAAAATTGCCATATAGGCGTTTTTAAGGTTGCTGAAATTGAATCTGATGAAACATTTTATTATCAGATTCAGTTTAAGCTACCTCGAAAACCTCCACATACAAATTTACACGAAAATATTGTAAATATTAAAAAAAAAGTACACCCCGTAAGCCGGGGGTGGATTAACGTTTTTTTATATAAAATTTAGCTTAAGCGACCTTAGAAGCCCTAGATATACATTTTATAAATATTTTAAGAAAAAAAAACGATAAAAGGGATATTTTTCACCACTGGAGGTGAGATAGAGGGGTGGTAGGTCTTTTTTTACTTCACCAATATATTTTCCGCATCCAAATACATAAGTATGCAAAGTTTTATCTTCTTAGATATTTTCACCTACGGGAAATTCCTTATTTGCTAGGCCTAATATTGGAGATACGAGGTAGTTACAGCTATTTATTTTAAGTAGTAAAGGAGATACGAGGTAATTAGTTCCACATAATTATAAATCAATTGGAATTTTAAATTAGGACTTTGTTTAGGTCATTACTAATCATGTACAGAATTGATTAGTGCAAAAAACCGAAAATCGAATTTTTGGAAATACGAGGTAGTTAAGGTAACACGACGATATGCAATACTTTAGTTTCAATGTTTTCAATGTATGTAAATAGTTGTAACATTTTACCCAAATGAGATTATAGAGAAAAATGATTTAAAGTTAGGTACAGTGCTCAATCCAACTTCAGTAAATTAATTTTTATTCTATTCTGTTTAACACAAGCGCCTAATAGCTGCTCTGTGCATGAGTTTGTTTTGGTTTTTTCTTGTTTGGTCTTTTTTTTTAATGAGGGGGCCTTGGTTTACGTTAACGTTGGTTTGGCGTCTGTTTGGTGTTTTTTTTTAATGTTTTTTATTTAAAATAACATATTGAAAAACGGTAAGCACATGCGCAGTTTATCAAAACACGGCATAAAGAGAAGCACATAAGCGCTTCTCTGTTTAACGGTGTGTTAAAGGACAGTGCACACACCTTATTGAAAATGTATTTTTACTTAAAAGTCAAATTATAGTGCCTTAATGTCAGATTTATATATCATACAAGTGATGTTTTTAGATACAATCAAATAAAAATATATTTTGTAATTTCAGATGTTATAATTGCTGCTCTTTCCGACACACTAACGGAACACCCTGAACTAATGTCAGCAGCCCGAGACGCCATGGCACCGGCCCCTACCGAAAGTCAGCAACAACACTTAATCCGGCAGCTTTTAGACATGAGCCCGGAAGAAAAGCTCAATTTTCCCTACAAATCGCAGCTCAGGAACGTCCAGGATCAACTGAAATCCGGTAAAATTGAAAATCATTTACCGCTGGAACTTAAATACAAAAGTCTTTAAATCAATGTCTATGTAAAATTAAAAAAATATATATAAAAAAGATAAATCTATATCAACTATACTATGTTATATATATGTTACATATCGATACCCCCAACCAACAAAGCCGTAACTCATATATTGTCATTTTTCACGACAGCTAAATTTCTAAAATATTTTTTTTTCTTATTTAAGGGTGGGGAAATCACTGAAGTGGAAAAGGAAGCCATGTGATACATCATTTGAAAGCTTATAACATTCTCTATTTAACTCTATAAGTATTTATTGTTTATTTATTGTTTGTTTCTGATAATATTCAAAATTAGAATTTTTTACTTTAGTGGTTTTTAGGTAAACTTTTGGTTAAAATGGCCTCTGGAGAAATCTGAGTAGTAAAGCCATGTGTGTCTTTTTTCAAGGCGTTTACCTATGAATATAACTCAAAATAGGTCTAACTTGAGTTACATCCTTGTTGCATGGGAGTGTCGATATACACGGTGTATTTGAAATAGCGTCGGAAATTTTAACAGATGATTCTACATCATAAAATATGACAAAAAGTTCCTATAAACATATGTCTAAAAATGCGTCATAAGGGAGCTACGCCCCTTTGAAAGTGGCTAAAAAAATCGGTTTTTATTTAATAACTCAGGTACCCTTTGAGATATATCAACGAGGTTTTGCACGTCAACTAATCCTATCCAGGCCCGTTTGTCTATGTTATTTTCATGTACTTATTTCAACCAGGGGTGTGCGAAACGGGGGGGGGGGGGGCTTATCAGTTTTTTGTCCCAAACTTTTTTCTGTGTAACTTTTTTGCAATTTTATTTTTGAAATATGATTCCTCAGGTCAAAATACATAAAAAAGGTACTCTTGTTGTAATACTGTAGGATTAACCGTTTTCGAGAAAAGTTCATTTGAAGGTGAAATTTCACGGTTCGAGGACGAAAAATTAAATACTAAAATGTTGAAAACCAAAATTTTAATGATGCAGGGCGAATGTACATTAAAAACTAAGAAAAAAACCTCATATACAGGTACTTCCAAAAATCAATCCTAATGGAGCTATGGTCTCCTAAATATGCACCATTTTTAAAGGGCTATGGTAGCTTTAAAAGCGTTTTTCCACCTACATGTATGGAAACTTTTTTTCTTAGTTTTTGATGTAGAATAACATTGCATCATTAAAATTTTGGTTTTCGACATTTTAGTATTTAATTTTTCGTTCTCGAACCGTGAAATTTCACCTTCAAATGAACTTTTCTCGAAAACGGTTGATCCTACAGTATTACAACAAGAGTACCTTTTTTATGTATTTTGACCTGAGGAATCATATTTCAAAAATAAAATTGCAAAAAAGTTACACAGAAAAAAGTTTGGGACAAAAAACTGATAAGGCCCCCCGTTTCGCACACCCCTGGTTTAAATGTACGTGAAAATGACATACAAAGATGAGCCTTATTAGGATTAATTCACGTGCAAAATCTCGTTAACATATCTCAAAGGGTTCCTGAGTTATTAAATAAAAACCGATTTTTTTAGCCAATTTCAAAGGGGCGTAGCTGCCTTATGACGCATTTTTAGACATATGTTTATAGGAACTTTTTGTCATATTTTATCATGTAGAATCACTGGTTAAAATTTCCTACGCTATTTCAAATACACCCTGTATGTTACTTAATATACGTAATTTTAATTATAATTTATTATTTTATCCTTAATATAGGCGTCAATTTATTTTCTTTTTATTATTTTAAAGATTGCACCGGCCCAAAAATAAACTTTTTACTTTTACTTTAATAATTACTCTTAAGCAGACTATTTTTCTTCCGTAATTTTGTGCGCTGAAAACAACGAACTAACAACTCTTCTCTCTAGAATACGCATACCGTTAATATAAAGTATCGCCAACATCTCGGTTTGTTTGTAAACAAATAGTAGGTATATTCAGGCCTGAACAATAACAGTTACAAGTAACTGTTATTGTTGTCTCTGTTAGAACAAAGCTGTGCGAGTAAGACAGACATATGTATATGTTGGCTTTTCAGTTTTTACAAATGAAATGCCTATTCTAGAGAGATGAGTTATTAGTTCGTTGGCTGAAAACGAATTTGACAATGAAAAAGCTGGCTGACACCGAAGCACCTCCCTTCCGTCTTATGAAAAAGTGATTTTGGTCAGATTTGGCTGAATTTTGGATTTATTATAGCTGTCGACTTTCTGTTCAAAAGTGTTTTCGGGCACAACTTTCAAAATTCAATAGTTTTGATGTTGGAAAACTTTGTAGATCACCGGCTGGCTCGTTCAATATAATTTTTTGCAGTTTTTTTAAAATAGTTGGGGCCAGCAAGTTTTTTCGCTGTCATATTTGTTTGCAGTGCTCAAAAATAAATAAGAATATATCGTCGGCTTACAAGTAAAGAGCACTAAGTCCAAAAACATGGTTTTGAGATATTGACAAATTTAACTTTCACTGTTGTTTTTTAATTTTTGTAATAATTGTTACAAAAATGCACCTTTCGCCAAACAAACACTAAGTCGCATAAAAATTTGAAATAATCTACAAGTAAAACGCACTAAGTGCACTAAGTGACTTAGTGCCTATTGCCAGATAAAATTTTATTCAAAATCAAACTGGTGCGTTTTGTATAGTGGGTAACTCTCTTGGCAGTCCACCTAGAAGTTAGTTCGGTTTACCTGTACATAGATCATCAAAAATTAATTACAGTACCATAAAAATCCCATTTTTGCAAAAAAGTGACTTAGTGCCTTTTACTTGTAAGCCGACGATATAATATATTAAGAGTAATTCATATTTTTATATTTTTTATGGGCCTGTGTTATAACACATTTATATTTACCAAATTAGTGTTTTTATTTGATGTATTATAGTTTTAAATACATATCAAGTTTGGCTTGTGCAGTGTAGTTTACATCTTATACTGCAGCTGCGGCTTACAAATGTGTCATAATTAAACCATTGCAATGGTCTCTATAGAACTTTTTTACGTATAGTATAGTAGTCACGTGAGTTATCCTGGTAAAAACACATGAAATAATTCTGAAACATTTGTTGTTACTTTTAATGTTAAAACACTATTTTTGTTTGATGCCTATATTATTTCTTTTAATTAAATTTAAATGAAGTTTTACTTATATTTTAGTATTTTTGTTTAAATAAATTTACACATGAATCATATTTATTATATTCACATCATGTGACTTGATGTGTATAAATATGCATACACGATGTATTTGAAATAGGGTTCGAAATTTTAACGGGTTATTCTACATCATAAAATATGACAAAAAGTTCCTATAAACATATGTCTAAAAATGCGTCGTAAGGGAGCTAAGTGGCTAAAAAAATCGGTTTTTATTTAATAACTCAGGAACCCTTTGGGATATAGCAACGAGGTTTTGCACGTGAAATAATCTTAATAACAAGGACACAAATTTTTAATTTTAAACAAAATTATAAATATATTATTATTCGCTCAGAGTTAACTCTTGGTACTGAAGAGGGCCAGAACCCCGAAACTGTCAGTCTACCAATATCAACCTGTACGATGATTAGAAAATAGATTGATGGAATAATAAATTAATCTTAATAACGTGCATCTTCGTATGTTATTTTCATTGACTTATTTTAACCAGGGGCGTGCAAAACGTGGGGCTTATTAGTTTTTATCTCAAACTTTTTTCTGTGTAACTTTTTTGTAATTTTATGATTCCTCAGGTCAAAATACATAAAAAGGTACTCTTGTTTTAATACTTTAAGATTGACCGTTTTCGAAAAAAAATAATTTGAAGATGAAAATTTACGAGGGCGAAAAATTAAATACTAAAATTCTGAAAACCAAGCTCCCTTACGACGCATGTTTAGAAATATGTATTTAATTTTTCGTCCTCGAACCGTGAAATTTCACCTTCAAATGAATTTTTCTCGAAAACGGTTAATCCTACGGTATTACGACAAGAGTACCTTTTTTATGTATTTTGACCTGAGGAATCATATTTCAAAAATAAAATTGCCAAAAAGTTAAACAGAAAAAAGTTTGGGACAAAAGAATGATAAGCCCCCCCCCCCCCCGTTTCGCACACCCCTGGTTGAAATAAGTACATGAAAATAACACACAAAAACCGGCCTTGGTAGGATTAGTTGACGTGCAAAGGGTTCCTGAGTTATTAAATAAAAACCGATTTTTTAGCCACTTTCAAAGGGGCGTAGCTCCCTTATGACGCATTTTTGGACATATGTTTATAGAAACTTTTTGTCATATTTTATGATGTAGAATCACCCCTTAAAATTTGGAACCCTATTTCAAATATACCCTGTATAATAAACATTTTAAACTTATATTGATCGTTTAGATTTTTGATCTATAGTAAACATTTTTTAAAATTATATGAATAAAATATACGTTTACCAACGTTATTTCTATAACCTTACCATAACACTGGATAATTATTTTTTAATTTTAAACACAAATAGGACTTTATTATATTTACTATAGTATAAAAACTTACTCTATGTTAATAAAAACCTTTGTAAAAAAATCAAAATTGATTTTTTTTTATTAAATTTTTCTTTCTTACTGAAATTAATCTAGTGGGATTTTCTCCTAAAAACAAAATAGTTATTTTTACCATATTTTTTACCAAATACACACCTAATCTAATGTGTAATTGCTTTTTGGTATTCTTTTTCAAAATTTTGCAAAGATTTAAATTTAAAATGCAAAATATTATAAAAAATATAATAAATATAATATGGATATTTTTGTAGACCATATGTATGCTTAATTTTGATATCAAAATTAACTGATTTGTTTAAGTTAGACCCATGGATCCCCGGTATAGCATACTTTAAATTATTTAAGACTCCGTCTATATTTATTTCAATTAAAGTAATTCATTTAAGAATTTGAAGTAAAGTCAAAATATGCAATTATTAAAACAAGATAATAAGATAATGTTATATTCTGCCGAAATTTTTTAAAAAGCATTAATACGTTTTATCAAGGTGGGGATTGAAATCCTACAGTTTACAACATAGTTTAATTTAGTTTGACAGGTAAGAATTAATTTTAAAAGTAAGGTTATTTATTTGTCAAATTCAAAACATATCAAAGCAAAAACACAGCATCCACTTTGATTTTTTTTTCTAAAATTAAAATTAGTAGAATAAAATTTATCGAAAAAATAAATCAACTAATTTAAATAACTTTTTTAATTATAAAGCATTATAAAAATAATTTAAATAGTACAATACAAAAAAACTAACAAAAAATCCAGTACTTACTGTATTTTACCCTAGACGATTGTTGTCAAAAGCTTAACCCAACTTTTGAAATCTCTTGTCAAAATGATGAGATGTAAAATTTACGATTTCAATGCCTCCCTTGATAAAACCTATTAATGCTTTTTAAAAAATTTCGGCAGTGCTCATGCATAATATTCTCTATAAAAAAATACAAATTTTTAAATATTTTACTATAATTATAATTAAATTAATTATAATTGTAATTATAATATTCCATTAAAGTAGAAATTATTGATAGAAATATTTAAAAATATTATTTTGTGTACTTAAAATAGAATTATATATTAAAAAAATGTCAAAAGTCTGGGATAGAATCTAATTATATTATAAATATATGCATTGTTGGATTTAAAAAAGTAAATACAGTATAGTTTCAAAATTTAGCTTTTTGCATAAAATGACTGACAGGCATATTTACGATGGTTTGTAATTTATTATTATTATTAAGGACCAAATAGAGAAACATCATTCTTAAATAAGAAGTAATATTTACATATTATGTATCAAGTAAAATAATCATTAGATATCCATGAGGGTGCCACCTATTCCCTTTTTCCAAAAAGATACTGGGTCATAAACTTTTTAGCATAAAAAAATAATTCCTTTAAAATTTCAAATTAAATATTTAGTGTATAGTAGTTTTTGATGGAGAATCGCTCTTATTAAAATTTTAATTGTCGCATTTTTTTATTCCTATATTGGATACTCAGAAGGTGATTTTTTTTCTTTGACTGCAATTATCTAGAGAACGCTTGGAGCTACGGTATTACATAAGAATCATATTTTATTGAGAAACTATCAAAAATCTACAGTTAAAAAGTTTGGGGCAAAAAAGTGACATCGCCCCCCATTTTGCACGTCCCTGGTTAAAATTACCAAATAAATATTACATAAAATGATAGCTAGCCTGAATCAATGTTAAGGTTATAAGGCATGTACAAAAATTTGTCACTGTGTCTCATAGGGTTCCAGAGATTTTAAATAAAAACTACTTTTTAGATGTACCCTTAGGAGGGTCGTAGCTCCCTTAGGGCTCACGTTCGAACCAACCTTTCTAGAAACTTGTTTTCATATTTTTTAATGTATAATCTTAAAATTCTCTTACTTCTGAATAACCCTGTATATTTGATTTTTAAGCGCGAGGTTTTACAGGAATTATTTTTTAATACTAAAAATGTATTAAAAAAGGCAACACCCTAATTCATAAAAGTTTTAGGTCCATATCAATAAAAAATCATAGCATTATATATAGCCACTAAAAGTCGTTTTGTTATCTATATGATTAGCTATATATAGCTAATCATATAGATATATCGTTCCTTTTTTAACCGACTTCCAAAACGGAGGAGATGACTTTAAAGTAACTTACTTTTTATGTGTTACCGTTAATTTTTAGTGAGTTTTAACAAGCGAAGAGATATATTTGAGATCCATTTTTTTTTTACTATTAAAGTGTATTTTTTAATATAAAACCAAATTAAAAATCTTCTGTGTAACTGCAAGCCACAAAAAGATTTTCACTTGCTTAAAATAAAAATAGAAGATAAAAAAAATTGACAGCTAATTTAACGTCAAAAAGTGAGAAAAAAGTTTATATGAACTTTTGTGCTAAATCGCTGCCTAACGGTACTAGGGCTCTTTTAAGGGGCATTCTTAAGCATATACTTCATGTTGTTTTATTGAAACAAATTCAATTTTTCTGGCTTGCAGCTACATATAAGATTTAGTAGAAATGTAAAATATATTTTTTGCTTTTAAAAAACTCTCTAAAAATGAAAAAAAGAAATAACTATGGTTTCTACATCTTTCGAACATTTTTAAATAGAAAGATAGTGGCAAAAGTAAAGAAAGTTAGTCAGATAAAAAATTAACCAATTATTATAAATGTATCATTGGCCTAGTATTTTAGACGCTATTAGAGTGAATAAAATATTTTGGAATTTTTACTTTAAAAAGACCTGTTTATCTTTTAGATGCATGGTAATGCTATTACCAAAGATTTAATGTATACGTCGCAGCCTTTTGAAGTAATTGGCCGTTTCATAAAAAGGCTGAACGGCTCATGAAATACTACCACTACCAACCAACTAACATCCAAACATCCAAACTTCATGAACCGTTCAGCCTTTTCATAAAACGGCCAGTTACTTCAAAAGGCTGCGACATATACATACAAGAATAAATAAAATGAGTGAGAGTGTATGATCGGCAATGTTTACTTAAAGGAAGGGTATATTTAATCAAGAACTTAACTTTAAATGTACTTAACTTAAACACGTTTTCCTCTTTCATTAACACTACTTTATTCTTTCAAATGAAATAAAATTTGAAATTTTTATAAAATCTTTTTAAGGGACGCCACTTTTTTTACACAAATCAAAAATGGCTTTTATTTAAAAGAGGACACCTTGTTTATTAATTTTGCACAAATGTGGATTACTTATACGATGTCCATATCTTCAAAAATATATTTTTTTCTGCCTTTTAAGTGAACAGTGTAGGATCACTACCTTGGGAGGGCAACAATGATTTGTAGGGTTTGTACATATAAAAACTGTATCCTAAATACTAACATAAATAAAAATAAGCAACAAATATTTTTTTGGTTATTTTTTCACTTACCCATTCCTGATGATTTAGGTTTCAGAAAAAAAAACAGTGAGTAGACTGTGATGCCAACTATTAAATAAAATATAGTTCCCTTCTTGAAACATAACTTAATCTGTAGAAACCGACACTAAAAAATCACAGTGAGTGCACACTTGCTGTCGCAAGTTTTTTTATTCATATGTTTGATATTTTTAGTGCAAAATGACTGAAAAGTGAATAATAGTCATGAAAATGGAATATATTATCATATTCAGCGTCTTTTTAAAAAAAAAATATATCTACTTGCAGTGGTCCTTATGGTAGATTAACGTTTTTGGATATTTTTGAATTTTTTTAATTAATATTTTTTGACGTTTTCAACTTTTTTTGAGTTTAAAAATATAGTTTCAATAAAATAAATATTAATTTTTCATGAATTCATGTATCCGTCCGCAAAGGGTTAAAGAGAAATACTATGCTATACTAACATATTCACGATTAGTCTTATGCCTCAGGGGTAACTGTAGATAAGCATATCTGTTTCGTACCTCCTCCAAAAATGATAACTGCACAATATAGTTTTAAGAAAAAAAGTATGTTGGTAATTTGTTACCAATAGTGTGAAATGATTTTAATCTTCACTTATCTTTCATCGCGGGCTTAAAGTAGGAGAGTGGGCATTGTCATGTGCGCATGTCAAGTGTATACGTCATAAGCACATCCAGGTACCCAGAGTTCCGTGCCAATAAATCTAGTCAATGATGCACAGTTGTTTGATTAAAATCTCCTACTACCCAAATCCTACCGACTGCGCCATATTGAATGTCGTTAGGAGTTGGGAAGTAGGAGGAGATGTTAATCAAACAACTGTGTATCTAGATTAATTGACATGGAACTCTGGGTACCTCGATGTATACACTTGACATGCGCACATGACAGGCATTTTGACTTTTGTAGGAAAAAAGTAAAGCTTTAAATAAAAAATGCTAGTTAATATGTTTTTACTTGTTTTTATATTTAATATTACTATTATCACTAGCCTTTTTCATAAAGTACACATAGTATTTAATCCAACAATAAAAAACTCCGATTGAGCAATACACAGAAATAAGCATTAACGGCAAGTACGGTAACTTATTTGACAATCCCAGTAAGTAATGAATCACATTTTCATACAAAAATACAAAAACAAAACCTAAAAGATACAAACTTTCAAAACAATTTAATAGAGGCAATGAATAGTCACATACCCGGGGATACATTTTTGATAAACTATGAAATGCGTATATGGAATGTAATAATAATAAAAGTACTTTTACTAATAATAAATTATTGGGATAAAGAAGGGGGAATAATGAATAATGACCCACTGTTGATAGTATTAGGAATATTTTCGCATCCTGAGTTTCCATTATTGACACAATGCTGAAAAAAAAATTACACTTCATAAAGATATTTATAAAGATAATATACTATTTAACAGGTTAATCTCCAAGCCACGGCAGACACCGATGCACAGTGGTCCCAAAAAAAAGTCTGTTTGTTTTGTTGCATATGGCCATATTGTTTTTTTTTTGTCGTATACGGTCATACTTTACAGATTACGAAAAAAATAGGGAAAAATCGGAAAAAAAAAAATTGCAACCTTAGGGTGGTTGAAAATTTTTGAAAAATGCCCGATTTAGCTGAAATTCGGTATAAAGGCTTCTTTTAGTAAAATTAATGTGGACCAATACCCATAAACTTAAAATTCGAAATGGCGAAATAAATATGGCCGATTTATTTTTTAAATTTTGCCATTTTATACTGGCCCGTTTTTTAAATTTAATTTTGAAAAAAATATATATATTAAAATTTGCCAACATGTGAATAGTTTTTCTATTCTATTAATATATTAAACAAAATTACGCTAAAATAATTACAGATTTACCAAGAAAAATAGTTTAGTCCCAATATCATTTTTTTTAATACCTTAAAAATAAAAATCGTAATAAAAAACATCTAAATTGGACCCAGAAACAAGAAGGCGCAAGGGCTATTTTTTGCACCGCTGATTACGAAAAAAATAATGAAGTATCTGAAAATAAAAAAAATCGCGACATTAGGGTGGTTCAAAATTGTTGAAAATATTCTGATTTGGCTGAAATTTGGTATAAAGTTTTCTTTTGTTATTATTAATCCGGATCAATACTCAAAAACTCAAAATTCAAAATGGCAGAATAAATATGGCCGATTTATTTTATAAATGTTGCCAAGATCAACGAAAATATAGCACAAAATAAAAAAAAATGTAACCGATCCGGCTCATATAGTTTGGACTTTTTGATATGGGTTATTTTCAGAATTTTTTTTTGGGACCACTGTGCGGTGTCCGTTCGCATGAATGTGTTCTTAAAGACTTGTGTCCACCAATACACCAATTTATTTTAGCTATATAACTTGACCACTGTAGCCCCAGCGATATTTACCGTTCTGTTCTTGACCCAGCAGAAAAAATTTCAAAATTTGGCTCGGCGCTCAACCTGCCAGACAGCACATGATAACTATTAGAGATCCAGGGGATATACTTTCTGGATATAGAGTATATCCAGTGGATAGCCTGGATTTACATTAGATATCCCATGGACATCCAAATGTCCGCCTATATCCAGGGTACCCACTAGATATCCACGAGATATCCAGTGGACATCTATTTTTTTAACCTCCCTAAAGTATATCCACTGGATATTAGAGATCCGACTTGGATATTCTGGATATCCATGATAGATCTCTAATGCATATCCAGTGGATATACTTTAGGGAAGTTAAAAAAATAGATGCCAACTGGATATCCAGTGGATATCCTGGATATAGGCGGACATTTGGATGTCCATGGGATATCTAATGTTAATCCAGGCTATCCACTGGATATACTCTCTCCAGTATCCATGTTAGATAAAAAAAAAGTATGCACTTCGATAACCCTCCAACCTGGCATATAGCGACTTTAAGTTAACGAAAACGAAACGAGCGATAGTGAACTGCTTAGGGGGTTGTAAATAAGGGTAGAAGGGATAAATAGGGATTTCACTGACATTTTTGATGCTGATCGATATTGCTCATGTTCAAGTGCACATGATGACTTCTTGTTGAGGTTGAGATTTGTGAGGGTAAATATTGGTTTGGAACGAGAGTATTTGACACCACAAATCGGTGTTTTCAACAAATATAATTAACAACTTTGCGAATATTAAACGACGATTTTAAATGATACCGACATCTTTCACGAACGACTTGATAGTTTCACGACATTTTCCAACTGATGTTAACGAACTAATCCCCGCGGTTTAGTTCTGCCGATGCGCATGACGAATTTAAAAAATCCCCTAGATTTGAATTTTCAATATAAATATTATAAAATATAATTATGCAAATTAAACATCCAGAGAGTATATCCCCTGGATATCTAATAGTTATTATGTGCTGTCTGGGCTGTTAAGAGAAAATGGAAATAGCATGTCTATTGTATGTTATTTTTGGCGAAAAAACATCGCGCGAAAGAAAAACTGTACAAATAAGTGCACAAGTAAATGTTTTGTTTTCGAGAATTTTGTACGCCGCGAAAAAAGACGTGCGAAAAATATTCATGCGAAAGTCGTCGGCAAATCTCAAACTTACCTTAGTGGTATAACAGCCATTAAAATAGCCTTTTCATGTACATGCCACCCAAACATAAATGCTGTTAAAGCACATAGCACCATGCACCTCAGAAAATGTACCGGCAATCTATTTAAATAAAACAGTTTAACCATTGCAGGTACCATGAAAGTTATAGTGAGTATCATGGTCATTGTTGGTGTGATGTTTGGTAAGAAGGAATGTGAAAATTCTTGGACCAGGCCTCCCGTCATTGAAGCTGTTTGATTGTTTATTGAAATTACCCCAAGTTTGGTTACTAAAAAAATATAATGATTTTATTTTAGCTACTGAAATTTGGAATAAACTTATAATTTTCAAAATAATAAGATAAAAGGGTAAGTACAAAGTAATCTAACAAAAAAAAACTGCTAACAAAATAATACTTTCCTCTACAGGGTGTATTTGAAATAGCGTAGAAAATTTTAACAGGTGATTCTACATGATAAAATATGACAAAAAGTTCCTATAAACATATGTCTAAAAATGCGTCATAAGGGAGCTACGCCCCTTTGAAATTGGCTAAAAAAATCGGTTTTTATTTAATAACTCAGGAACCCTTTGAGATATGTTAACGAGGTTTTGCACGTGAATTAATCCTAATAAGGTCCATCTTTGCATGTAATTTTCACGTACTTATTTAAACCAGGGGTGTGCGAAACGGGAGGGCCTTATCAGTTTTTTGTCCCAAACTTTTTTCTGTGTAACTTTTTTGCAATTTTATTTTTGAAATATGATTCCTCAGGTCAAAATACATAAAAAAGGTACTCTTGTTGTAATACTGTAGGATTATCCGTTTTCGAGAAAAGTTCATTTGAAGGTGAAATTTCACGGTTCGAGGACGAAAAATTAAATACTAAAATGTCGAAAACCAAAATTTTAATGATGCAGTGTTATTCTACATCAAAAACTAAGAAAAAAAGTTTCCATACATGTAGGTCGAAAAAACGCTTTTAAAGCTACCATAGCCCTTTAAAAATGGTGCATATTTAGAAGACCATAGCTCCATTAGGATTGATTTTTGGAAGTACCTGTATATGAGGTTTTTTTCTTTTTTTTTAATGTACATTCGCCCTGCATCATTAAAATTTTGGTTTTCAACATTTAATTTTTCGTCCTCGAACCGTGGAATTTCACCTTCAAATGAATTTTTCTCGAAAACGGTTAATCCTACAGTATTACAACAAGAGTACCTTTTTTATGTATTTTGACCTGAGGAATCATATTTCAAAAATAAAATTGCAAAAAAGTTACACAGAAAAAAGTTTGGGACAAAAAACTGATAAGCCCCCCCCCCCCGTTTCGCACACCCCTGGTTGAAATAAGTACATGAAAATAACACATAAAAACGGGCCCTGGTAGGATTAGTTGACGTGCAAAACCTCGTTGATATATCTCAAAGGGTTCCTGAGTTATTAAATAAAAACCGATTTTTTTAGCCACTTTTTAGCTCCCTTATGACGCATTTTTAGACATATGTTTATAGGAACTTTTTGTCATATTTTATGATGTAGAATCACCAGTTAAAATTTCTGACGCTATTTCAAAAACACCGGGTATAGGAATAGGTTCATTAAAATCAAAAACGAAAAAAAAAAAACAATCAAAAAATCAAAAAAAAAATCAAAAAAAAAAATTTTTAATGTTCCTTTTTTCGTAAAACGAAAAATAAATTGAAAAAAAAATTGTTTTTACTCCATTTTACCCCGTTACCACAATCCGATTTTACCAAAAAAACAATCCCAGCCTAGAACCTTGGATAATCAACCTATTGTCCAAATTTGAAGTCTTTAGCTCGAAGCGTTCTTGAGTTATCGTGGTCACAAATTTCCGTCCAGAAACGTATAAAAAAGCAAATATTTTTTTTGTAATTTTTTTACTAACACAAGACTTTTTTTGGGGAAGTAATTAAATATTTTAAAGCAAACTGGACAAACAAAATATCAGAAAAAAGTATGGTTTCACAAGAACAAAGATAACATTTAAATAATGTTAAAACATTTTAATATTCTTAAATATGTACTTACAACTTATGTAACTAATTTTGTCAACTGTATTGTACAGTGCCCATGCATTTGGGGCCCAATAAGCATGACAAAGGCCTCTTTTAAATGGAAACAGTCTAGATAGCACCTAAAATAGAATAAGTATAAATTTAAGAGAACATTTGACTTTTTCCATATTATTCATATTTTGCATTGTATAAAAAAGGCAAATAACTACTATATTAAATTAAATTTTAGGGACCATATTATTTTTGTTTAGAAAAAATAATAAATTTATCAGATGAACTCTTCTTTTCTAATTTAAGGGGACATTCTGGTTTAGATGCTCCAAAAAAAGGGCTATTTTTGTTAATTTTTTAAGAATGTATCATTATAGATATTGATATAAAATTTGTTGAGCTTAATACATACACTATCGAAATACATAAAACAACTTTTTTTTATTTTAAACACTTTTTATACAAAAAAATATCAGACAAACGTGTCCTCGAAAAGTAGATATGTCGCTGACGGTTGCGATATCTTGATTACGGCTCATCTAAAACGAAAAAATCAAAATTATTTAGATTCAGTATGACTGTGGCTCTCGCGTATTCTATGGATATTAATATTTATTGATAAATAACAAAATTATGGTATTTTTTCACTGTTTTTGGCAAAAAAAAATAGTAAAAATTAAAACTTTAATACAGTTGTAAAATACGCTGAAGCTATGCAAGTGTAGAATATGTGGTTAAAATTTCATAAGGATCGGTCCAGTGGTTCCGGAGTAATCACAGCCGCTGACCGAAAAAACGTGGTTTTGAGAAAAACGCGTTTAAAGTTTTTTTAATGAAAAATTATGAAAAAGTCTACACATACTTTTGAGAAAAACGCGTTTTAAGTTTTTTTAATGAAAAATTATGAAACAGTCTACATGTACTTCCGAAATGTAAAAGAAAACGATCGATTTTGTGAAAATTATAAACCAGAATGATCCCTTAAAGGAGCGCCTTTAAACCATAAGGGCATCTTGAACAGAATTATGAAGTGTTTTAAAGGGTGGGGGGAAGGCCATCAAAAAATGGTCCCCAGTTCTAGTTAATCCTGGTAAATAATTGCCAGACAAGAAAATGCTTACCTGTGGTATATGATCATAAAAAGGCAAATATGTGACTAGAAAAACACCTATAACCAAACTTCCTACTTTTAAAAGTTGTTTTAGTGGTTTCATACAAAAGATATGCTTCAAAACCAATGACCTTTGAATGCAGTAATGTCTCAGGATGTAAATAAAATATGCTGGAGCTAAGTATATATAAATATGTTTCATATTTATAAGAAATGCAAACCAAAAAGAGGATTGTAAGAATTTCCCCTAAAAATAAAATTAATGAAATAAAAAAATAAATTATAAAGAAAATAACTACATTTTATACAGACTATTTAAAGTTAATTAAAGTATATGAAAATAGGTAAAATACAACACTTTTGTAGTATTAATGACAAGCCGTGAAGATATGTAATGCTAAGCATTCCATTATATACTATTCACAGTAAATGGTATATTGTATTTTCCCAAATACTTGAAAAAAAATTTTTTTCACAAAAAAAAAATAAAAATAAGATCTTTTTTTGAAAAACAAAAAGATTTTGAAAAAAAATTTTTTTTTTTAAAAAAACTCTTTCTTAGTTTTTTTTTATGGTAGTTTAACCCCCACAACTTTTTTGTTGTTAAGGGGATTACTTTCAAAATTGGTAGAATTTATCCCCCCGTAACTTTCTTGTTTTTGGGGGGATTACTTTTAAAAATAATAGGGACTTTCCTCATAGAACTTGATTTTTTCTGAAAATATCAAGTCGATCAGATTATTTGTTCTTGAGTTATTGTGTTCACAAAAATCGTGACATCGGACAGACAGACAGATGTACAGAAAGAAATTATAAAATAAAATTGCTTATTTTTTCATGAAATAAATTTATATTCAAGAATTTTTTGTGTGGGACAATTTTTTAATTTTTTTTTTTTTGAAAATTTGAAACTACCTAATATTATTATACTGCTCTGCTACAACAAGTTGTCATATCTGCAAAAATTCACTTTTTGAGATAAGAACACCATTGTATTGCTTTACATGTGCCTACTAAAAAGAAATGTCCTATCTAAAACCCAAATCCTAAAAATTTGCCTAAGATGTGGAAAATTTTCAATGTTTTCTAAATAAAATTGTCCTAACTAGTCTTTACTAGACAAATAAGTCAGGACTAGGACTAACTTTACAGATCTTAGTAATTTGATTGGACTTTTAGATCATTTTGTCCCAATTTTCTCAGACAGAACAAATGCATTTAGTATTACAATTTATTTTTCCGACAAAAATTTTTTTTTTTTCAAAGGATAGGTATTTTTGATTTAAAATAAAGAAGAACCCAACACCATATTTATTTAAACAAGTTTTCAAAAAGTGCAAATAAAAACAATAAAACTGGCCATATCTCAAAACATCTAATTTGCAGCTAGGACAGCTTGTCTTAGCAGGACATCATAGTGCAGGCACTGTGAATAATACAAGGAATAATATAATAATATTAATACTATTTATTGGAAATTTTTTAATGGGCAATGAAGGTCTTTTATCTATCTTTTATCTATATATATGGGCAATAAAGGTCTTTTATCTATATATAAAAAAAACACAGGGGTTTATTTATTGGACAGTCCTTGTACACCTATCCAACAATCTTCTACAATCCTTGACAATTCAATCTTCCACAATGATCTACAATCCTCCACAATCATCTAAAATCTTCTACAATTATTTGAAATCTTCCCACAATCTTTAACAATCTTCATTAAAATTTTGTACAATCTTTTTGACAATCTTCCACAATCCTTTGATTCTCACAATCCTTGTACACTTTTTTCAATAAATAAACCCCTCGAAAAAAACTACCTACTAAGTACTTACCCGCATCATGTAAGCAATAGATATTAATAAAATACCATACATTATACCATTGTATTGAAAATGTATATGATCTATCATAATAAGGCCACAATTAGTTAATAATAGAACTGGTAGCACTACTTCATTCCTCCAATTTCTTTGTAATGAAGAAGTGCATCTAAAAGAAATAAAAAATGTTAAATTTCTCCAAACTTATAAATATTAAGCTAGAACTAGGTAATGGTAAATTAAAACAATATTCAACAGCCTGACCTAAGCTCCAAAACATTTTCCTATTTATGTTTGGTATAAGCAAAACTCTCAGGTTGCATATCTTACTTGTGTACACCATATGCAAAAACCAGGTCCGTAACAATAACTAACAATCTTTGGAATAATATAGTACTATCTGAGGCATATCTTAGGTTTGAAACAACTAGCATGTTTTTATCAAAAAATACAGCTACGAGTGATAGTAAATACTCAAACCAAGCAAACAGTGGTGGGTAGTCTAAGGTCCATTCTGAAGTATCTTCAAAATACCATTTATTAATAGGCAAACTGTGTGTAATTGCAAGCCAATTTCGATGGACTTCGAAATCGGTAGAACGGCTAAAAATTATTAAAAAAAAATAATTTGTTTTTATATATTTACTATATTTTATAGCTTACTATGAAGGTATTAAAAGCAGTTTTACACATGATGTTAGTAATGTAGTTGTAAATATCATAATAATTATGCTAAAACATATTTTTATTTTAAATAAATTAGGTTAAAAACACAAACGTCACTTTGACACATTCATTGCTAACTTAACTGCAATAGATCATTTTTCTATATGGTAGCGTTGTCAAACTAAGGACATTACCAAACTATAAAAAGTCTCCTTTAAACGTAATATACATGATATATAAATATATACATTACCTATATATTTTCTAATATTTTATTTCTAAACTTTATTGCAAAACGAAAAGAAATGAAATATTAGCTTGAAAAAAATTGACAAAGCTTTCACAAAGGGAAATAATTATTGTGTATTATGGGTTGCCTAAAGGATTCAGAGCTTCAAAGCACAATGGGTGACTTTAAAAATATTCTGAACAAATTTTCTTAAAATTACAATTTATTAAAACCTATAAAAAACCGAAAACTCACTGTTTACTCACAAGTTTATTTAACATGTTTGTTAACCTCGTACTGTTCTACTTAATTAGGCCCCCTTAAGTCCAGGACGTGTAAATCCAGTTGTGTGGGCTAGTAGTAGAGGGAACCACCGGCTTAAACTAACTTTTGATTCGAAAGTTTCGAATCAGTTTATGTCTCTGTCTCTGAGTGTCTCTGTTTCACCTGTTGCCTTCGCCAAATTTCAATTAACTCAAAAAGGCAATCCAGGAAGTGAGGATGGATCACGTTAACC
>OY294047.1:41349962-41447866 GCA_958510825.1 Brachypterus glaber
TCTCAAAGGGTTCCTGAGTTATTAAATAAAAACCGATTTTTTTAGCCACTTTCAAAGGGGCGTAGCTCCCTTATGACGCATTTTTAGACATATGTTTATAGGAACTTATTGTCATATTTTATGATGTAGAATCATCTGTTAAAATTTCCGACGCTATTTCAAATACACCGTGTATATACGTTTTAACTATAGCCCAGATCGAAGTAGCCATTTACCGGGAGCATGCAAAAATTAGAATGCTAAAAAACTCTTTTTTCAAGAAAGACACTTTAAACTAAACTAAAAAGTCCAAACCAAGCGGCATATCATGTCGAAGCTATTAATACTTGTTCATGGTAAATGACTTATGGAGAAGGACTTATTTTATTTTTTTGAAAATTGTTTTTCTTTTCAAAAAACGAATAGTTAAGTAATACAAAAATATTTTGTTTTTTTTTTTCATTATTCGTTTTTTAAAAAGCGAAACAATTAAAAAAAATTAAACCTAGGTTAAAATAAATAAAAGAGAATAAAATTTAGATTAAATGATTATTTAATAAATAAAAATAATGAATTAACGAAATAAAACATCAATAAAATTTAAATCAAGAAATCAATATCAAATTTAGAAATACTTAATTATAAATATTAATTATAGCGGCGGTTTCGATTTAGAAATACTATTTTACAAAACAAAAGAAAACACAGTTTTAAAGTTACTTGCCCACTAATACTGATACAAGGTTTTCCAAGCTTTAGAAAACTCTTTCACAATTTTCCCTGGGCAAGCCCTAATTCGTGATTGCGTCTCGGAAAATATCTACTTTGTTCTCTCTTAATGAATTATAATAGACTATCCCTAATTGGTAACTCAAAAAATATATTATTGCTTTTGAATGACTAACTTTTAAATAAATAAACAATATTGTTTTATATGATATTCCAATAGATATGTAAATAACGATAAAGTCTAACGTACGTATTTTAATAAAATCTTTAAAAGCTATTCTATTTTAGGAGATGTAATATCAATGTTCGATGATATTTTTGATTTTGATTTAAAGAAACTACTTGAAGAACTAAAAAACAAAACAATTGAAGCAACAAATAAAGTGCTTAATTTAAAATCAAATAATGAAAAACTTGATAAAGTCAACAAAATAATTGATGCAAAAACAAATACACTGGAAAGTGACATTATTAAATCAAAAAATAAATTGACTACCCTGGAAAAAAATAATCTAACGAGATTTAAGGATATATTATTAGAAGGAAACACACTTTATATGGTATGAATATTTTAATATTTGCCAAATAAGTTTATAATAAATTACTATTTTATTAATAATGCCATGAAAAACACTTGTGTGTGTTACATTCAACTGCTTCTTCACATAGGAAAGATTATATTAGGAAGGGCGGTGAGGGTGCATTTAGTCTGCGTGTCTGTTTACTGTTCCCAAATCTATATATCCATGCAAGCCTAAATACAACATATACATTGTATTTGTATTGTATTGTGTTGGATTTTAATTTTGGAACGTTTATGTTTACTAATAACATGCTAACTAATTTTTCTGAAATTTTTCTTTTAGAGTGGCATAAATTCTAATTTTACATCGATTAATGAACTCAACAATTTGAAAAATAATTTATCCAATCTAAGTGCTTTTTTAAGTAATACAAAAGTAGAAATTTTAAGCATCAATGATATGTTAAATTTGCCATACAGTACGGATAGTGATTTGACATTTATAGAAGATATTTTAAATGAAGTATGTATACATAAGTATACCCTATTAAAAATGGCGGGTCTAGGCGGGTATAAATAGGGACACTAGATCTAGGTCGCCTTGCTAACTTAAGACCTAGATCTAGTGTCCCTACACTGTAAAAACTGCATGTAAAATAATGTAAAAATACATGAGTTTACATAGTACGGAATAGTAAATTTACTATTCTGGACTATGCATAATTCATGAATTTATATAAAATAATGTAAAATGATGTAAAAGAATGTAAAATAATGTAAAAGAATGTAAAAAAATATATTTACATTGATTTACATATTTTTACATGATTTTACAATGTCGGGCTATGTTATTTTAACAATAACCAAGTTGTTATTGTTAGAGAGATAGCGACGCATGCTGCTAGGTTAAAGTGTTAAAAGTGTAAAAAAAGGTAAATATTATTTATGTACGATATTTAAATGCTTTATTTGTGGCCTAAAATTTACATTCATTATAAATTACGATCTTTATCAACCAATAGATCTTTAAAGAAAGATGTGAGCAGTTTATACTCGTATTAAGGGTGCAAATCGTTTGGCTTATTAAACCAAATGAACTTTACGCTACGATTTTCCAAAAAAGCTTTAACACAAGACTTGTAATTTGGAACAAACATTTTCTAAGTAGTAAATATTTTTTTTTCGAATTCCAAGTCTATGCAAAATATTACCATTCTGGACTATGTAATTTTTTCCGTTCCGGTCTATGCAAAATATTACCATTATGGACTATGTCATTTTTACTGTTCCGGTCTATGCAAAACATTACCATTACGGACTATGTAATTTTTACCATTCCGGTCTATGGCAACATATTACCATTTACGGACTATGTAATTTAATGTAATTTATTTTTACCGTGTAGGTATAAATGGTGCACAAACCGAAATTGAGCGGGTGAATTTAATCCGCTCTAGTCCGTTTTGTGCACCATTTATACCCGCGAAGACCCGTCATTTTCAACGGGGTATACTTAATTAAAGTATAAGTTTAATTTTTTGTTTAATTAAGGGCCACTTGCACCAATGATGGTTTAACTTTAAACTTGGATTAAATTGACGGCTGACCAATCAGAACACAGCATTTTTAACTTAAACTCGGTTTAGCTGAGATAATCCCGTACCAAAAGTTGGTGCAAGTGGCCCTAAGGAATACTAATACTAAAGTTAAATTTAAATACTGTTTAAAATTTGTTTTAGGTAAAAGTTATGGCTTGTAATGTAGATTACAATAATGAGATAAGAATATTATTTATTGAGATTTATAGAATGTTGGAACTTTTCATAATAGATCTAACAGATGTAAGACAATTAGAACGCAATGCAAAAGAAGTAGGGTATGTTTATTTTTGAGATACGAGATGATATTGCTACATTTAATCACTTTTTAGAGAACTCGGAGTTCAAATAAAACATAAAACCGAAGATTTGTTGGAAAAAGAATCAACTTTTTTTAAAACTTATCAATTATTAAAAGAGTTTAATGAGCTTTATGATAATATAGAAATTTTAAAAAACAAACTGAATAATCTGGATGATTTAATAAAAATCGAACTGGATTTTAAAGAGAAAGTAATAAAAGAAAACAAAAAATTTATCGATGATCAAGAAGCTTTAAAAATCAAATATTCAAATAAATTAGATGAATTAGATGTTTTGTTAAAAGAGTTAGACGCTCTACAAAAAGAAATATTTAAACTAAAACATTTAGAATCGGCCGAAGATATTGAAACTTTAATTAAGAAATTAAACGGAGAAATTGAAGAATACGAATTTAGGATAAATGAAAAAAGATGCGAAAAAAATTAATAGGTGGTAATGTGATAATTTTTTTTATGAACGGTTAACGGTTACCGCAAACTGCTTTACACATCCTCCTCTACTTTTTTTTATTTAAACTGGTTTAAAACCAGTGGATTTTACAAACTTTTGAACTAATATAGTTTTATTACTAAGGGCCACTTGCACCAACTTTTTGTCTTGGATTATCTCAGCTAAACCGAGTTTTAGTTAAAAATGCTGCGTTTGGTCAGCCGTCAATTTAATCCAAGTTTAAAACTAAACGATTATTGGTGCAAGTGGTCCTAAATAATAAAACGCACGTATTATTAAGAAGGTGCTGATAACAAAACGCACCTATGAAACCTAACAAAACGTATTTATTACTATGAAGTTAGTCGCAAGTTAAAAGTAAGGTTAAGTTTCAAAATGTAAATAAATTAGTTTTTTTTAACTGAAAATAAAAGCTTAAATTATGTTAAATTAATGTAAGTAAAAAAAAATCAAGTTAAATTATGTGTTTACTTCCCTAATTTTAGAATTGGAAATGTTTTAAGAAGATAAAACTAAAATGGTAATGCATAGGGCCCTATTTACATGGTTTATGCTGCTGGTCTTCTTTATTTTATTATGCCTACGTCTTGAATCAAGAATTTATTGGAACTGGTTTCTAATATTCCTGCCTATGTGGGTTTTTGATGTAATTCTAATAATCGATGGTCTTTTCCATATTTTTATTCGATGCAGAGTTGAACAATTTAAAAATTTAATTAAAAACAGGCATTTATATCTAATATTAGTGGTACTATTAAAAATAGCCGCCCAAGTAGCTTTATGTTTGAGGTTAGAATACAAAGTGTTGAACTTGCAATTGTATCATGTTCTCATTCCTTTTTGGATTTTGTTACCCATTCTTATTATAGATGTTTCTATAACTTTATTTAAAGATGATTAATTTTAAAATTAGGTAAGAAAAATAAAAAATGTATGGCTAAGGGCCACTTGCACCAATAATGATTTAACTAAACTTGGATTAAATTGGTGATTGACCAATCAGAATGCAGGATTTTAAACTTAAACTCAGTTTAAACATTTGGCTCTAAACAAAATATTTATAGCTGAGTTTGTAAGTTTATAGGCTAAGTTTAAAATCGGGTGTAATTTCAGATTTTTGCTAGGTATGGCAAAAAAAGTTGGACTAAAAACGGGTGATCCACCTCACTAACTTTATTGTCAACTCGTTCGTTGATGACCGAAAAACGCTTTAAAATTATAAAATAGGGATGGCCAAAAATAGGGACAGCAATTCCCATCCCTACTTGTCCCTATTTATAAATTACACCCTTGTTTAAAATTATAGTCAAAAAGAATCTGCAAATTTAAAGTTATTTTTTTATTTTTTAATAAACATTAAACATTTGGCAAAATAAAATGTTTTCAAATTATGTTTTTAATTTATTAAAATACCTGTTTTCTTTAAGTAAGAAAGAACCTGGCACACATACAGGGATATTCAGAAATAGAGTTATTAATTTTAAGGGGTGATTCTACAAAGGAAAATATGAAAAAAAGTTCCTATAAACATATGTCCAAAAATACCTCGTTAGGGAGCTAGGCCCCTTTGAAAGTGGCTAATAACCCAGAAACACTTTTAGATATAGCAACAAGTTTTTTGCATGTAAACTAATCTTAAAAAGGCCCAATTTTATATATTATTTTCATGTACTTATTTTAACCAGGGGTGTGTGAAATGGGGGGTCCTTATCAGTTTTTTGTCCAAAACTTTTTTCTGGGTAACTTTTTTGTAATTTTATTTTTGCAATATGATTCCAATGAACCCCTTAAAATTAATTACCCTATTTCTAAATAACCCTGTATAGGGGGGTTCTTGGGACTCAAAATTTGATATTTTGTAATTAAAAAAAAAAGACCAAACAAGAAAAAACCAAAAAACAAACTCCTGCACAGAGAGCTGCAATTAAGCGCTTGTCAAGTTGGATTGCTCTGGCAACTACAATCACAAATAATTTGAACATAACCTAACTTCGTGTATTTGACATTTCATAACGTTGTTTATTTTTGAGCAGAGTAAGAAAATGAGCAGACAAACCTTAAAAGGATGGAGATATGCCGTTTTTCTAGGCGGTTTAGTTGGTTCAATAGGATTAGCAATTTATCCAATAATTATAGATCCTATGATAAACATAGATAAGTATAGTATGTATCCTATCAGGTAACTAGTTCACTTCAGCTACCCCATTTATTTTATTTTTTAGAACAAATACAAGCTCAAACCAGAGCGAATATTAGACAAGAGGATATTCAACCTGGCAGTAAGTAGTTTAAATCAACAATAAAATTCGAGCAAAAAATGTACCTTCAAAGCTTTAAAACCCTTAAAAATCAACCAGTTAGAACACTAGCCCCAGAGCTAGAGTTCCCACCAGTTGGAACTCAGCTCCCTTAAATTAACTTATTACAAAAACAAATATTTTCCATAGTAAAATTAACATGAATCTTTACTATATTTTTCAAATAAGATATATATAAATAAAAATTATAACAGATAATGTAGGGTTCACACATAAATTGTAGCTTATTTTGAGCTTCCAATGTTGGACTTGACTTTGTTGTTAAAACTAAGTTTATCAATATACTGGATCTACTGATCAATGGCATTTCTTACATTCATAAATCATTCGGTACTGTTAAGCTTGCAGTCTAGTAGCTGAGTTATGCTGTGTGAAATTCAAACATCTTTATTAACTGACCCAAAAAGTAAGAGGTTCTTCAACATGTAACTTTTTGTTTTTTTTTTTTTAGATATGAAAGTTTGGAGTGATCCATTTGATAGGAAGAAAAATACAGATTAAGGAAGTAATTTGAATTAAGTAACCCAATTTGTATATAATAGAATAAACAGTTTTATTTACATATTTCTTAATCTGTACAATATTTAAGATATCCTTTTCCTAAAAATATATAAAAGTATCCTTTACAAAAAATATATTTACATACTAAGTCAGCACCGTAAAATAAAAACAATAACAATATTGATTAAAATTATATTTTCATGTGTTACCCATGATGGTTGTTTACTAGATACCATTTACTTTTATTTTAAAAAACAATGAAGACTGTTTAAAATTCTCACCCTGCTTTAGTCAGAAAAAAAGTTCAAGGCTCTTTTCTCCTTAAAATCTATTTAGAGTCTTCTCATTAATTTAAGACCAAATAAAAAAAAAATCTATTAGATTTTATTTAATCGACTTTCCTTTCTTTAGTTTAAAAACTCAAATTGCTTATATATGAAAAAGCTCACCTTGATATATACATATTTACATATTCAGTGGAAGCAAACATGTTAAAACAAAAAAAAAAAACTAGGAAAAGTAAATTATTTTTAACACTGATTATTATTGATATTTCAAGGAAAATATAAATACCTAACTTTTGCCAAAACATAATATATTTAATGTGAATTTTTTGATAAGTAGTTAGATGTGATCCCAAAACATTTTACACTAATTTGTTTATTTATGAGAATTATATAATTTTGTTTTTAATTGAATAATTCGAGTGTTTTCTGAAAAAATAAAAAAAGTTGATTATTATCTGAAAAAACCTATTTTTTTTTTATTTGGTCTTAAATTAACAAGGAAAATCTAAATAAACAGATTTTTATGGGAACAGAGCCTTGCATTTTTTCTTGCTATAGCTGTTCTCTTTATTTTGATTATATTTTAAGTATTATTACTTAAATTATTTTAAATGCCAACCAACTTAAGACGCTACAACTTAAATTTGCAAAGTACTTTAAACTATGTTATGACACCTTGTAAAATTATATAAAGATTAAAGCTGTATAAAATTAAACAATAAACACGGGGATAAAATTATGTTTTGTTGCAAAAGATTTTCCAACAAATTTGGAGCTTCTTAAATCAAATATAAAAAGCCTTTTCCCAGGCTGACTCCCATTTTAAGAGATCCTTTTATTTTAAAGTAGTGGTATTAACTTTAAAATAGTGGTATCTACTTTTAATTTAAAATAGTGTTACCTATTTACTTTAACTTTAAAAAAGTGGTATTACCCGGGTAATAGTGATGGCCATCACTTTAAAAACTATAGCCAGTCTGGAAAAATCATTGACAGATTCATCAGCACCTACAAATTACCTTATAATCACTTAAATATGGCTTGCTCTCTTGCAAAGTTATTGAAAACTGTCATCATCATCACCGACATCTAGGAAAACATCAAATGCTTCTCTATTGCAGTTTCCATCAGCTGTGAAAACATATTTGTGAAATGTTCCATCCAAACATACAGCTGAAACAAAAATTAGTTAGGTAGGTAATTTACTATAAAAATTGTTAGATAATGGGTTAAATTGTATGCTCCAAATTATTTGTACCTATATTAATTAAAAGGAGCAGGCTATTTGTATGTCCCAGACGGTCCGACATACACGAAGCTAAGTGTACGTTCTGATTTTTTAGGGTTTTTAAAGCTTTTAAGGTATATTTTTGGTCAGAATTGTACCATCAAAAATACCAAACTGGCAAAAAAAACGACCTAAGCCAAAGGGGATTAATGAATATCTGTATATTAAATAGAGATTCATTGGTTCCCTTTTGGATATATAACAATTTACTTATAAAGAACTTTCACTTTCGGGTTTAGACCGTGTTAATGGATTTTCACTTTCCGACGTTTCGTCTCTTACTACTAGAGACATCTTCAGGGATTAATCAGTTTCAGATTAATCCCTGAAGATGTCTCTAGTAGTAAGAGACGAAACGTCGGAAAGTGAAAATCCATTAACACGGTCTAAACCCGAAAGTGAAAGTTCTTTATATCTTAATGGCCGTGAAAGCTTAAAATCTAAAACAATTTACTTACCTATTACTGAACTGTTTGGGCCAAATGCACAAATGCAAGCACATTCTGGGGGGACAGTAAAATTGGCCAATGCCCATTGAGATTCACCATATTTTCCCAATATTCCAACATTGGACAATCTAAAAATATAAAATTGTTACTGGGAAAACAGAGATTGTAAATATTCACTTTTCCATCTTTTCCAAAATTAATATTCTTTTTTATTTTATTTTTTCATCAAATTTTTAAGATTATTAAGCTATACTTACGTCATTCTTTTGTTTAAATTCGTATTTTTTATTGCAAATATATGCACAGTACCCTTATCACTGGAGCAACACAAGTAGTCTGAGTCTCTGCTGAAATTCATACTAAAAAAATATTATTAATAATAATTAACCCAAAACCAAGTAAGAGGCTTACAAGCAGTGACTTATTACTGTAAAATAATATTTGAAATATTTTTTCTTATAAAACCACATGAAGATGTGCATCCTGAGAAAAAATTCTTAAATGTTGGTTTTTTAAGTCTAACTTGGTTGTCTTTCTGGTCAGTTTTTAAAGATTTTATCTAGTTTAGATAAGATTTCTCAGTTAATAAAAAAGTTTACTTGAATAATATGAAACAATATCCATTTTATCAATTGGTTTTTTAAACTCACCAATAAACAGTTGCTGGATCAGACCCCCTTCTTAGTTCAACCAATTGTTGTTTGCTAGTAGTGTCCCAAACTCGAATTAAGGTACCTTTATTTGATGCTGTAGCAATTCTTGTTCCCTGTTGGTTGATAGCTAAACAACCCAACTCGGACTTGTGTGCAGGAATCCAAACCGGGGCCGAGGATATGCCTATTTCAGTGCATGATAAATCCTAAAATAATTGAAAAAATATATTAAAAGATAAAGAAAGGTGCTTCTTTGTTTTTTATGAAAAAAATAACCCACTTTTATTTGCATGTTCTGCAGGTGAAATAAGTATCATAGATCAGTGCTGTGGTTACTACATGACTAATGAAGATCTACTGATTTTTGTAAACTGAGGCAATGTTTAAAACTCAACATTTAGGCCATGATGACAGTTTATGAAGAGTAGAGTAAATAAGCCCTGATAATGCAATCATCATTTCTCATCTTGCTGCTCCTGTAAGATATGCATTACCTACCTTGTATAAAATATACTGTTCATAGCGCTCTAGAAGAGTTCAATACGGTAATTTTTAATTTTCCTAAATCGTTAAAAAACGTCCCTGATAAAAAAAATTCTTGAATAGAAATGTTTCATGAAAAAAAAAAAGAAACTTACACGTCTGTCCGTCCGATGTCACGTTTTTTGTTACCACAATAACGATTTATCCAAAAAATTAATTTAAATAAATTATTTTATCGTTTTAATCTCATTTAATATTTTTACTGAACGAACATGATTTAATTTTTTAGAAATTTTAAAAATAATATTTTACCTAATTTTCCAAATGGAGTGACACAAAACAAGTATTTTCACACAACTAAAATAATGTGTAATTTGCTTACAAGAGTTGTAGTCAAATTCTCTGCTCGGAACTGTATATGAAATGAAAGCAATTTGGGAAGTACATTGAGAGAAAACGCAATATACTGTGAATACTTACAACCAACTGAACACTGCCAACTTTATGCCCAGGAAACACTAAAATTTGCTTTTCAGCAGAAGCTAAGGGGCTGACTTCACATAAACCTCTATAATTCTCCCTAGTTTCCAATGAAAATAGCCTTTGTGTTGGTGTGGGAAAGGAAAAAACATTTATTTGGTTTAATAATGCCACTATCAACCTAAAATAATGTTTTCTATAAGAAAGCAAGATAAAAAAAAATAGTAGAAAACGTCTTTCCTTACTAACTAGGGAACGTTCAAGTATTACGTAACGCAAAACGTACCAAAATTCGTACACTTTATACCTCGGTTCTCGCGTTATTCATGAAGCTAAAGTTTGCAACGTTTTTTTGCATCGAAAATTCAAATAGTATATTAAAGCACTTATTCCATAACACGTTTTTAGCGCACTAGTACTTTAGAAAACTGGCCGCAAGCGGCTTGTTTTCCAAACTCGTATTCGTGCGCTAAAAACGTTAATGTTATGGAACTACACTTCTGCTCAAAAATATCGGCCCACCTAAAAAAATACACATTTTTGAATGCAAATATCTCCAAAACTATTTAATGGATTTATTCGATCTTTTTTTTATTTTGAAGCTTGAACTTTTAGCTCTTACTTACTGGAATAAAAATTATCAAACATCTTTTTTTATACCGGCAGCAATGAAAAGTGCACAGCTATGTTTTTTTACTGCACCTTTCGATATGCGCATGGTTCGCCACTGCATATTTTTTTACAATTTAATTAATTGATTTTATAGCCTAATTAAATGGAAGTAATCTCTTTTTAAATTTTTTAATTTTCCTTATCTCGTTTAGGAGATATAAGGTTTTTTCTAAAAATTTACATTTTTGCAAGTAACAAAAAAACTACGCAATGGATTTAATTGATTTTTTTTTTTAATTTGAAGCTTAAATCGTAAACTTTTATTTATTTAATTTAGGTTTCTGTTGGAAACATGTTTAAACTGAGTTTACATTGCTTAAATAGTCATGTTTTTTTTACTCGATCTTTTTTGTTGCAATTTAAACACAAACTCAAATCTTTCCATAAGTTTTAAAACTTATTCTAATAGCCACACTTATTGTGACTGATTCCGTCTTTTATTTTTTATCATAAGTCTTCTCATTTAGGAGAAATTATGTTTGTTTGGTAAATAAGGACTTTTTAAGTGGTGGGCTAGTGCCACCCCTGTAACTAACTTTTTTATGATTGACAAGACTTGTCACTTATGTGACAATACTTTTTTAACTCGTTAAAATTTTATTTAATTGTATTATTTAAATGGAAACAAGTCCGAAAGTAGCTGCCCAAGCTGTAGCTCTGCTACAAGAAGGGCACAGTCAGCGTTATGTTGCTCAACAGTTAAATATTACGAGAGCAGCGGTAAGAAGAGTATTCCAACGTTTTGAGGAGACCGGTTCCTTTAGTCGACGCCAAGGAGCTGGCAGACATAGGTGCACGTCCGCTCGGGATGACCGATTTATCGAGCTTAATTCCCTGCGGAATCGTCGTCTAAATTCAGTTAATTTGAGATCACGGCTTCAAGAAACAAGAGGTGTAGCAGTAAGTAGGTCCACTATTGGTCGAAGGCTTTTTAAAAGAAACCGTTGCTCTTATAAGGCCGCAACTGGACCTAAACTCACTGCTAACCATCGTCGTGCCAGGCTGCAGTTTGCAAGAAGACATTTAAACTGGGACAGAAACCAATGGGCAAAGGTTATGTTTTCTGATGAAACCAGGATATGTCTATTTGGGAATGATGCAAGACAGCGTGTCTACCGACGTCCTGGAGAACGTTATGCAAAGGCCTGCATTGCAGAAAAAGTTAGTTTTTTTGTGTTTATAATTGTTATTAAATAATTTTAATAAAATTTAAAATTTGTTTATTGTTATTTTATTTGATAAATATTTTGTTTAAAAAAAATTAAAAAGCAAAAAGTCCTTAAAAAGACGTTATAACTTGTTTTTGGAGTACCATTAGAGATTTAAACAGTCTGTGCAAAGTTCGTTCGACATATATGCCTCAAAACGCAGTCTGAGCTGGGAACCAAAAAGTTGCTAACGCAGAAAACGTGTTAAATAAATGTATTTATTTAAGCTAAAGTTATAGAAGTGCAATAGATCTTTATATTCTATCGACGCTTTTCCGTCATATACAGTTTTACAGGGGTGGCACTAGCCCACTGATTAAAAAGTCACTTTTTCCGAAAAACTTTAATTTCTCCTAAATAAGAAGACTTATGATAAAAAATAAAAGAAGGAATCAGTCACAATAAGTGTGGCTTTTAGAATAAGTTTTAAAACTTATGGAAACATTTGAGTTTGTGGTTAAATTGCATCAAAAAAGATTGGGTAAAAAAAACATGACTATTTAAGCAATGTAAACCCAGTTTAAACATGTTTGCACCAGAAACTTAAATTAAATAAATAAAAGTTAAGGACTTAAGCTTCAAATTAAAAAATAAATCAATTAAATCCACTGTGTAGTTTTTTTGTTATTTGCAAAAATGTTTATTTTCAGAAAAAACCGTATATCTCCTAAACGTGAAAAGGAAAATTAAAAAGTTAAAAAAGAAATTACTCCCATTTAATTGGCCTATAAAATCAATTAATTAAATTGTAAAAAAATATGCAGTGGCAAACCGTGCGCATATCGAAAGAAGCAGTAAAAAAACATAGCTGTGTAATTTTCATTGCTGCCGGTTTAAAAAAAGATTTTTGATAATTTTTATTCCAGTAATTAAGAGCTAAAAGTTCAAGCTTTAAAATAAAAAAAAGGTCAAATAAATCTATTGAATAGTTTTGGAGTTATTAGCATTTGAAAATGTGTATTTTTTTAGGTGTGCCGATATTTTTGAGCAGAAGTGTAGTACTTTAATACACTATTTGAATTTTCGTTGCATAAAAACGTTGCAAACTTCAGCATCATCGTTATTCAAGGCTGTAGAGATTTTATATTTTGGCTACCCCCCCTAACGCACCCTCTATTAGGGGGGGTAGCCAAAATATGAAATCTATATAATCTATAATAACGCGAGAACCGGGGTATGAAGTGTATGAATTTTGGTACAATTTGCGTTACGTAATACTTGAACGATCCCTAGATATAATATGCCAAAAGACTAAAATTAATTATGTATTTTTTTCTATAAAAGATTCAACTTACTTATCTCTCCTTAACCTAACTGCTCTAATAGATGATGGAAATGTTATTTCTAATATGAACTTCTTGGCATCATCATCATATATTAGTAAGACATTATCAGCAAATTTAGGCCTCGAACCACCAGATACAATAGCTATTATGTTTGTTCGAAATATCATCTCACATTGGGATACACTGCCTACCATTTCTATGTCTAAAATAGATTAATATCAATATAAGTTAAATATAAATTTTAAGGGGCGATTCTAGGTCCAAAAATATGAAAAAAAGTTCCTATAAAGGTTGGTCCAGAAATGAACCCTAGGCTACAACCCTCCTGAGGGTACATCTCAAAAGTAGTTTTTATTTAATATCTCTGGAACCTATAAACCACAGTAACTAATTTTTGATGAAGGTTTTCATTTTATGTAATTTTTATTTGATAATTTAACCAGGGACTTGCAAAATGGGGGGGGGGGTGATGTCACGTTTTTGTCTCAAATTTTTTATCTGTAGATTTTTCATATTTTCTTTATAAAATAATATTCTTAGATTAAAAATACATAAAAAGGTGCTCTTTATGTAACACCATAGGGCCAACCGTTTTCGAGAATATTGCAATTAAAGAGGCAATTTCACATACTGAGCATCAAAAATCGGAACTAAAACATGCACCAATAAAAATATTAATACTGCTGGGTGATTCTACATTAAAAACTATAAAAAAAAGCTCTTATACATCTAGGTTTAAAAATCAGTTTCCTCGTAAAGAATAACACTTTTTATGGGACTGTAGCTCCCTTAAAAGCAGTTTCTAGATATTTGTGTATGGGAAAATTTGTTTTATAGTAGTTAATGTAGAATTGCCCTGCAGAATTGAAATTTTTGTTGGTTCCATTTTTTGATGCTCAGGGATGCCTTATCAGAATGTGAAATTACCTCTTTAATTGCAATTTTCTCGAAAACGGTTGGCCCTACAAAGAGTACCTTTTTTATTTATTTTAAAAATTAATGTTATTGAGAAAATGTCAGAAAATCTACAGGTAAAAAAGTGACATCACGCCCCCATTTTGCACACCCCTTATCAAATATAAATTAAATAAAATGATAAGCTTTATGAATGTTAAGGCATGTGCAAAATTTTGTTACTGTGGTTCCATAGGGTTCCAGAGATATTAAATAAAAACTACTTTTTAGATGTACCCTTAGGATGGTCCTAGCTCCCTTAGGGCTCATTTCCAGACCAACCTTTATAGGAACTTTTTTTCAAATTTTTGGACCTCTATCTCTCAAATTATCTTAACTTCCCAGCTGTTTAATTGAACCCACTTTTTATACCCATGCTATGATATTGCTACTATTAATTTAGTGAAATTTGTTGTAATCCAATGGTAGTATTTAGATTCACTCACTCCCAAATTAGTTTACTTCATTACATTCCTCCATAATATAATATACAAAATTTTAAGGGGCGATATTTGGAGGGCCAGTTGCTCACAGGTGCCCCGACTCTAAACCACAGATAAGCAGAATAATATATAAATAAAGTCGATATTAAGGTATTATGCTATAGATTCTCAAAGGGGTACAACTATAAAGTGGTGTCTTTATAGTTAATTTAAAGATTGATAGATTACTCTTTTTTTACCTAAATCTAATAAAATAATGTATTACCTACCATAATGAACTTTTTCTACCAAAGGTTCTACGTTGTAAATTCTAATCCCACTTTCCATACAGCATGTGAAACATCCTAAAACAAAGAGTTTAAGAAACATCCTCAAAATGTATTTCATTCTATCATTTTATTACCTTGATCTTGATTAAAATTCACACTATTTATTTTTCGATCACTCATCATTTTCATTTAGTTATTAATTGACTAAATCGCAAATTATAAGCATATTTTATGTTGTAAATATTTTGAGAATCAGCTGTAAGTCAAAATAAACGTTTATTTTCGTCACACATATAAAAAATTGTATCTATGTCTCTTTGTTTAATCTGTGACTTACTTTATAGTGTTAAAGAATTACATAGGCAACAATATATACATTTTAGTGTATTAAGTGTTGCAGAGTATAAACGCACATAGGTTTAGAATACACTTCTCTAATATGTATCATCTTCATTTTACTCTACTACTATATTATTCTACTACTATATTACTCTACTACTGTAGTACTCTATAGGGATATTCTATGGGGACTCTCATAGAAAAATCCTGATTCTACATCCAAAAATATGAAAAAAACGAGGAAAAAAAGTTTCTGTAAAGGTTGGTCCGGAAATGAGCCCTAATGGAGCTACGCCTTTCGAAGACATATTGAATGGGGAACAAAAAAAAAGCATCCATAAAATTTTAATGCTGCGGGGCGATCCTTCATTTAAAACTGAACAAAAAAGTATTCTTCACCAAAACACCTAAATTTAATATTAAAGGAGTAATAGCCTATTAAAAAGTAACGTTTTTGGTGGCAAAAAATGTTAAAAACGGTTGCACCTACAGTGTTACACTATATGACATTTTTTATCTACATTTACTCAAGGAATCTATATTGTTTACAAAAAATCCAAAAAAAAATATACATAAAAAAATGTGTTAAGCCCCACATATTTTGTCCATCTAGGCACGCCTCTGGTTAATTTAAAATAATAAATTAACATAAACTTATTGCTTTTATTAATGCGAGTATACATAGAAAGGCTCTTCGCTCTAGCTTAAAGGGTACCAGAGTTATCAATTAAAAACCTTATTTTTATAACAATTTTAAAGGGCCGTAGCTCCTTTAGGGCTCGTTTTCGGACAAATCTTTATAGGCACTATTTTATATTTTTGAATGTAGAATCATCTCTTAAATTTGGCATGCCAGTTATTGATCTCCTGTATATACCTAATTTTTTTAAGACTTTCGCGAAAGAAATTTTCTGTCTGTACTGGAAAAATTTGCGACCATGATAACTCGAGAACGTAGATAAGCGTAGACTTTGAACCAAAGAGTTCAAATTTGGACCAAAGATTCCTTATGTAAAGTTTTCGGCTGGGATTGTTTTTGGTTAAAATCAGGTTGGACTAAGGAGGTAAAAGGGTTAAAAATTCCTTTAAAAAAAAATAATAAAAATTTTCGGTTTTAAAACAATAAACATTTTCCAATTTTTCCAAATACCTAATAATTGAATTTTATAATAATATTAGTCCGCAAAGCATTAAAAAAAATAAATCAGTTATATTTAGATATTCCTTATAATTATATTCTTAAGAAACATAAAACGTTGTATTTACATGTAATTATTATCTTTTAAATCAAACATCTTATTGTCAAAGTCAAATTCTGGATTGTCCTCTACTCCTACTAAATCAGAATCACCACTGCTGCTGACAATACTGAAAAATAAATTAATTAAAACAGTTATTTTCCTAACACATGCGAAAAGATACTTTTCGTTTCTTTTTATGCAAGCACAGTAGATGCCTACAGGCCTTTGTATGAATTAAGTGAACCCCCTGCTTCAGGGCGCCAGCTCAGAGGGATGCCCGACGATGGACGTTTTTTATTTTTTTTTATAGATGAGGACTTTTTTTTTGGTCATCAACATTTTCGGCCAGAGATATTTTTTTTTTCAGAGTTGAGGACGTTTCTTTTTAGTCATAAAATTTTTTTAAATAGGGCGCCAAACCAGAAGTTTTCTTCAGGGCGCCGAATTGCTAAGGCCGACTCTGTACAAGGGTGCATGCTTTCTGCATGCAGAAAGTAATTTACTTACAACGATATTAATATTAATTGATAATTATCAATAAAACATTAAAAAGGGTACATAAAAATATTTATAGTCACTATAGTGTATAGTGCGCTGAGTTGTTCCCGCGTTCAAATAACAAGTTGAGATATCTACTTAAAATCTGGAACACATAAAATAAGACAACTTAAGAAAGACTCTTAAGAGGGGGTGGTGACTTTTGGACCGTACTGCATCTATATGTACTTTACCTGACTTTGTCAAATTTATTTTCGTTAAAATTTGTGTTATAAACTGGATTTGATCCTTCCATGGAATGCACATTTGTTGTTGGAACAAATCCAGTCTTGTTCAGATCAGATTCTTGAGAACCGAAATTTTTGGACGTTAAATTATTGATTCTTCTCTTTAATCTAAAAATTTATTTAGTTTTAAATAACATATGTAGGTCAGCAGCTGAAAAGGTGCCTGGGTTCTGTCAACTGCAGTTGATTCCACTTTTGTTTTAAATTGTAATTAATTATAATTAATCGGGAAATAGACATAATTGTTTTTAAATGTAACTGTTTATAATTTTAATTGTCTAATGAGTTTCATGATGTGTTCGGAAAATATAGAATGTTCACAAATTAGCTGGTAAGTTTTTGACGTAAGGTTCACTAATTTTTTAAACAAAAAAAATTGTTGTATTTTCTATATAACTTAAGTAATAAATTATCCCGTTGTATTTTAGCTTTTGAGAAAGTCATAATATATGATGAAACGTAAAGTGTACTGAGAAGTGACAAATAAAAAGTGCCAAAATTAACCTTTTGTTTTTTTTGATTCATGAAATAAATTATAATTATAACTAGTATTATAATAGACAAAATCTCGGACAAAATTAGAATTTTGACAAATTACACAATATTTTTAAAAATGAGTATCCTAGGATTTTTGAGGTTGCTGAAATCGAATACGATCTTAAAAATTTAAAACAAAAAAATGGCGGATTCAAAATGGCGTCGAAACTTTTAAAAATTTCAATATTTTTTACCGAAAATTAGTGATTAAGTTTTTTTAAGGTAGGTAATTAAAGTAATTAATGGAGTTTCCATTTGGCAGGAGGACGGACTTTTTTACTGGTTTTATAAATAACCCTAGTAGAAATTTAACGTTAGAATAACGTTTTTCTAACGTTAGAAAACTGTATAAAAGTACGTTATAAAATATGTGCAAATGTCCCTCTTTTTCACGTTAGAATCAAACGTTAGTTACAAACGTTAATCTAACGTTAGATTTTTAAGTTAGAAATACGTTATACGTACGTTTAATTTCTAACTTTTGGAGGGGGCGTGGCCAACTAGGATATTTCTACCTGCATCATAAAATGTCATCTGGAGACAAATTTATTCATATAAATAAATCTTAATATATTTTAGCAATCATAATATTTTTAAACATAATTTCGTTACATTTATTTATAAAATAGCCATCTTTTTAGGTGGCCCTAAATTTTTTTCGGGTACTAGGCTGTTATAGATAAATACGTTTACCTCTCAGAAAAACTTTATATTTAGTTAGTTAATATTTATTTATACATTCAGAATCTTAAAATATTTTTTCAGTTCTAATGTACCATTGCCAGACTTACTATAATTTTGACTGTTGGGGGATATTTTTTAAAACTTTTTATAGAAATAATAAATAATTATCAAACCTAGGCACATAGCTGTCTGAAATGAGTATTTTCTACTATAGCTTACGTATTAATAATGGAAATTTAAAAACTATTTAAAGTTAGAATAAGGTTAGAAAAAAGTTTGAATTTAGTTGGGAAACCAACATTAGATTTATGTATTTTATAACGTTTTTGTCAAACGTTAGTTTTTAAGGTTAGATTTATATATTTTATAAAGTTTTTGTATAATGTTTGAGACTAAACATAAAAATGTCACTAATCTAATGCTATGTTAAGTTAGATTTGTGTATTTTTCTACCAGGGAACTTACGCTGTAACTTTAACAATAAACAATATTAATAAGATTATAAGAAGGGCACCCAAAGCAACAGATAATCCTATCAGCCATGAACGTACGACTTCGGTGGTATTTTCTTTCGAAGTACTTTGATCCTCAAATGGTAACAGATCCAGAGTAATGTCCAAGAGATCTGAGTGTAATTTTTGGAATAACGATATATCTGATAATTTTCTATAACAATATTTTTAGTGCACTACACAGATAAAAATCACACAATCACACAATAAGTTGCACAGAACCTATTGCTATAGTTTTAAAATTTACATAATATATTATGTATCTTCACATAACCTATTATGTAATTTTTAAGTTTCATATAATATATTATGTAATTTTTGGCGCGTTTTATTCACAGAACATAACGTAGGTAAGAATATTGCCAACGTTATGTGATTTTTACAAAATATGTTCTGTAAAATTTTATTTTACACAAATTTTTACAGAATATGTTCCGTAAAATTTTATTTAACATAACTTATTCACATAACTTAACGTTGGAAATATTGTTACAAATATTCCAGTGTATACCACAAAATAATTTTGCAAAACTTTTATTTAAACTAAGTCGTCCTTGTTTAAAAACTAATTTCTAACATTTTTTTTTTTTTTTTGAGTTGGAGGGGGCGCTAATTAAGTCTCTATTACTGACGACTTTTTAGGTTAAAGCGCCTTTCCGTCAGATTTACAAACAAAAGTTATAAAAAAAAATGTTTAGAATAAAAATGGGTCCAAACCAAATAATATTTTGTTTTACTACTTTTGATTTGTTGGCAAAAAAGTGCGCTGTTATTTTTTGACTTTCTGATACTCAATTTTTCTCATAAGGATCATTTTGATACCTATAGGTAAATAGAAAAAATCTGCGTGTTTTAACAATAAATACAAAATATAAAAAAAAACTGAAATTTGTCATAAGAAAGCTATTTTTTTTTTTTTTGATAAAAATTAGCTAAAATAAAATGTTTGCAAAATTCGAAAAAAAGTGGTAATTTTTTGGTATAGTGCAGTTAATCGGGGGACACACTGTACAAAAATATATTATAATTATAGGGCGAAGTTGAGGTATTGATTTTACAGGGTCGGATTTTATTCAAATAAAAATGGATAAAGTTTAGTACTTTAATTTAATAAAAAAGTAAAGTAACATTAATCATAACTAATTAATAATTATTGACACAATACCTCAACTTCGCCCTATATTTATAATATAATAATTGATTGACCTAATAATTATTATAATGCATATAATTGTATTAACCAATTATTTAATATTTATTTCTGTGAGTTGAGTTGGTCGGATTTTTGCAGCAAGGAACCATCCCACAAATTTTTTAATTTTAAATTCTTACAGTATAGGTAGGTATAAAATGAATACCATTGCTTTGGGATGCTTCCTTTCTGAAAAAACCCTATAACTATACAAAAAAAAAATTAATTGTATTTTTCTAAATAAATATTTTTTAAAATTTTCAATAATTTTATAATATTATTAGCAATGTACGAGGTATGACAATTAAACAAACAGAATGTTTTTTTTTAGCGAATCAAGTGGTAACACTGGCGACCCGTCAATGCATTGACGGTTCGCCAGCATTGCAATCCCCGCTTGTGAAAGTATAAACATTTATGAGTTACTGATAAAATTTTTGTGCAGTTCCGAGTAATAGGTATATCGTGAGTACGAGCATGTTGAATTAACGGTGTCAATGATGTCGATCGATTTTATAAACACCTCTAATCGACAAAATTTTATTACCTTTTTTCTGGACTTAACGAGAAATTTAATAATTCCCTCTTTTAATAAATCGTACAACATTTTTCGGCGGACTGCACTGACAACGTTTAATTCAACGCGCTCATACTCACTCCAAACTGCAAAATCAGCAACTCGTGAATGTTTATACTTTCACATGCATGCTGACATTGACGGGTCGCCAGCATTATACTAGACGCCATAGATATAGTAAAATGTTTACATTTGAAACTGATTAATGCGAGATAAGGGCGTAATTAAATTTTATTATATTAATAATAATAATAATAATAATAATAATAATAATAATAATAATAATAATAATAATAATAATAATAATAGAGGACGTACTAGGTGTAGTACACGTTCTGACTGGACGTGTAGGGTCAATAAACCTTGACAAGCGCCAAAAAAAAAATGTTTCCTGCTAAAAAAAAATCTCTTATATTTGTGGCGTCTACTATAACACTTGATCTTCTAAAAATTTATTCCGTCATATACCTCGTATTATAAAATACTGGTTAATTTAACAGGTGGTTACTTAAATCATTGATTAAGATTAATTTAATCAATGCTTAAATACTTACTTTATTATATCGTCAGTTTTTATTGCACTATTTTCAGTTAAAAAATAAAGCGAGACTTTAGTTTTTTTAGAATTTTTCGGATCTGCAGCTATAGTTGCTTCGTTTACTGTATTGTTTTCGAAACCTAAATCAGCTTCTATGATTTCTTTTAACTAAAAGTTAAATTAATAAATAAAAGTTTATATTTTATTGATAATTTTTTATTTTTATTTTATTTATTTATTTATTCCAGCATGATTATGCTATATAATATACATATTATGTACAAAGAAAAAAAAAAGATAACATTAATATTAACTATTAAAAACAGCATTTACAAAACAAAAAAAACAAAATTATTTTGTAAATAAAAGAAGGCGCCACGTAGAAATTAACGTAGAGTTAAAGGCCAGGTCAGAGTCAAATAAGGACTGGAGAAAAGGGTTTTGAGTACAGGAAAGGCGTTTCACAAAATTAGCAACTTTTTTGCTAAATTATTATCTGGTAACGACATGTGGTTCTGTGCACAAAACCTATAGTTAAGCCTAAATTAATTAATTTACTTTAAATTTAAATTTACCTTGAAGTAAACCTAATTTATTTATTGTATCTTGTCTCGAATTTAACTGATGCAACACGATGTCTGAATTTTTACTTACTTGCTTTTTCTTTCCTATAACTGTGTTCAGGTCATTCCCAAAATTAAATTCTATAATATTCTCCCTGATGATAATTACTACTGTTACTTTTATAGTATTTGATAATGGCCCTGAAAAAAAGTTGTTTATAATCGAATAGTTATTTTCCATTGTTTTTGGTTTGCTGATTCAGAAAATATCTTTTTTTTTCCGTCATAACATTTTGACTTATTTTAAAAGAGTCCTTAAGTACAAAATTGTTTAAAATTGTTTAAAAAAGGTTTATTTTGGGGGTTATTGGGACGACAAAAAGGGTCGATTATGATGAAGAAAAGTCTAAATAATATAATGACCTAATTTTCTTATCAAACATAGTATAAGCCTGTACAGCCTACAGGTTCTATAAAAAATTGTTTAATAACTTTGCGGAACCATTTTACCATTATTATGTTTAAGACGGGGGCTGGAACCGTTACGAAAGTGTCACATGAAACCGTTACGAAAAAATTATGTGACGGTCGCATCGGGTCAGGTCGGGTCGGGTCGTGTCAGGTCAGGTCAGGTCAGGCCAGTTTCTAATGACCCATTATTATGTTTAACTATAGACCTAAATAATGTTATTAATATTATCACGGTTTTGCTTTACTTTTACAGTAGAACGTAGATCTTTTTCTTACCATTTCCATGTACATCCTTCTTATCTTCAACTTTGCACTGAAAAGTGAAATGCCCCTCCATATTGCTAGTAACATCAAAAGTTTGTTTAATTTCACCCTTTTCTGGGTCCATTGTAAAGGGCTCTTTTAAGTCACCTATATTTTTACCAGTTGCTTTCATAGTTCCACGAATTATTGAGTAGGTCAGTTTATTAGCAACAGTATCTATATCAGTTGCCTAAATACCAAAAAAAAATCAAAAATAGGAAACTTCAAGTAAGTTAATGTAACTTCAACAACAATGGTTTAACTTTAAACCTGGATTAAATTGAAAGTCGACCAATCAGTACTTAAACATTTTTTTTTTCGAGATAATCCCAGTTTAAACATTGGTACAAATAGCCCTAACAAGCAAAACAAAACAAAGCCTAGATAAAGTAAAGCTAAATTATTTTTTTTTAAATCAACCTAGGCTTGCTATATGGTTTTTGCGGATTTAGGCCAAGTACACGTCCATTTATTTACTTTTTTCCCTAGATCGGGAGGTAAAACCCCAAACCCCAAGCAGAAATTGTCCCCTTTAACACAGTCTATTAAAAAAATATTTCTGATCGCTAAATCAAATAAATTACTTAGGATAAATGAAATAAAAAAATAAATAAAAAATATTATTTTTTAAACAATAAACTAAAGATAATTCTAAATTTTAAAAAAGTCCAAAAATGTTTTTTAAACAATAAACTAAACATAATTCTAAATTTTAACAGTTTTGTATAATTTATAACATACCACAAGTTTTTTAACATATTCTGCTTTATAGTTATTCATTATAGCTCCAATTGTAGATTCAGATTCAAACTGAGGGGCATGGTCATTAATATCTTCTACCTAAAAATAAATAAATATTTATTTTTTGTATCAATATTGGCAATTTTAGAAATTTTGTTTTCTGTCCCGATAAAACTATTTTTTTAGTCCAAACTAAGTATCTATTTACTCAAACTAAATATTTAGTCTTATTTTTTTAATAATAATTATATCTGCTGCAATATCATTTTTGTTTATAAAATTTGGTTTAAATGTCAAAACATTTCATACGATTTTAATATTACACTTGCTTTAGCTGTTACTTTTTTTTAATAAATCATTTTATAATTAAATCATACCAAAATTAAAATATAATTACTGACTTATTTTTTTATCTTTAAAATGTCGGATATCTGTTAACCCTAGGATGCATACCCTAAAAAATACACACATTTACATACCCTGGGCCTGGCAGGCCCGAATATAAAAATTAACGGTATAGTTTTTATCATATAAAATTAAATTATTATATCTATTTATGTTTTAATATATTTTTATTTTTTATATAATAAAAACTTTAACCAAAATGAAACAAAACCTTTAAAAATATCTTAATAAATATCTTAAAATAATCAGTAAAAAAATACATGAAAAGTATTTAGACATTAGAAAAGCAATTATTACAAATTTTGGTCTTTTACAAATTTTGGTCGTTGCAAATGTTATTTTTATATTTTTGACAGTCATTTTACTTTTTCTGTCCAATTTTAAGGCGCACAAATAACATCTTTTCTTATTGGACGGCCCTGGTTGTTCGTCAGATGGTTTAGGAATTTTTATAAACTTACCCATGTCAAAAACGTACCGTGACAAACATGGATTTTTAGATCTCTTTAGCAAATGAGGTATTGTAAACTGCTTTCCTATATCCTTTAAAAAGAGTCTAAGTCTGTGAGTAAAAATTTGGATTTTCCTTTGGAAAAACAATAAATGCATTTGAAGCTGCTTTATCAATCACATTTAGGAAGAACGCCATTGTCCAACGTTCAGTTTGGCAATAACAAATATAAGTACATAACATACATGTCATGTTCAATGATTTTGCTTGTTTTAAAACTGATTTATCAGCGTTTTAATTTTTTTTTATAATGAAAAATGCGTATTTACGTATACGGGCCTAAAAGGCCCGGAGTATGTGAATATGGGGTATCGATGGAAAATAACTTTTTATACCACATGGTTTAAATCAAAAATAACAATTTTGCAATAATTTTATTCCAAACACTTCAATTGAGATATTCATAAAACGATTTTTTAATAAATTTATTTTTCTGTAAGATACAGCTAGTTATTTAACCTGGCGGGCCTCGCAGGCCCAGGGTATGCATCCTAGGGTTAAAAAAAAACTGGAATTTTATAAAACTTGATTTTTCACATTCTAAAATGACCTTTTTGGGTTGCAACCTTTAAACCTTTGCTTTTGTACGGCAGCATCAAATACTCTGGTTAGTATACATACTGTTACGTTAACTGTGAGACGAGATTTTTTATTTGTACCAGGTTCCTCGTCATTTTTAGATGCACCAACTTCAAAAATATAACTTGACGTTATCTCGTAATGCAGCATATCATTTAAGGAAACGTCGCCAGTGTTCAAATCAACTTTGAATTTTGAGTTTGTTTCATCGTCTTCAGAAACCAAAAAATAATAGATAGGATCTGTAACATTATCAACTCCATATGTTGCATTCTCGGAAAGGGGCTCGACTTGATCTAATTTGCTTTCGAGAAAAGTAACCCTCATAGGCTCATCAGTTTCAAACTTTGGATCTGATATTTGGAAGAATCTGACAGTCATAGTTCTCTGTGAATAATTAGGCTTTTCCGGCGAAATGGTTTCAGTACTCAGTTGAGCTTGCAATGTTAACTGAAATCAAATTATGATTATTAGCTGTTAAATGATATTAATATGAGATAATTGTATAGTATTTTGTACCAATCAAAGCTAGTAACTCTAAATATCAGTCCAAAATATAGTTTTAAAATTATTTTGACAAGTCACGACAAATAAGTTGAGAAATGTTGGTTTTCATTATTGACCGTTGCCAATAAACAATGCTTAACAACCGTCAACAGTAAATGAGTTTGTTGATTTATTCTTAAGAGAACAAGCGTTGACAACGGTTCATAACATAAAAACTAGCGCTTAAATTAGGTATTAAAAAGTATATATTGTGTTCAATAAGAATTTTAAGGCTTACTGTATATCTACGGTCTTCTTCGGGTTCCACCTGGTAATTACTGTTTATTTGAAGTTCTGCTGTACAATCTTTATTATTTATTATTCTAAAAATTCCATCCGTATCGCCATCTAAATATAAAGTTGAAGTTAATATATTACATTACATACATATAAGTTTTTTGGGCTCCATAGAGTGATTGCTCTACTTGCACACCTATCACCATCTAACTTTTAAACTGTAGTTTAAACTATTAAACTATGTCAAGATAACCTTACTTATCTTGATTTAAATGGAAAAGAAACCCGCTTTTTGCTAACTAACTCGTATCTGCTCACTTGCTTCTGATTGTAATTAAAATGTGATTAAAGCAACAAATGTTGTCTCTTTTTAAATCTTTATTCTGTTGATTGTACAACCTGGGAAACCGTTTTTTAAGTGTTTTAGGGCCACTTGAACCAATGATTTAACTTGAACTAAATTTACGGTTGACCAATCAGAACACAGCATTTTTAGTTTAAACTCGATATAAAATCATTGATGCAAGTAATGCTTAGTAATCATTATAATGATAACACAGGCACACAAAAAAAAGATCTATTTCTGGGGTCGAGAAAAACATTTCTATATATTTTTGGGATAGCTGAATCCGAATCTAGGGTTGGTTTGACTCTGGCAGGTGGCATTTCTTTAATAACCTCAAAAAATGATGAAAGAATATTTTATCACTTTTTTGAGGTTAGCAACCGTTGATATTTGTTTTCCGTGTATATAAATTTACCTAAGATAGTGAAATAAATATTATATTTTCCAGAACATGCACCGGAACTAGATTCACTAGCTTCTAAATTTTTAAGCTGGTTTTTTTCATCATACATTTGAAGCTGTTTACCAACATCTTGGTACTAAAAATATTAATTTTTAAATAATATTATGTAAATTTTAATACTTTTTGAGAACTTACGGGGGATAAAACATATTCATCGACAATTTTTGGAAAAATGATAGTTGGTTCTTCAAAATTAAATCGTTTTATTTCCAAAGTAATATGTACGATATCAGAGTTTTTGATTTCTGTGCCATTATCAGATATCTGCAGAAAAAGATAAATAAATATTATAAATCTGTGGATGACTAAAAAATTAAATCTCTAGTAAACATGCATTTATCTACATTTGCTATCAGGCATCAACAAGGAAGAGGTGCTGCTTTATTATAAGTTATTAACTTGTGACCTGAAGGGCATTAATTTTGTCAAGGTCGCCTAATTTGGTCTTTCTCTTTGCTTTTTTCAAAAACCCTTCATGTTGATAACTTTATTACTAACTACACCCCGCTGTATTTGGAGCCTTTTAATAAAAGAAAATTATTTCTGCCAGGAAAACTCGCATTCATAGCAAAGCAATCTTTTGACGACCGAGGTGTTTCTTATCTGAAATACTTTGACAACCTATATTAATGCCCCAAAAAAGTTATTTGGCATTAAGCGATTAACTCTCTATTATAGTAGTATAATACTACTTACTCCTATTGATACTATATATGTCGCCCAACAACCTTTGAGATCTTCCGAAGCTATTAATCTTGCCGCTGTGTAGTTTATAGATTCTATTTTAAAAATACTGCCCATTTCAACTTTACACTGATTTGCTTCATTTTCCTTTGATGTTATGTCAGTTATGTTAAATATTACGTGAGCATTTTCACCTTCATCTAAGTCAGAAGCAAAAATTTCGTTTACAACAATCCCATTCTGTAATTTAAAAGTTATAAAATTTTTAACATAATTATTAAGTTATTTTTTTATTTTATTTTTTTAACACATGCGCTACAAAATATAACATTTTATATAATTATAACACAAATAGCTATATATTTTTTAAGCATGTCTATGTCTTGAACAAGTATTGAACAAACTTTATGCTATACCCTTACCTTTTTAATGTTTTCATAATTTTCATAATTTTTTTTATCAATGCTTGGAGTATGATCATTTATATCAGTTATTTTTAAATTGAAAGACCAAGATACTTCCGTATTCCATTGAGTATCACCTAAAAGAATAAAGTAAAGCTACAGGTGTTAAATAATAAAAATAAAATATTTAAGTCAGGCAGAAACACAGACAAATAGACATCTGGCTCTAGCTAGAGTGAGATTAAGGATCTCTTAAAACGCCAAAAAATTGAATATCAAAAATTTCATCTTCGATGTGTAAAAAATAAGGTTTTCCTAAGGGTTATTTTAAGAACTTCAAGAAATATTGAGCTAATACTTACTAGTTTCTTGATCGGGATTGTCCACACAGGTAATTTTGCAGCTGTAAGAACCTTTGTCATTATCTCTATCCAGAGATTTGTCATTTTTTACAACTAATGTATTTCTATTTGGATTATTATTATATTGAACTGTGAATTCTTCAAAACACTCTGACTTGTCATCAATCTTACATTTTACAGTATGAAACGGAACTAAAATTATGACAAATTATTATAAATAAAGAAATATATCTATTTTTAAAGCATAAAAAAATCAAATCTTGTGCATTTTTTAGGCACCTGTAAGCTGCGCAGTAAGCACAAAGGTCTATTTTACTTTCTCCAAGGAAAGTCTTCGTTTGTAAAAAAATTTTTTTGTTGCTTTTTTTACATTTCTGAAAGTTTTATAACAAAAAATATGATTTCCGTAAAAAAAATTGTGTCTCTCGGTCTGTGTGTCCGGGAAATTTGTGACCACGATAACTCAAGAACGCTTCGGGCTAAAGACTAAATTTGGACCACAGGATGATTATCCAAAGTTCTAGGCTGGGATTGTTTTTGGTAAAAATCGGATTGGGGTAAAAGGGTAAAATGGGGTAAAAACTATAGGTTTTGCTTCTATACAGCTATACAGGGTGTTCCGTAATCAAAAGGAAATATTTTAAAGATGTGTTCTAGAGGTCAAAATAAGAAAAAAAGTTCCCTAAACATATGTCCAAAAACGACTCATAAGGGAGCTACGCCTCTTCAAAAGGGGTTCCAAAATTTCGATTTTTAATAATAACTTAGTAACCCTTTGTATTATAGCATCGAGGTTTAGCATGTGATCTATGCTTTATAAGGCCTATCAGCCAATGGTGTATGCATGTAGGTACTTCAACCAGGCGCGTCCGTAACGGGGGTCTTATCACTTTTTTGCCCCAAACTTTTTTCTGCTTAACTTTTTTGTAGATTTATTTTTAGAATAATATTACTCAGGTAAAAACACATAAAAAAGGTACTCTTGTTGTAATACCGTAGGATTAACCGTTTTCGAGAAAAATAGAATTAAAGGCAAAATTACACCTTAGTAGAACCAAAAATTAAACACTAAAATGTTGAAATCAAAATTTAAATAATGCAGGGCGATTCTACATAAAGAGCTAAGAAAAAAAAAAGATTTTATACATGTAGGTCCAAAAATTGATTTTAAAGGTACCATTAAAAATTTTGGAGGCCGTAACTCCCGTAGCATTGATTTTTGGAATTTCGTGTATGAAAACTTTTTTTTTGGTTTTTGGTGTTTGGTAATTCTATACTATTAAAGTTTTGGTTTTCAACATTTTAGTGTTTAATTTTTCGTCCCCGAAACTTGTAATTTTGCCTTTAATTGTCTTTTTCTCGAAAACGGTTAATCCTAAAGTATTACAGCAAGAGGATCTTTTTAATATCTTCTTACCTAATAATAAATCCACAAAAAATTAAACAGAAAAATGTTTGGGGCAAAAAAGTGATAAGACAACTCATTTCGCACTCCTCTGGTTTAAGTAACTGGAGGCAAATACTATTGGCTGATAGGCCTTATTAAAAATAGAATTAATGCAAAACCATGCTGCTATAACACAAAGGGTTCCTAAGTTATTAATTAAAAATCGAATTTTTGGAACCCCTTTGAAGCTCCCTTACGATTGGTTTTTGAAAATATGTTTATGGGAACTTTTTTTCTTATTTTGACCTCTAGAACACATTCTTAAAATATTTCCCTTTCCTCACGGAACACCCTGTATTACCTGAAAAACTTGATAGGTATTTTTTTGATTATATCCCTGAACTAGTATAGTATACGTAAATTTAGGTATAATAAATTAGCGGACATTTTCACAAAAAAATAGACCGTTGTGTTTGCTGATGATATGTCTTTATTGTTTTAAATACTCCTATATCTATTTCTTTTACATTTAAGAAATAATTTTTAACGTGTTAGTAGGACATTTAGCAGAGTTTTATTCATTTAAAGTAAGTGGAAAGAGAAGGCTTACTTAGGATTTTACAAGTAATCCGACCTTTACCATGTATGGTTTGATTTTAATCAAATAATTTTTTTTTTTATTTAAATGTATATTATTCAACGAGCGTATAATGATTGCTATTAATCAATGAGGGTAAATTTTGGGATACAAGCAGATAGGCGAGTGGCCTAATCACCAGAATGATTATTAGCTATTATACGCGAGTAGAATATGACTTGACTGTAAAATAGTTATATAATTACCATCTCTATCTGCATCACTGGTTGCTATATTTATAACTTCAGTATTTTTAACTGATTTTTCTTTTATGCTAACTTCTTGTATTTTATCCATTTCAATTTTAGGTTTTTTATTATTTCGGTCTAAAATAGTGATTGAAAGCTAAAATAAGATATAACATTAAAAAACCCAAGTAAAATACAAAGTAATTATACAAGTTCCACCTATCACTGGGTGCGAGACTAGGCGTTTTAACATTTTTGCTACATACTAGGGATGGTAAAATTGTTACTTTTGTTTTAAATCGTTTAGCGGATAATCACAAAAGATATTTTTCATATGTTAATACGTTCGCTACAAAGCGGCTCATATATGAGCCTCGACAATTTTTCAAATAGGTAGCTGGCTCATATATGAGCCGACGAAGTTGCTGCATTTAAAAGCAACGATAAAAGAAAGCGGTTTATGTTTTTAACGTGGTCTGTAGGAAGGTGCAGCACATATAGAGACGCGTGGTCTGTGCATATACCGTAATTTATTTATAGCCAGTTTATTCTATTATTATATTATTCATAGCGCCTAGGTGCGCATGCGCCAGAATAATATTATACGGTAGTTTCGAATTTAAAAAAAAAATCAAAAATCCTCCTAGACAAAAAATTCTTGGATATTATTTGATTCATAAAAAAATAAGCAACTTTTTTTTAACTGTCCGTCTGTTTGTCTATCTGTCTGTCTGTCTGTATGTCTGTCTGTCCGTCCGATGTCCCGTTTTTTGTAGACACGATAACTCAAGAACGAATTATTCGATCGTATTCAAATTTTCAGGAAAAATCTATTTCTGTGAGGGGAAGATCCCTATTGTTTTTTAAAGTAATCCCCCCAACAGCAAAAAAGTTATGGGGGGTTAAACCTTTTTTGCGAAAAGAAAATAAAGAAAAAAAAATTGGATATTTTTGAATTTTTTTTTTCAATTTTTTTTTGTTTTTCGAAAGATTTTTTTTTTCGCAAGAAGAGAATAAAAAAAAATTTTAAAAATGTTTTAAAGTTTTTTTTATTTTTTTTTTAAGTATTTGGGAAAATGCAATATACCATTTACTGTGAATAATATATAATGGAATGCGTAGCATTAGATATCTTCATGGCTTGTTATTATTTGTGCTTAGTCTGTGGGGTCGAAACTCAAATATCCCCTTGTAGCGAACGTGTTAATTATTAGTATACAAAGAAAAATATGTGCTTTTTTCGTTTTTCGACGAATATTTAGGCTCTGAAGATAATTCTTTTAAATTTTCTTTGTACTCTGTTTATTAGCATACGAAAAGGCATCGTTTCTGATTTCCCGCCAAACGGTTTGAAACAAAAGTAAACCATTGAGTACTACATACTGGTATATGAGCACGGTGGTTATTGTCCTCTTGGCCCATTGGATCAAAAACGTAACACGTATAGTTTATTGACATTATTTTGTTTGTGTCGGCGTCTACCAATTTGTTATCTTTAACTGTTAGACTTCCAGACTCTGAATCAATGTCTACCCAATCATAGTTGGGATCATCTGCACTAAAATAAATAATATTATTGTACAATAAAGCATAGTATTTTTCTAAGAGATGGGACAGAGACGAGGAACTTGTTTAAAATTATAGGCATATGTAGGTATTTATCTACAGGGTGTCTCAGAACTGACGCACTTCCCTTCACGGAGTGATTCTAAATAAAAAAAATATGAAAAAAAAACATATGTCCAAAAACGACTCGTAAGGGAGCTACGCCCCTTTACAAGGGGTCCTAAAAATTCGATTTTTAACCCTTTATGTTAAAGCAATAAGGCTTTGCATGTGATTTTTTCATATTAAGGCCTATTAGTCAATGGTAAATTAAAAAACACACCCTCTGTTGTGGCTGCCCCATAGAACGCCCTACAGGGTTTTACGAATTTCCAAAAAAAAAACTTATTGTCCCTCTTGCACTCTTGCTCTCTGTTATACAGAGTGCCTGCACAGAAAACCAGCTTGAGAGTCTAGTATATAGCATTCTAAACTTGCTTTTATATAGCAAGATGAATGGATAAATTATTAAGACCTTCAAAATATTTCTCAAAAGTTGAATGAGAAATGGACGCTATAATTGTACGTCTAAAAACACTCATAACACCGGAACACAAAAAAAAAAAAATTGTCTGTACACCGGGCGCCACCTATCTATGGGCATGTTTTTCGACCCGCTGAATACGAATTTCAAGTCAGTTTAGGCCGTCCACCCTTCAATTTCGAGTAAATTGCAAAAAAACCCAAAAAATAGCGAAAATTCGATGTTTTGGCAAGAAAAAAAAATTTTTACTCGAAATTGAAGGGTGGACGGCCTAAACTGACTTGAAATTCGTATTCAGCGGGTCGAAAAACATGCCCGTAGATAGGTGGCGCCCGGTGTACAGACAATTTTTTTTTATGTGTGCCGGTGTAATTATATCGAAATATGTATGATATTTTATATATTTATGACAGTGAGGAAGAACATGAATGTGAAAATTGTGATACAAGTCTGAACCACAAACAAATATATTGTACCTATTCTGATCCTCTTTAAAAATAATGACTTTTTTTTGCGTATATCGCATGTTTTCTTTCTATCAAAAATATACTGCTAAAATAGGTAGAAAATAGTATGATATTTTCGAGCTAATTTAGTTCATAAATATTATGCTATTTTTTACCTTATTTGGATTAAACATAGCATGCTATTCAGGTGGCATTTTAGGTCGATATTTTCGATCTATTATAAGTCGAAAATAGGATGCTATAATTAGGTTTCTAAATGGACAAAAAAAATAGGAATAAAAATGTGATATATCAGCCCGCCACAATTCGAAGGAAACGTCAATGGTCAAACCTCCCACCAGGAAGTGACGTACAACAATCAACGGCTACAAAACCAACACAGTTGCCAAACCAGCCCTCTTCAGCATTCGTCTGTCGCCCCGCAGACATGAACTCTGTCGAATAATTCTAGTCATATTGTACCTGCCGTCTAATATTAATAAGTGATCAATAGATATATAAAAGGTTTTTATATTGTTTAATTTAACCACTTCGTAGTAGTATTTCATTGGCGACCGAGGAAAAACAGGTGGTTACGCGGAAAAGTGTATCGAAAAAGTGTACACGTGGCAATTTTTTTTTTAATAACGGTTAATTTTTTTTTCGATCTTATCGGGTTTCAACGATTTTTCAACGTGTATAGTAAGGATGGCTGATCATAAATTTGCTGAATTTGATGGACAAGAAGATTGGGTAATATATAGCGAACGTTTGGATCAACATTTTGCAGCTTTAGATCTAAAAGACGAAAAACGTAAAGTTGGTATGTTACTCAGCAGTATAGGATCACAAACCTATATGCTACTTCGTAATTTGTGTCATCCAGATAACCCGAAAGATAAAACGTATGCAGAATTAACTGAGTTAATGAATAAGCATTTTTGTATAAAAGTGAATGGTTGGTACGAGAGAAGAAAGTTCGATGAATCTAGTCAAGAAGAGCACGAATCCATTGCGGAATGGTATGCTAAAGTTAAAAGTTTAGCTGTTAATTGTAATTTTGGACAAAATTTAACGTATATGCTACGTAATAAATTTATCGTTGGACTAAAGAAAGGTCCCATTTTTGATAAAATTTGTGAAATGTCACTGGATGTTGCTTTAGAAGATGTCAAAAATGCTGCTATAGAAAAAGAAAGTTCTATGAAAAAAGTTGCAGAAAATGGGGTAAATTTTGTCAACAAAGGAGGTCAATATCAACGTAGAGGGTTAGTCTCCCGTCCAGAAGGCAGTAGAAGATATCGTTCCAGATCCAGGTCAAAAATCCCGAATTTCAAGAAAAAGGAGTCAACGTGGCAACATCGCAATTCAAATGGGAAATGGAGTAACGTCAGATGTCATAAATGCAACAAGATGGGACATATCTCTAAATTTTGTGGTAAATCTGTGAATTTTGTGGACTCTGAGAGGTATGTAGACTTTGATTTTAATAAAAAGGAAGAATCTGATGGAGAAGAACGTAGTATATTCAGTATTATTACCGGGGACGATAAAAATCCGTTTTCTGTTGCTTTAAATATAGACAAAATGTCGGTAAAATTTATTTTAGACAGTGGTAGCTCCATAAGTGCTATAGATCTCGATACTTATTCAAAACTTTTTAATAAATATAGACTAGAATGTGATAATACGATTTTAAAAGTGTACAACGGGGAAATGTGTCGTCCAAAAGGATATTTTAAATGTGACGTCGGTTTTAATAGTAAATGTAAACAAATTCAATTTTATGTGGTAGAAAGAGGTGCAAAAAACATTGTAGGCAGAGATTTCATGAAGAGTTTTAATGTAAAAATAGAGGCAACTAATAGTATTTCACATAATATTCAGATAAAGAGTCAAATAGAAAGTTTAATAAAAAATTACCCAGAGGTGTTTTCAAACAAATTGGGCAAATTTAAATATGGTAAAATTTCGTTAGAATTAAAACCTGATGCTAATCCTATTTTTTTAAAACCTAGGTCTGTTCCTTTGGCGTATAAAGAAGAAATGGACAAAGAGTTGGATAGACTTATTGCAACTGGAATCCTTATACCTGTGGAAACTTCCGAATGGGCAACCCCAGTAATTCCGATTCAAAAAAAGAATGGTAAACTCCGATTGGTGGGAAATTACAAACAAACAGTCAACAAATATGTTAAGGACTATCAAAATCCAATGCCCAGAGCCGAAGAAATTTTTTCAAAATTGCATGGAGGTGAGAAATTTACTATTTTAGATCTATCCCAGGCCTATAATCAATTTGAGCTGGATGAGGAAGCCAAGAAACTGTTAGTGTGGTGTACCAGTAGGGGTCTATTCATCGTAACACGTATGCCATTTGGAATCAGCCCTGCGAGTGGAAAATGTCAGCGACATATCGAATCACTATTTATGGGTATGTCAGGAGTAGCAAACTTCATGGATGATGTAATTGTAACTGGGAAAAATCATCAACAACACATGGCAAATTTAAAAAAGGTACTGGATAAGTTGAAAGATGCAGGCCTCACTGTTGAAAAATCAAAATGTAAGTTTTTGCAATCAGAAGTTACTTATTTAGGCCATAATATCTCTAAAGCAGGTTTACGTAAATCAGAAGATAAAGTTGAAGCTATTGTAAATGCTCCCAGACCAATAAATATAACCGAAACTAGGCGGTTCATTGGAATGGTAAATTTTTATAATAAATTTATAAATAATTTGGCAGATAAATTAAAACCACTATATAATTTATTAAAAAAGGATAATTCTTTTGACTGGACAAATGATTGTGAAAAAGCTTTTGTTAACATAAAAAAGGATATTTCAGATGACATAATTTTAACATATTATAATCCTAATGCTATTCTTGTTTTAACCACAGACGCCTCAAATTTAGGTATAGCCGGAGTACTTTCGATAGAAGAAAAAGGAGTGTTGAAGCCAATCCAATGCATTTCCAGGACGTTGAGTGCAGCTGAGGAAAATTACAGTGTATTACATAAAGAAGCTTTGAGTATATACTGGTGTATTTCGAAACTGGAGCAATTTTTGGTGGCTCGTAAATTTATTTTGAGAACCGATCAAAGACCTTTGATAGCATTATTTGGAGAACATCGAGAAATACCCAAAATGTGGAACAATCGTTTGCAAAGATGGGCAGCATATTTGGCAGGATTTAACTACACTATACAACATATAAATGGAAAGGACAATATTTTACCAGATTATTTGAGCCGGAGTCCAATTGTAAGTAAAGAAACAGAGGACTTGGAGGTAAAGTATGCATTTTTAGCATCTAAAATTTCAAATTGGCCTTTAGATCATAAAACTGTAGCTTTAGCAACTACAGAAGACCCAATTTTATCAAAAGTTTTAGATTATGTTGAAAAAAATAACTGGCCCACTCTAGTAAATATAGATTTAAAACCTTTTGCAGCAAAAAAAGAGGAAATTTTTGTTGAAAATAATATTTTACTGTGGAATCATAGAATAATTATACCTAAAAGTTTGCAAAAACAAATACTTACTGAACTGCATGAAGGACATTTTGGAGGTTCTAAAATGAAATTAAAATCTAGATCTTTTATTTACTGGCCCAACATTGATATAGATATCGAAAACGTGACAAAATCATGTTTAGCATGTTTGGTAAATAAACAATCTCCCCCAAAAGTAGAACTAAATCCATGGCCTTTAGAAACAGCAAGTTGGCAACGTATCCATCTTGATTTTTGTGGTCCCGTGGCTGGGAAAAATTTTTTAGTCATTGTAGATGCATATTCAAAATGGATAGAGGCTTTTATTGTAAAAAGTATGAAAGCAGAAGAAACAGTGGACATCCTACGATCAGTATGCAGCAGACTAGGCCTACCAGCAATTTGTGTTACGGACAATGGACCATCCTTCAAAAGTAGCGTTTTCCAGGAATTTTTGACAAAAAATGGAATAAAATACCTATCTTCACCCCCATATTCACCTATTAGCAATGGTTTTTGTGAAAATTCCGTCAAAAATCTGAAAAATAAAATGAAAACACTATTGACAGCAAAAGAAAATTCAGGTGAGAAACTACAAACACTATTAGATCGTTTTCTTTTTAATTACAGAACTACCCCTCATATTTCAACAAAGGAGACACCGGCAAAAATGATGTTTGGTAGAGAACTCCGTACCAGATGGTCCCTGTTGAAAGAAAATCCAAAATCAATCAAAGAGATAAACAAGAACAATGAGAAAGCAATGGAAAATCAAAAGAAGTACTATGGGGGAGTAAAACGTAATTTTCAAGTAGGGGAGGAAGTTATGGTAAGAGATTATACTAATCCACAGAAGAAAAGCTGGAAAATTGGAAAAATTACGAGACAAATTGGAAAAGCAACATTTTTGACAGATGTCGGAGGAAAAATCCATAAAAGACACGCCAATCAGTTAAACAAAAAAGGAACAGATCAGGTAATAAGGGAAAATAGTGATTTTAGGGAGAAATATCAGAGTAAAAATATAGAAAACCAAAGGAATTATGTGAGTACTCAACCGTTTAAAGAGTCTAGGCAAAATATAGCAGAAAATGTATATAATAATGTTGACAAGTTTAATTTCGAAAATGCTAATGTAAATGTACAAAATTACGACAATATTGAAAATAACAATGTAAATTTCCAAAATACAGGTAGACAAACATCCTTGGTGGGGGAAGGAGAGCAGAATACAGCAGGACAATCCACAACAGGAAATCTGGAGCGGGGAAAATCACCAACCCAGGAAAAAGCACCCGACAAGGCGATAACACCATCAAGCAGTAAACATGCACCAAAAACCGTATCGAAGGAGGAGAATTCACCAAGTTCAACAAATAAACCAACAAGACCAAGAAGTAATAAATATACTATGCGTACAGTCATCAAAAAACCGGTAAAGTATCGAGAATAATCAAACAGTTTACACAAACATTTTATTCTACTAAAAGTGTTCGTATAAACTCTGAATATTGGTGGGGTACACATGTACCAGAACCTTAGTGAAAAAAAAAAAAGTATTAAACTGTAATTAACTTTCCAGTGAGTGTAAATAAAATGACATTTCCAGTGTTCAAGAACTTTATTTACATTACGAGAGAAACAAAAATATTTAGATTCTTTTTTTGTATTTCCTACAGATCTCCTATAACCAGAGGACCTAGGACTTCGTGGTCAACCAGGATAATCCCTGAAAGGATTCATCGGTATGCATGGGTACAAATTCCCCAAAAAAGGATTTCATCGGTTATGCATGGTTACAACACAAAAAGCTTAGAATGGGGATGTGTGATATATCAGCCCGCCACAATTCGAAGGAAACGTCAATGGTCAAACCTCCCACCAGGAAGTGACGTACAACAATCAACGGCTACAAAACCAACACAGTTGCCAAACCAGCCCTCTTCAGCATTCGTCTGTCGCCCCGCAGACATGAACTCTGTCGAATAATTCTAGTCATATTGTACCTGCCGTCTAATATTAATAAGTGATCAATAGATATATAAAAGGTTTTTATATTGTTTAATTTAACCACTTCGTAGTAGTATTTCAAAAAACGTAAGTATATTAGGGCTAATTGTGTGCATTTTGAGACATTTAAAGGATGTTTCTAGACCACACAAATAGCTCGCATTTAGTGCACTAGTTTTGAGCAGTTTTGGTTTGCTGAGCTGTATATGCCCAAAGACTTAATTTAAATAAAAAATACTATTACAGTGTCAATACTAAATTTCAAAAAAAAAAAAAAAGAAAATCCTCGAGAAAATCAGATTAGCGGTTGGCAAGAAAATCTATTTTGAAAATGTGTTGAAATTTAGTGTTGCGTTAAGGTTGATGTGACATTTTTGCAAATTATTTTTAGTTATTTTTAAATTATAAAATATAAATATAATTTACAATATTATACTTACATGATTTTATATGTAAGATTATCGTTGCGGTCTGGATCTGTAGCAGTAATAGTTCCTACAAAAACACCCTTATCTGACTCCTCGGCAACTTTAAATTTTGCATTTTTAGTCAGCTCTGTAAACTCTGGTGCATTGTCATTGATATCTACTATATTGACCTGCAAAAACACTGAAATATGGTAATTATGGTTAATATTATTCATTATTATTAGTTTACAACAAATAAATTATAATTTTGAAACTTTTAAGTTAACTAAGACTTGTCCGCAAGGGCTATTTTTTTATTTAAAGTTTTAATCATTAAACAGATTTTATAAACTTTTGTTATACAGGGTGATCAATAATTGGCATGCCAAAATAAGAGGTGATGGCAGAATGCAGATGCAGATCCAAAAATATGAAAAAAAGTTCCTATAAAGGTTCGTCCGAAAATGAGCCCTAAGGGACCTACGGCCCTTTAAAATTGTAATAAAAATAAGGTTTTTAATTAATAATTCTGGTTCCCTTTCAGCTAGAGCGACGAGGTTTAGCATGTATACTAGTATTAATAAGGGCAATAAGTTTATCTTAATTTATTATTTGAATTTATCCAGAGGCTTGCCTAGACGGAAAAATGTATTAGGCTTAACACATTTTTGCCCCAAACTTTTTTATGTGTACTATTTTTGGATTTTTTGAAAAAATATAGATTCATTGAGAAAAAATACATAAAAAAATGTCATATAGTGTAACACTGTAGCAACCGTTTTCAAAAAAAAAATGCAATTAAGAGGAAGTATCATTTTGTGCCACCAAAAACGTTACTTTTTAAAAGGCTTTTACTCCTTTAATATTAAATTTCGGTGTTTTGGTTAAGAATAATTTTTTGCCCAGTTTTAAATGAAGAATCACCCCCCATTCAATATGTCATCTTCGAAGGGCCGTAGCTCCCTTGGGGCTCATTTCCGGACCAACCTTTATAGAAGCTTTTTTTCATATCTACCTGATTTTGATTTTTTGTCTTCAAACCCTACGTCTGTATTTTGGTCTGTAACAACTAAAGTTAATTTAAGGGTATCAAACAATTCATAATCTGGAGTGGTGTTGTCATCATTTATACTGCTAATTTTAAGCAGAATGTTTAATTGTCCTTTTTTACCATCTATATTATTTGCTTCTAATTCTAGAAATCTAAGAAATTAAAATTAGTTTTAAAAGAGAATAAAAAAGCAGGCTCCCAAAAAAATTAAATCAATTACTATTAATCAGATTATATTTCTTACGTATTTTTGGGCGCTGAAAATGAATTTGACACTGAAAAAGCTTGCTGACCCCCAAAGTACCTACTCCCTTTTTATTTAAAAGTGGTGGCAAAGGGTCGTGTGAAATTTTAAAGCCTTTAAAATGTTAAAAAAATAAATAAGGAATTTATGCTTTAAAATGATGTATCACACGATCCCTCTTTCCATTTAAAAAATTACCCTCATGGCCCCGTGCACACATTTTAAAAACTGAAAACAGCGTGTTCCAACTTTAAAGTTGATATCTCATTTCGGTTAAAAGTTAAGAGAGGGGATGACTTACTTAAACTTATTGTTATTAGTTATATCCAAATTAACATTATTTTTTAATGCCTTCGTTTTACTCCAGTCAATTTTTGCAGTTAAGTCTGCAGATGTATCAATATCTTGTGCTGTTATTGTTATATTTAATATCGTTCCTTTACTTTGGTTCTCCTCCACTTCTATATTTCCATCCTAAATAAGCATAGTTATTTTTTTTAAATGATTTTATTAAATTTTTTGCAAACTACTCAGGTTATAATAATAAAAGGATCCGATGAATGAAGGAGGTACGTTACAAAATCCTGTTTTACAGAAGCTTAGTAATAAACTGAAGCTGATTTTGTCGAAAACAAGATTTTGTTACCTAATTAAATTATAACTAAAAAGTTTTAGCTTTGAATTCTAATAAGTTTGGAATATTTTTGACTTTTAGATTTCTAAATATTAAAACATAAAACAGATTAATAAAATTCCTTTAGTAAAATGTTCTTAAAAAATAACTGATGATTGGTTTGCCCAGTCATTAACATTAAACTAAATTCTTAGTTTAGAGCTAATGATTTTGTAAATTAATCTTGAGATTTTTCAACCAAATCAGTTTTAAAGCTTATTGATAAATTTTGAATCTGATTTTCTGGAAAACAAGATTTTGTTAGTTACCTCCTTCACCGAATCAAGTGCAAAGTTTATAACTAAGCCTAATGAATCTGTTTTTCTCGAAAAAATATTTTGTTAGAGAGTCAGAGTATTTTTTAACATGCTAACTGAAGCAAATATTGAATCTCTACGCGACAAGATTTTTCTTTCTCAAGGCATTTTAACAATTAAATTAGGTCGCCCTGTAAAACTTTCTTAAAAATACTCCCTAATCTTCATTCAAATCAGTATCAAAGTTTTATTTATCATAAGGGTCAGTGATAAACCTGATTTTCTGTAAATCAAGAATTGGATCCTTTTACCATAATTATAGGTTATATAACCTAAATTTATTAGAATTATTTGATTAATATTTAAATTATTCCGGCTCAGATGGTAAATTTATAGTATGAAACAACATTTGAGAAGAAATTTCATATTTTTTCTCTGTTTGCCCCATACCTTGTTCCCTTTTATACTTATAATTATTTGATTAATTTTAAATTATTCCTGCTCAGATGGTAAATTTAACGTATGAGACAACATTTGAGAAGAAATTTCATATTTTTTCTCTGTTTGCCCCATACCTTGTTCCCTTTTATACTTATAATTATTTGATTAATTTTTAAATTATTCCTGCTCAGATGGTAAATTTAACGTATGAAACAACATTTGAGAAGAAGTTTCATATTTTTTCTCTGTTTGCCCCATACCTTGTTCCCTTTTATACTTATAATTATTTGATTAATTTTTAAATTATTTCTGCTCAGATGGTAAATTTAACGTATGAGACAACATTTGAGAATAAATTTCATATTTTTTCTCTGTTCGCCCCATACCTTAAGTTCCCTTTTATACTTATAATTATTTGATTAATTTTTAAATTATTCCTGCTCATATGGTAAATTTAACGTATGAGACAACATTTGAGAAGAAATTTCATATTTTTTCTCTGTTTGCCCCATACCTTGTTCCCTTTTATACTTATAATTATTTGATTAATTTTAAATTATTCCTGCTCAGATGGTAAATTTAACGTATGAGACAACATTTGAGAATAAATTTCATATTTTTTCTCTGTTCGCCCCATACCTTAAGTTCCCTTTTATACTTATAATTATTTGATTAATTTTTAAATTATTCCTGCTCATATGGTAAATTTAACGCATGAGACAACATTTGAGAAGAAATTTCATATTTTTTCTCTGTTTGCCCCATACCTTGTTCCCTTTTATACTTATAATTATTTGATTAATTTTTAAATTATTCCTGCTCAGATGGTAAATTTAACGTATGAGACAACATTTGAGAAGAAATTTCATATTTTTTCTCTGTTTGCCCCATACCTTGTTCCCTTTTATACTTATAATTATTTGATTAATTTTTAAATTATTCCTGCTCATATGGTAAATTTAACGTATGAGACAACATTTGAGAAGAAATTTCATATTTTTTCTCTGTTCGCCCCATACCTTAAGTTCCCTTTTATACTTATAATTATTTGATTAATTTTTAAATTATTCCTGCTCATATGGTAAATTTAACGCATGAGACAACATTTGAGAAGAAATTTCATATTTTTTCTCTGTTTGCCCCATACCTTGTTCCCTTTTATACTTATAATTATTTGATTAATTTTTAAATTATTCCTGCTCAGATGGTAAATTTAACGTATGAGACAACATTTGAGAAGAAATTTCATATTTTTTCTCTGTTTGCCCCATACCTTGTTCCCTTTTATACTTATAATTATTTGATTAATTTTTAAATTATTCCTGCTCAGATGGTAAATTTAACGTATGAGACAACATTTGAGAAGAAATTTCATATTTTTTCTCTGTTTGCCCCATACCTTGTTCCCTTTTATACTTATAATTATTTGATTAATTTTAAATTATTCCTGCTCAGATGGTAAATTTAACGTATGAGACAACATTTGAGAATAAATTTCATATTTTTTCTCTGTTCGCCCCATACCTTAAGTTCCCTTTTATACTTATAATTATTTGATTAATTTTTAAATTATTCCTGCTCATATGGTAAATTTAACGCATGAGACAACATTTGAGAAGAAATTTCATATTTTTTCTCTGTTTGCCCCATACCTTGTTCCCTTTTATACTTATAATTATTTGATTAATTTTTAAATTATTCCTGCTCAGATGGTAAATTTAACGTATGAGACAACATTTGAGAAGAAATTTCATATTTTTTCTCTGTTTGCCCCATACCTTGTTCCCTTTTATACTTATAATTATTTGATTAATTTTTAAATTATTCCTGCTCATATGGTAAATTTAACGTATGAGACAACATTTGAGAAGAAATTTCATATTTTTTCTCTGTTTGCCCCATACCTTGTTCCCTTTTATACTTATAATTATTTGATTAATTTTTAAATTATTCCTGCTCAGATGGTAAATTTAACGTATGAGACAACATTTGAGAAGAAATTTCATATTTTTTCTCTGTTCGCCCCATACCTTAAGTTCCCTTTTATACTTACCAGATTAATTTCTGGTTGTTTATTATTGACATCTTCTAAATTAATCGTAACTTGTGTTGATCCTTCATGATTTACTGCATCTGTTGCCACAACATGAAATACGATTGGGTTTAATGTATCATAATCAAAGGCATTTTCTTTTTTGACTGTTATTTTACCAGTTTTTTCTCCAATTGATAGCAATTCATTAACTTTAGTCTCAAGAATTTTATAACTAAAATCAGTCATCGAAAATTGTAGAAAAGGCCCTAGTGACTAGGCACTAGGTCCTAGGTATTATGGTGAAAGAAAATTAATAGTGAAAGTAATATACAAGTCACCATCCGTTTTAGATACACTCCAAAGTGTATTTTCTTGTAGCTGTGTCTACTCTTGGATGAAATACGTATTCATTCTGCATTTAGGACGTCAGTCAAGACTTATTATTTAGTTGACTAAAAGATTTGCAGAGGTGTGTAAGATATACGAATTCTACTTCCAAGTTCATACAAAATGGATGAATTCCCTGTATATTATATTATTTAATTGCTATTTGTTGTGCATAAAAGTGATTTTCTTTCAAATACTTTTGATCAATAAAATGCCAAATCGAAAGTTATGTAGGTAATGTATTTTTAAGCACTTCAAAAAATGCACTAAAGGAATGCTAATGCTAAACTAAAAGAAGCATCAAAATGTCAAATTTTAGAGGAAAAAAAATCTAAGTAGATTAATGTATTTAGCATAAGAAATAGACAGTTCTATAGATAAATATAAAAAAAAATCAATGATTACCTTAAAGTTGTATCTGCAGCATCTCTATCCGTAGCTAGTACTGTATAAATTTCCTCATCTTTTTCAGCTGTTTCTTTTATTTTAATTGGTTGTATATCATCAAATATTGGATATTCATCATTGTAATCTATTAATACAATTTTAATTTTTTGTATATTGTATTGTGTTTTATCAAAAGTCTCGACTGATTTGATCTAAAATTTAAACTTTTTTTTTTCAACGAAAATAGTTTATAGGTTTATGTAATTAAAAAATATCATACTGTAATGGGGATTTTCCGTATAAATGGGTAAATAAAAATAAAGAAAAAAAATCGGCAAAAATTACTAATAACCTTAAAAAGGTATACATGTAACAAGCCGTGCATTTAAATACAAAAAAAAAACAGACTTTTTAAAGTTGCTAAAGGCCAATTAAAACCAAAGTAAAAGTTAAGCAAAAAATGTCTAATTTACATAAAATCATTGACTTTATCAACAATTAATTACTAGGATCCAAATAGTAAATTAATAGTAATTATATTTCTTTAAGAATGTTTAAAAACTAGTTTTGATAAACTTTTAACTAAATTTTTTGCAACAAAGCTCTCACAGTCCCATAGAAAAGTTATGTCCTGGTAAAAACGATATATCCTAATGTAACGGACCTGAAAGCTTATTTCTTGCCAAGTTTTGTCTTCATAGTCCAAATTCGTAGAATTTACAATAAGTATATTAAAATCTCCTGTTTTATATCCAGAATTAGGAACGATTTGAAATGGTTTAGTATAGTCCAATGTATTATCATTTGATTCTAGAATTACTTGAAATTGAGCATTGTTTCCCTAAAATTAAAAAATATTAAATACGTAGCTCTACACCTATATCTCTATAACCCCGAGGCATAAGGCGAGCTGATTATACTCATGCGGATGACAACGTGGGTCAAAATCAAAAAATATATATATAAATTAACATTTTTAATAATACTTGTGGTTATATGAATGCTTAATTGATTAATATCCTGCTACAGATTCTTCTCTGTTGCTAGTCTCAATCTGCTAAAGTGGAATTGAATTTAACTGCAGCCGCGTTGTTTTGTTTTGCAAGGTTATGTGCAATGTTTTTGGTGATCTGAATCAGTTGTTTTTTTTTTTAGAAAATCTTCATAATAGAATTTTTAACAAAACCTCCAGCAAGTAAAACTTATAGAAGCACATAGAAAAAAAAAGTAAAGAATAAACGTAAAATTTTTTTATCCAATACATACAGATAATAAGACAATTACCAGCTTTATTTTAAATAGATAAACTCAATAATAACCCCGGCGTGGCTTTTACTTTATTTAGTGGATAATTATTTATTGTACCCACTCAACTGTCACTTGTCAAATTATTTTATTGTAAATGTCATTAAAATTTTTAATAAAAATATGAATTTCTAAGCTATTTATTGGATAAAACCTTGTATGGCACTCATGCGTAAACCGATATTGCCCTCTCGAAAATTTACCTGCTTGGCTGAAGCCTTGCAGGTAAATTTTCTCATGGGCAATATCTTACTTTACCCACTAGTACCATAAATAACTATTGTCTCAACACTACAGCTGCATTTAGTATCAGTGTTGCAGTAAGGGTTTGATAGTAGCTCCTACACTGCTATTCAAGTGTAAACGCCGCTATAAGTTTCAGCTTCAGCAAACCCTATCATAAATAAGAGTAGATACTTACTGTATCCCTATCTGTTATTGAAATTTTAATAGGTAAATTGTCCTTCGAGTTTTCACATATAAAAATTACGAGCTCATCTGTTTCCTTTAAATCTTCTAAATAATTTGATTGAAGGCTGATTTTATTTTCACAAGTTGGAACATCATTTGACTTCTTTTTAGCATCAATTAAAGGCAAATTATCATCAATGTCATTAATAAAAAATACAACATGTTGTGTTATACTTAAATCAGGGCTGGATTTTTCCAGAGCAATTAAATCAAATTCGTATGACATGATATCATTCTTATCTCTATCAATAGGTTGTATATCTATGAAATTATTATTTGGGGAGTCATCATCCATTTTAACACATGGCCCATCACAATCTTTAAAAGAAATGGTTCATTTTTTAAATTATGCAAAACAAAAAATTGTATTACATAATATTTACTAATAAAATAATTCATTTTCCTTTTTTCCGGTTGCTGCTGCCAAAAATCTGGTAAAACACTACCTGTGGTGTTATCCAGAAACAAAACTTTTAGGATCTGGTACATACAACAATTTTTCTCGTTGCCTGATAAGATTTATGGTTGCAGCAACCAGAAAAAATGTTGTTTCATATTGATCTGGTCGTCCTATCCAGATCATTTTTTTTTAGTGTTTTTATAATTTTTTGAATAAAATTTATGTTACGAGTGGTTCACCAATTACTGAAACCGACCAATTTTTTCAGGGTCACTAGAAACATGGCTAACACAGATAAGTAATCGAGAGGCCGGGGTTCAATCTTCGGATGTGGAACAACTTTTTCACAGAAATAAAATACCGTCGTTTCCCCACCACGTGCTGCCGAAGATCTAAGCACACAGTACAGAAAAATGTTTGCAGTGGATAATGCCGCACTAGCACTCGGACCTGTGATACTACACGGGGGTACCGAAAGGGAGCAACAAGGTAGCTGTCAGGTCTGTTGTCCGAGCTCACTTTAGAGACTTCCAAGCAACCAGGATCTGTACTAAGACCGCAAGAGAAAATGATCCTTAAGCAGTTTGGCGCCGGTCCAAGTGCACTGACAGCCAATAAACAAGGATAAAAGCCGCCCACTTAACCAAAAAAAGCCGACAAAACGAGGTTCGGATTCCTCGCTAAACTGTAGGTCTCGGGGTACAACAACGAAAATCCTCGTTAGAGTAGAAAAACTAGTAACACAGGGGTATGCAAAAAGGACCAATATGGTCTAGTTGCCAGGCTTGACCTCCCCACCATTACTACTACTACTACTACTACCTTATCTTTGGTAACCACACCAAGTTGTTAATTGCGAGATTTATGGTTGCAACAACTAGAAAAAGAGTTGGTTTGTATTTAAATAGTGATTAGGTTGGGACTTTGGACCCCTAGCAGATCGTTTTTTTTTCTAGGGGCACTTTGTGCCTTAGTTAGCTATCTCAGCTCATCCTGTAACACAATGATAAGCTGAAAGAAGATCTGTTTGGGCAACCATATCAATAGTTAGATATGGAACAACCATTTATTTGGTTTTAGCAACCAAAAAAATGGTTCCGTATTTCACTGTCTATTGAACTGGTTGACCCAACCAGATATATTTCTGTGTATGTAAAATACTATTACCGTTTGACGCGTTTTCAATTTTGAATAATATATCATCATTTACTCCATGGTTCCCATCAACTGCGCTTATTGGATAGCTCTAAAATCATTAAAATTATGTTTTTTTTTAATTAGATTCTGAGGCCGAACTTTTGGTATTCATTTACCGGGGGCTCCCAAAATCTACAATTTTTAAAAATATATTATTACATTGTTACGTAATTCGGTTCACTAAAAACTCATTGTTCAAAACAAAAAATTTATTTAGAAACAGTTATTTAACAACGAAACCACTTTACAATACTTAAATAACACTTGTCACTTATTCGTGAACACTTCTACTTGACTGACTTAGGTACTGACTGACTCAATTACTGAATCAGCTACTGACTACTACTGAATGAATGACCCACTGACTGACAAGCGTGCGGCGCCTGCTTACTTATATGCACATGAAAACTTCTAGAATTTTCTTGCCTCTGGCTGTTCTAGAACTTTCGCGAAGCGCTGTTCCAGAGCCTTCGCGAAGCCTTTGTTCTTCGCTTATTTTTTCGCCAAACTGTAGGTCACTCTTCGACATTTATAATTTCGTAAAAACTTAATAAATATAATTATCTTAGTTATAACTTATTAATCGATATTCTAAACCATATTTTACTAATTGGACCACTATTTCTATGCTGTTATTGTAGCTTTTTAAGATTGGAGATTTAGCTCAGCGGTCAATGGCATCGATATAGCCTGACACTGATCTAATGATCGTGAGTTCAAACCTCACTGGCGCCGATTGCCTTTTTCAGTTAATTAATAATTGAAATTTGGCGAAGGCGTACTCCCTAGATATATTGGTTCTAAAGTCAATTAAAGCCGGTGGTTCCCTCTACTACTAGCCCACACAAGTTCTGGACTTAGGGGATGCTTAATTAAGTAGAATAGTACGAGGTTAAAAACAAACATAAACATAAACACCAGTTTGAAACATCGGTTTATAAAGATCTATAGATACGCCACATTGTAATTTTAGCTTCGACAAGATTTTCTGTTTAGTAAAATATCTTTTAAAGTACAAGTTTAATTTAAAGTAGTCTTGATAAAATTTTAACTTTCGGGAGCCCCTGGTATATTTATAAATGGATACTTAACGTCGGACTCTAATTTTTATTAGTAATAAACCTATAAGTATATATTTACCTGTTGTGTTTTTTCTTTAAATTGTTCAGACACAATAGGATTTACCCATTGAGGTAGAGCATCTGGTAGATCGTTTACGTTTACAACTGATTTCATTGTTGCATTATTACCACCAGAATCCTAAAATAATAAATTAATATTAATATAAAAGACGATTAGTGTATAAAATTTTTTTTAAATTTTATTAATTAAATTAAAAATATTTATTAATTATTTATTAATTATAAAAAAATATGTCAAATAAGTAATATATCTAAAACAAAAGCTAGTAAAGAACTTTTGTTTAGGTACCTTTATAGTTTGTTAGGTGTTTTTTGACTGACATAAATCTTATTTTGATAGCTTTAATAATAAAGTCAAAACACGATTGATTTGTATTAGCTGTAACACCCGGTAGAAAGGTATAACTATAGCTTAGTTTAGGTGGCAAAATTCATAAAACGAGGGATTTATGTCGAGATTATTTTCTAAATAAATAACCTTTATTAAAAATATTAACTCAGGCTAGCATCTCTGTTAAATTTTAGCAAAAGCTAGATTCTTTTAAATTGCTATTAACCCCTTCGCACCTGACTGATTTTTGAAGTCCAAACCCCAGATTTGGTGAAAAAATGGATTTTCCCTTTCCCTTTTTTTTCCTCTTCCCCAGATTCTTGCTTCATGAAAAAATACTGCTGCCAACAAAATAATAGTTTTCCCTATATTATAATAGACCTAAGCAAAAATTAAAAAAAAAATAAAAAAAACATCGTTTATTTCAAAAAAAAAAAAAATCAAAAAAATTTTTTCTACCCAATTTTACCCCACTCCGATTTTTACCAAAAACAATCCTAGCCTACAAATTTGGATAATCACCCATGATCTAAATTTAAGTTTTTTTATCTCGAAGCGTTATTGAGTTTCAATTTTTTTACTAACGCAAGAATTTCCTCGGGGAAAGTAAAAAGTAAGTATTATTTTTATGAGCTGAAAGCCTACGCCTAAAACAACATTTACAAAACTATTCCAATTTATTGTAGACTACTACTATTAGTAGTGCTTAGGCAGCGCTGTTATAACGGTTGACACAGGTGGCACCCTGGGCTGGCAACGCATATTTAATTAAATTTTAATTTTATTTTAATTTAATTTAATTTAATTTAATTTAATTCAATTCAATTCAATTCAATTCAATTCAATTCAATTCAATTCAATTCAATTCAATTCAATTCAATTCAATTCAATTCAATTCAATTCAATTCAATTCAATTCAATTCAATTCAATTCAATTCAATTCAATTCAATTCAATTCAATTCAATTCAATTCAATTCAATTCAATTCAATTCAATTCAATTCAATTCAATTCAATTCAATTCAATTCAATTCAATTCAATTCAATTCAATTCAATTCAATTCAATTCAATTCAATTCAATTCAATTCAATTCAATTCAATTCAATTCAATTCAATTCAATTCAATTCAATTCAATTCAATTCAATTCAATTCAATTCAATTCAATTCAATTCAATTCAATTCAATTCAATTCAACTCAACTCAACTCAACTCAACTCAACTCAACTCAACTCAACTCAACTCAACTCAACTCAACTCAACTCAACTCAACTCAACTCAACTCAACTCAACTCAACTCAACTCAACTCAACTCAACTCAACTCAACTCAACTCAACTCAACTCAACTCAACTCAACTCAACTCAACTCAACTCAACTCAACTCAACTCAACTCAACTCAACTCAACTCAACTCAACTCAACTCAACTCAACTCAACTCAACTCAACTCAACTCAACTCAACTCAACTCAACTCAACTCAACTCAACTCAACTCAACTCAACTCAACTCAACTCAACTCAACTCAACTCAACTCAACTCAACTCAACTCAACTCAACTCAACTCAACTCAACTCAACTCAACTCAACTCAACTCAACTCAACTCAACTCAACTCAACTCAACTCAACTCAACTCAACTCAACTCAACTCAACTCAACTCAACTCAACTCAACTCAACTCAACTCAACTCAACTCAACTCAACTCAACTCAACTCAACTCAACTCAACTCAACTCAACTCAACTCAACTCAACTCAACTCAACTCAACTCAACTCAACTCAACTCAACTCAACTCAACTCAACTCAACTCAACTCAACTCAACTCAACTCAACTCAACTCAACTCAACTCAACTCAACTCAACTCAACTCAACTCAACTCAACTCAACTCAACTCAACTCAACTCAACTCAACTCAACTCAACTCAACTCAACTCAACTCAACTCAACTCAACTCAACTCAACTCAACTCAACTCAACTCAACTCAACTCAACTCAACTCAATTTAATTCAATTCAATTCAATTCAATTCAATTCAATTTAATTTAATTTAATTTAATTTAATATAAATACATACAAGTGCCACCTTAAGGTGGATATACAAGTCAAACATGAAAATAAATACATATCATACATAAAATTACGTTTACATTTTTGTTAATAATTTTCATCCTCTAAAAACTCATTTAAGGCGTAGTATGCCCTTTCCAAAAGTAATTTTTTAATTTTGATGTTAAATTCGCGCAAGCTTATACATTTATAGCCGTCTGGTAGCTTATTGTAAAGTTTTATTCCAATATATGTTACAGATTTTTCATATCTAGCTGTTTTGTGGGTAGGAATGCACAGTGCATTGCAGCTCCTTGTGTTTTAGCTGGTTGCCATACGTGGAAACTTGGGCGCGAAGAGGTTAAACGTTTGTGATTGGTCGGTTAAAAAAAAATAATTTTGCTGGTCTATATGAGGGAAGTAATCTATAAAATCTACCTACTGTCACAGATACATCAAAAAGATAAATAACTTTCTTCTCATAATCCAACTTTTGAGAGTTAGTTAGCTTTACTAGGGTGCTATATCCCTCATGTGGCAATGTTTCACTATTAACGGTAAATATTTTCTTTAGATCATTATCATCCTAGAAAAAAAAAAGAAAAATTACTACACACATGTCTATAACTGATTTCAATTAATTGAATGTAACGGGTCTTTCAATAGGAGTGATAGGTTTTTAAATAGAGACTTCTTGGTTCCTGATATATGTTTCTTTTGCTTCCAGGTGTCAAAATATTCAGTATAGTTTTTTCATGCAGCGTTTGATGCTTCCCGGCCGTTTAAAAATTATTAAAAAATATTACCCAAGTTCAAGCTCAGTTGTTTGTTCTCAACGTTTGTACACTAGAGAATTGCGCACGCTATACGCCGCACTGTGGAAAAGTTTAACCATGAGTTCACAGGACAATCAGGCCTAGTCACATGTACCATTGAGATTGAAATGTGTGGCAACATTGACGAAAATTGCAAGGTCATTTACATCAACTGTATTAAAAGTGCATGGTATTGTAATTTTTGTCAATATTGAATAGATTTCAATGGTACATGTGAATGGGTCTAAATAAGCCACCAACAAGTACACCGGGAAGAATATATTTGTGGCTAATATAATTTTAATTATCACAATTTAAAAGTATAAAAAAGAGTACAAGAGTAAAATTTAATATACAATACAATACAATAACTAAGTATATTGATATTAAATAAACTATTCTTAACATATTATTTTAATTGAATAGTGACAATGGCCTTTGATTAATATTGGTAATTACGTTGAGTAAACTTTTAATATAAAAACTGTTTGCCTTCAATATTCCGGACAAAACCATATTTTTGTGGTTAATAAATATTTAATTGTGGTTCATAGAATTTATTATATATTTATTTTTAATTTTCACGAATAGACCAATTATAATTGTTCTACACATACTTATCTGTTTATTAAGTTTAATCTATTTATCATGAATATACAATGTATTGATGTTAAAACTATTTATCATGAATATACAATGTATTGATGCTTAATAATTTATTTAAAAAAATGACTATGAATTAACACATTTATTAATAATAAATTTGTTAATTGATAGTCATTTTTGGGGCTTATATAATTACAGATAATACTTAGATTAATGTTAAATATACATGGTGTTTCAGAAATAAGTTTGAAAAATTTAAGGGGTGATTCTACGTAAAAAATATGAAAAAAAAGTCCTATAAAGGTTGGTCCGGAAATAAGTTCTACGGCAGCTACGGCTCTTTAAAATTGAAATAAAAATAATTTTTTAATTAATAACTTTTGTACCCTTTAAGCTAGAGAGACGAGCTTTTGCATGTATACCAGTATTAATAAGAGCAATAAGTTTATGTTAATTTATTGTTTTGAATTAATGAATTAATTTCTCTAACTTATTTCTGAATAACCCTGTAAAATTTAAATATAAATTAATGTAATATGTCTTACAACACTAAACTTCATTTGGTCCAAAAAGCCATCTGGATCAGTTATTGTAAAATCGCACGGTGAATTATTTACATCATATATTTTATTTTCCTATAAAAATAAAACTTGGTTAATAACAATAAAGCCGAATATAAAAAATATGAAACTAAACTTAAACTATGTCAAATAAAGATAATTAGATTTTTTTAGGGATAAGGAAGAAAAGAAAGCAAGGTTCAAAAACAACACTAGGCAACAAATCTCAACTTTTTTTTTGCCCCGATCGGAAAGTAAATTTTTCTTACTAATTCGAGGGCGTAGAAACCGAATCTGCACCTAAAATTTTTGAGATATAGGTCCAGGAAATAATGACGTTTTTTTTTCAAAATTAAAAAAAAAGAGTAGGGTTTGAAAATTTTAGGGTATATAAAAAAAATAAAGAGAAACTCAAAAATATATATTCCAAGGACCTACTGTCAGAGTAAGTATGCGAAAAAAAAATAAAAAGCTTAAAGTGAAAGTGCAGAGTTTACTTAATTGCTCTTTTGTGGCAAAACTATCAAATCTGTATAAAAATTTTATGGGACTTAATTTGTAGATTATAAAATTCTCTACAAAAATATTTATACAAATATTTTTTTATTTTGCTTAGTTTGTTCGTAAAAAGTAAATAAATGAAAAAGAAACAAAATTAAACTACACAGTGTAAACCTTTTTCCCGAGCCCAAAAAATATATTTTTCTTATCAATTTAAAGGTGCAGAATCCAAATTTGACCTTAAAAAAATCCAGCAGATCTTATTTTTTAAACTTTAGTACAGGCAATTATGCCAATTTAAAAATAATTTATAAAACAAAATATTGTGTTTTTTTTTTGTTTTTCTAATGATTCTAAATCATAAAAATGTTACTTTATTACATAAGAACCATATTACGTAACATTTTTTTAGTTCATTTTTGACCCCCTAGTTATGATTTTTGACAATTTTTAGCATGAGTACGTGGCGATAAGCTTGTCCCCTTATGCACCCTTCTTCTTACCCTCTACCCCTAATTAGTTTTGTCACATTATCCATTTTTATTATTTTTTTGTTTTCATAATATCTCTATTTATACTACCTATGAATTTAAAGTTTCCATGTTTTAAGTTGGGTATTTTTTAACTAATTGAGTCGCCGAATCTAAATTTGTCCTTGGAATATTTTTATCACCCATGATTTTAGAACAAAAGAGGGACAAAATATTATCTCATTTTTCTCAGAAAACTTAGGTAATAGAAATATTCTGAGGACAGATTCGGTTTCAGCGACCAAAAATTAGTTAAAAAACATATGACTCCAATCAGGGCAAGAAACCGGGTTGGATTTTTTAATTTTTGGTATTTTTCCAAATAAAGTAATGACTTTTGGTTAAAATGGCTCATTAATTAACCTAAGAGACCTGATCTGATAGCAACAAACGGACTGAGGATTCGTAATCAGCGCCAAAATGTACTTAAAAAAAACGCATTTGTCTGCTCGGGTCCAAAAATTTACCTAAATTTGTAAACCTGTGTAATGGATACTATTCATTGGATAGTTTTAGTAAATATAATAAAATACTTACATCCATATAACAATTATCTCCATGAATAATAGGCGGCTCATCATCAATATTATTTATTTTAAGTATAATATTACTTTTATCCTCATCTAAAATAAGACTAAACTTGTACTCATACGGTTCCGTTTCATAGTCAAATGTCTGTTTAGCCACTAATGTGTTATTTTGAAAATCAGATTCGAAGTTAGCAACTAAATTCTTTTTTATTGGTTCCTTACCTAAAGACACAAAAAAATTAAAAAATTGAAATTAGGATTCTTAAAATGGCTCTTTTAAGAGCAATTTAAAAGGCTAGCTCCCTGAGAACTTTTTTAGGAGTCCTTTTAAATTAGTACCTTCTTAATATAGTTAAGTCAAATAATAAATGTAAATTTTAATAAATGTACACGGGCTGATATTTTAAAGGGCAGTAGTGAATGGTTATTTTTTCACCTGTTGGTTTGCGCGCAAGGGTTGTCCGCTATCTTGAATTTTAGGGGTGAGTTGCTTAATATGCATCTTACGATAAAAATCTATATAACCAATTTTGTTAAGGATAAAATTTCCAACAATTTTTATTTGAATCATTTTTACAATATATTAATAACAATCGAGTTAATTCAAAAATAGCCATGTTGGAGGTGAAATTTTTTTTTCCATTTTTCAGCCAAATTATTTCTTGTACGTCTTAAAATTTTCTATAAGTTTCATATATTATAAATTTTCATAGGTACCTTGGTATGATTACAGAAGACGCAACTCGACTTTCAGCGACAACTGTAACCGGAACAAAAATTGTTTAAATAGTCCTCCTTAACAAAATTGGTTATATGCATTTTTATTGTAAGATGCATATTTAGCGAGATAACCTCTAAAATTCAAGATAGCGGACATCCCTTACGCAAATCACAAGGTGAAAAACTAACAGGAGTGTTCTGCTGCTATCCACTACTGCCACTTAAAAGAGACCTTTATAAAAATCTCCTTTTTTATAAAATTTTTATTGAGGCCTTCTTTGGCATCTGTTTTTTTAAGTGGATAAAATAACTTGATACACGAGCTGAGAATTAAATTTTATCCAACACCCTTTAATTTTAAGTAAAAATTTATAATTTAGCATAAAATTATGACAAAAAGATTAACTTTTCTTAATTTGCAAAAGAGTGAGCAAAACATTGTTTATTCACCAGTGGGAAAAACTAAACTTTTTATATTTATGTAGGGCTCTTCTACGCACAGGTGTGAGCAAAACATTTTTTAGTCACTAGTGGAAAAAAATTAACTTTCGATATTCAAAATAGTGCTAAAAACAAGTGTTTCTATGAATGAGGTGTTGGATAATAGTTATTTATATACCAAGGGACTAAACTGGCTGTTTTAGTCCCGCTGCATTAGTGTTTCCTGAGCGAGCGTAGCGAGAGAGGGAAACAAAAATGCAAGGGACTAAAACAGCCAAGTTTAGTCCTGAGGTATATACACTATTTTTTGCAGGACCAAACATAATTTAGGTAGGTAGATAAAATTAAAATTAAAAACCACGCGTCTAAAATCGGTTGTTTTATTTTCGTAATTTAATCAAGATGCCTGTAAATTGCGAAAAGTCAGTTTCATGGCTATCGCGATTTCAATTGTTTTTTAATATGGTTGACACAAACGTCAAAAAAATGGACGAAGATGATAAATTTTAAGTTATGTATAAATTATTATAACAATGTTATTTTTAAAGGTTTTCTTTGTTAAAATCAAATAAATTGGTTTGAATTGCTAATTTATTACAAAACATCATCAAACCTAATTTTTGAACCAGCAAAGCACATAGTAAGTATAATATTTTAATATTATCAAGGTTGACGTGATTTTTATTCACTAGGGAGAAAAACGGCAAGTTTAGTCCCGAAAATGAAAGCGTAAAATTAGGTTTTAGTCTTTGTCGTGCAAAAATGTTATTTAACTCCTAAAAATATCAATTTTTATCACTAAGCTAGGTTTGGACTTTTTTAATAGTGTAAGTTAGAAAATGCATAGGGGTGAATAATCGGTTTCTGAGGGTTATATCGTTTCATATCTCTACAAAAACGTATTCTGTTCTGGGGTTAAGACCCAGCTATTGTTATGTATTTCGCAAGCTCGTTTTTGTTCTGCTCAAAAAATGAAAATTCCTGAAAATCTCATATTTTGTATGCTGGGAATGATCGTATTGGGGGTTATTTTAAAGTGCAGCTAGACACAAAATGTGCAGTGCAGAAATTTCGATTTGGCAGTAAAAATTAAATACATTCAAAAATATTTCAGGAATTGTAAAAATTAATGTTGTTTTTTTTTGGGTGAGATTTATTTTCGTATGTTTTGGCCTTATAAGATTTTAAGCTGTACAAATACTTTTTGCCACGAAAGGGCTTTTAGTAAACACGATATTCCACAATTCTATACATCACAGATGGGCCTAACTTGAACCCAACTATTCCAAATGAGATTTTCAGGGATTTTCACTATTTTTCCGAGCCTAAAAGAAAAATGAGATTGTGATGCTGCTGTTTTGACTTTGGATTCGCAGTCAGCGCCTCAGAATACAAAAGGATAGTGCAGATAGCCGGGTCTCAACCCTTTATATTTTTGTGGGCCAGTGTTTCTAAAAGATTCTACCATCATCAGTTTTGTATTGAAGTAAAACTATATCCTCATAGTTTTCATGGTTGTTTTCATCCATGGTTAAATATGTTACTTCCTTTTTAGTATCTTGTGTAAATTTAACTCGAGGATCTCCAGGTCGAAGCTCTATAGCTCCATTTACAGAACTATAAATCAGAAACAAAAATATCCAGTGCAAAATATATTTCCACCGATCAAACATTTTAATTTATTGAATTATCTGTTTATTGCAGAAATCTGAAAAAAATAATACACATATGTATTATTATAACACTAAAAAATAATTGAAAAAATACCGTACACTGTAAAAAATATCTGATAGTGAAAAATATAACACATATACGATTTTTGCAGTCTTTTAGCATTAAACAATTAATAAATAGAATCATCACCTTTATTTAATGCCAATTAAATTAAATTAAATTAAATTAAATAGGCTGCAAATAGCGTGCATGTTTTAAAGTTTTTCAAATGTCGTCAGTATAGGTGTTATAGCTATAATCATCATATCATAATTAAAAACTCGACTACATTTGCATACTATAAAAGCAATGAATTTTTTTGAAAAATAACCATAGAGGGTGCCCAGGACCTTTGGAATTATTTGGATCCCACCCCTCAAAATTGTTCCTTTAGGTGAAAAAACAGCCCTAATTTTTGTTTGGATTTTTTAAAAAATATTTAGAGGTCGCGCCCAGAGGTTTTTTGAGAGAGAAACATGTTAAGCCTTTTTATTATGATTTAAATATAAAAACGTTGAAATCAGGCGATTTTAGGAAGGAGGGTTTGTTTTTGACCTAAATGAACATTTATAGGGGCTGGGACCCTAAAAATATCCATTTTTTAATTTTAACTTGGCACATTAATGTATACTACCTATACATTGTTTAGGTTAATTACTTCCAATACATGTATGGGAAGTTTACCTCAATTTTTTTTTAGAAGGTAGTTTTGAAATGTTTCCATAATATGTACAAATGTCAGTAGGTATAGTAGATTTTTCTATACTAAAAACTCAAAACCCGACTACATTTACTTGGAAAAAGTCATGATTTTTTTTCGATACCACGGTATTGAAACATTAACATACACGTATAGATTAATTACTTTCAATACATGTATGGAAAATTTAACACAGTATTTTTTAGAGTATAAAAAACTGTTTTTTTTAGACGTAAATAATATATTGACAAAAATTCGTAGATTTTTTTTCAATATATACCTATCTTATTGTTAGTTTTAATGATAACACAGCCCCACAAAATAAAAAAAACGGAGTTCTAATGAAGACTATGGCATTTCTATGCATTTTTTGACACTGAAACTGAATCTGATATTTAAAACATTCGTGGACCCTCAAAATCTTGAGATATAGTACACAATGGTTTTTTTTGTATGCATTCAAGCTTAAAAAAAATAAATCCGATGTATTTCAAAAAAAAAAAAAAAAACATTATGTTGTAATATTGCTAAATAAAAATGATTCATGCCATTACTTGCAGATTTTAAATATCTACCCTAGTTAATTTTTTACATGCCCACATATCCAAACTTTTTTCGAATTTTTCCGATATATTAGTTTATATAAATAATACAGATACAGCCAAAAATGTATATGATGTGTATTATGCTTTATAAAAAATGTAGGTATATTTTTTTATCTCCATTGGTGGAGAGTCTGTGGTTTTAACGTTGCCCATGTCAATTGAAAAATATCATAAAATTGTCTGGTACCCTTAACCAGAATGTTTTTCTCAAGTTTTCTTTAGCGATTTTTAAATTTAAAAACAATTTTGACAATAAAATACCTCTTTCATTCCTAACTTGTTTTAAAATCAAACGCACAGTGGCAAAATATCACCAGCTTTATAATAAAATTTTGCCACTGTGCGTATGATTTTGCAGCAAAATTAGGGTTTTGAGAGGTGTTTTATTGTCAAAATAAATAATTTAATAATCGCTAAAAAAATTGGAGAAAAACATTCTGGTACCAGACAATTTTATGATATATTTCTTTTGACATGTACAACGTTAAATCCCCCCAGACTTTCCAAACCTGGAGATAAAAAAAATATCTACATTTTTTATAAGCTATACATATATATGTACTCGTTTACGTATATAAATTTTTGGCTGTATCTGTACAGATAACTTTCATATAAATAATACGTATTATTTAAATAAAATTTTTAATGAAATATATCGGAAAAACGCGAAAAAAGTGCGAAGTTTGGATTTGTGGTCTTGTAAAAAATTAACTAGGGTAGATATTTAAAATCTGCAAGTAATGGCATGAATCACTTTTGTTTAGCAATATTTCCATATTTTTTTTTAATCCTGAAGATTTTTTTTGTCCCAAAAAAAACATTGTGCGCTATATCATAAGATTTTGAGAGTCCACGATTTTTTTAAATATTAGATTTGGTTACAGCTTCAGAAAACAACAAAAATAAATTCTTTAGTCTCGAAAAACACTTAGTGTTTACTTTCTACTCTATGACATCACTTTTTTTTTTCAGTATATGAAATTATTTATAAAATTATAAATGTTGAGAAAAATGTATATTTTTTTATTATTTTAGAGTTACCTACCTATTTTATCACTTTTTACACAATATATTGCAAAAATAATAATAACTATATAAAACATTTAATTTTGGTAACTATCTATTGATATTGTATGTGCATATTTTTTTATTGTATAAGATAAGATATTAAATTAATCCGAATTATAGATTTATTGATAGGTAAAAAAATATCTAATTGAATAATAAGGTGGATCGAAAAACTCGTTAAATATTTTTTTACAAAAATTGCAAAAAAAATAAATTAACAGAAATATTCAACTTCTGCACTAGGAAAATCGGAGCCATTTTTATATCTAATCAAAATTTTGGTTAAACTAGATATACCGGGTGAGTTTTATTTATGTCCACCCATAAAATTAAGATTAATCTTCATTCGATAAAAAATAAATTTTGGTGATTTATATAATTTTACATTGGCAGATTTATTTTTTTTTTACTTTCGTTTTTTTAACACCCTGTAATTTTTTACATTTTTGAATTGAGTGGAAAATTCTATAGAGGAAAGTCGCCTAATTTCGGATACCATTTACAATGTATTCAATATTTAATACTCGGTATTACTTTTTGATATTTTTTTATATAACCAGATACAACTTATTATAGCGAACCATGATTTATTATAAAAGCAATTTTATTACAGTTTATTTTTTCCAAAAAACACGGTTAAAAAAAATCAGCGCATTTTTGTGCATTGAAAAAGGGCTCCTAATTTCGGACATATCCGAAAAAATTTTTCAAGAGTAGATCTGGATCCCATTGCTTATGTTTCTTGTTATTCCTTCACATTTAAGACGTAATTTAATCATTAAGCGATTTTCTACGAAATACTATAGGAACTATAATTTTAGATTCCCAATTTCGAATATCTTAGTATCTTAGGTAATTTTCGTTTTTTCAAAATTGTTTATCTTAGTTTGTTGTATCATTATAAAAATAATAATTAATGATTGGTTATCATGAATAATAATTACCTTGCGGATATCCGAAATTGGGAATCAAATGCACAAAAATGGTCTATCCGAAATTAGGCAACTTTCTGCTTTTTAGATTAGAAATTTGTAGAATGTTTACGTTTTCAAATTGCTTAATTATGAATAGTGGATCAACTTAACTAACATCATAACTTACCCAAGACAGAATCACGAACTTTTATAACGATTATTTATAAAATAAACAAGCATAATAATGCAACTGAGCACAAAACTGCCATTTGCAATATAAACGATTTGTGCTGCCATTTAAAGGGGAGAAGCTCTACCGTTATCATATTACAGGACGGATTTAGTTTGACTTTTGGCTTCTCATAAAAGTAGGTTTCTGTTTACCTTTGCAGACAGTATCTTACACTACTACACTACTATACACTACTATCCGAAATTTGGAAACCATCCGAAATCAGGCGCATTTCATCTATATATAAAAAAACTGATGTTTTTTTTTACTTTTAGTTTTTTTTTTGTTTGTAGATACACTTAATTTACCTCTTTTGCTTACTTTATCTTTAAAGTAAATTATAAATTTGGCATAAGAAAAATAGCGGAAAAATAGCGGAAAAATACAAATAAAGTACACATGGACATAAAAAAAAGTTTTGGACAAAAAACGTTTTTCTAGGTCTTATTCGCTGTCACTGATCAAATTATTATTTTAATATTAAGTAGTTTTATATATCTTTAAGCTTAAGTAAGTAAAAACAAGTATCTCGTTTTTATACGATAGAAACGAAAACAAAAAAAGGAAAAAAAAGAACAATCAGTTTTTTATACATAGAGTTTTCGGCTGAATTCAAAAATGTAAAAAATTACAGGGTGTTCACCGGAAGTGAAACAAAAAATAAACCCTCAGTTTTATAGACAATTTAAAATTATATAAATCACGAAAGTTTCGTTTCTATTTTAATTTTGGGGGTGGACATAAATAAAACTCCCGGTATAACTTATGTACCTTATAATAGCTGTGATAAACTGCATACCAAACGTATAACAAATTTTACAGTGGTTTTTACTACAATATGTTAGTATTATTAAACAAACGTGGCTAGGGGTTCCAAATAGGCCAGGATGTTAGGTTTAGCATGACAAAATATAGATAGATAGATTTTCTGATTTGAAATCAGCAAGCAAACAAACCTTAGTTAAACATATTTTTAAAATTAATATATACAATAAAATGTGGTAAAGCAATTTTGGCCAAAATAGTTACAAAAATTTAAATAGCAAAGGAGTTAACCTGTAGGTACCAGTAAATAATGGTATTTTTTTTTAAATATTAGAATTTATTTTGTGAGAGATCGTTCCATTACTATGAGCTTCACAAAACATATATCAAGTTCCTATCGGTATACTACAATTTAAAAAATTGAAGTAAACTTCCTATACAAGAAACGGAAGTAATTAACCCATAAATGTTTGTTAATTTTTCAATAACGCGGCTGCGAAAAAATTAATTACTTTTATAGCAAATATAGTCGAGTTTTCGATCATGAAAACTTTATTATATTGACATTTGTCCATATGTATTTATGGAAAAACTTAAATAGTTACATATTATGTATGTTATTTTACCCATTATTTTTTAGTCTAAATTTTCGTTCCACTAGGAGGAGGAGGAAGGTGGCATGTTTGTTGATGGTTGGGTCAAAGCCTGTGGCTCTGATACCCGTGTTCCTTGCGTTTTTGTCTTGTGCTGCGTTGATAAATCATAAACCGGCTCTCCCCAGAATACCTTTTTTTTTGTCTTATTTTTTTTTTGTCATTTGTATTTTTTTTAATATTTATTGATTTACTTCAACTACTTTTATATTACGCTGAAAACAGATAGACATATTAATAATTAACATAAACATGGGGACATAAATTTAAAATTACTACTGAGGGTGAATGTTTATGTTTATGTTTATTTTTAACCTCGTACTATTCTACTTAATTAAGCATCCTCTAAGCCCAGGACTTGTGTGGGCTAGTAGTAGAGGGAACCACCGGCTTTAATTGACTTTCGAACCAATATATCTAGGAAGTACGCCTTCGCCAAATTTCAATTATTAATTAACTGAAAAAGGCAATCGGCGCCAGTGAGGTTTGAACTCACGATCATTAGCTCAGTGTCAATGCTATATCGATGCCTTAGACCGCTGAGCTAATCTCCCATAAGCTCCATATTTTTTTTCATTTTCCTCCTGTGGGAATAGTTAAAATTAAGGGACAACACAATTTAAGAACTTTTTTTATTTTTATTTTTTTATTTTTTTTATTTATATATACATATATGTACCCGATATGTGTATATATTTTTTAATTGTTTTTTCCTTGGATATAGAGTAAAAAAGGAGGAGGGAGCGCAGTGTTAACGCTAGCTCCTCCCTTTTGGTCTTATATTATTTTTTTTTTAATTTTATACATTCACAACATTAACATAATAAATAAATAAAAAATTACATATTAACAATTTGAATAAATAGGACATTTACGTGACAGGGACATTTAAAAGACATATATATTTTTAAAAAGACATTTAGTGTGGTTTAAACTATTCACCCTTCATTTTCTAATAGTTTAACTGGCCTAAATTTTAATCATGATCGAAAGTAAACATAATAAATTGGAATATCTCTTTATGGGCGCAAGACTTCTATAATTTTATAATTAAAAAAATCATATAGGTCAATTAATTGATGAATTTTTTTATTACATAGTATCTTTGCAACTCATAAAGGCCGGTTAACGGAAAATTATTACACTATTCACTGCGCGTAAGCTATAGAATAGTATTATAATATAGTTTTGAATTTCCCAAAATTGGGAATAAACATTCTAGACAAAAATTTTTTGGATGTAAATGTGTTCCATGTAAAAATAAAAAACTGATCCCCCAAAATAACAAAAAGTTATTGAAAGTCAACCTTTTAAAAAAATTGAAAAAAAAACTATCTTGCACATTTGTTTTTTTTTTTATTTTTCCTTCGTTAAATAAAAAAAAATGATTTTTTTTAAACATTTTTTCGTTTTTTGAAAAAATAATATAAAATAAAAATTGCTAAATATTATTAATTATCACGAAATGTCGCAAGTGGCAAAAAGCTGTTTTTTCTGTGATGACGCTTTATTGCGTAATCTTTTAAAATATAATTTTAAAATTATATTTTCTATCAACATTTAAATTTTAAATTAAAAAAATAAAAATTAAAAAAAAAGAACAAACCTAAAAGTCATAAATGACGGATAATGCGCTAAAACGGAGGTAAATATATGTACAGAGAGCCAGTGATAAAGAAAGAGAAAGAGAGCGAGAGAGAGAGAGAGAGAGAGAGAGAGAGAAGAGAGAGAGAACAGAGAGAGAGAGAGAGAGAGAGAGAAAGAAAGGGACAGAGATAGCCTTGTAAAATTGTAGGTATAGCATTAATATTTACTTATGTTTAATTTTTTGACATAACAGTAGAATGAATCTAGAAATTTCTCATGGTTTATTGGCCTATATTGCAACTATGGTCGGAAATATAAATAATTATTATAAATAAACTGTTAACATTTTATGGGCACGAGACTTCTATAATTTTCCAGTTTTAAAGAGCATGTCTAAAAGAAAACATCATTTTTGATCGTTTAAAAATTGTGTTATCAGGTTCAAAAAGGGCATCGCTATCTAGGTTCAGAGGTCTCTCAGCTTTAGAACAGTCACGAACAACACAATTATCATATTAGTGTGCTGTGAATTCTCTTTTCAACACCTCAAAAAGTAAGTAATTTTTTTTTATTTTTCCTTAAGCCGTGTTTTTGGTGTAATTTAACTGGGTCACCTGTAAAGATTTATCTTTACACCCATGCAATAAATAATAGATTTTTAGTTTTTTAGCAGTGTGCGAAAGCTCTCTAAAGCGCTTCAATATTTTCAATCTACTTTGGTTTTTATTTTTTTATTTATCGGAAAAAATCTTTATTTTTCAAAAAAAAATATCCGAAATAATTTAAAGTCTAATAAAAATATTAAAACATATATCGTGATCCAATTTTAGTACATAAAAAATATATTTAACAATTATGCTTATAAAGATATTTCTTTGATTAAAATTCTCATTTATTTTTATGCTAAAGATTGAATTGATCGAATCAAATTATATACCAATATAATCAGCTTCTCATTTTGTCTGACACGTCCATTTCTTGGCCAATTTTCTATGTAATGTTATCTATACAACACAAGTATACACGTAGGTACGCCATTTATTTACAGCGACATCTATTTTGGCAAATAAAACTAAAAATAGCGCGCCAACTTTAGTACAATTTGTAATAATAGATGACGATTTGAATAAACGGGAAGGGCAAAGACTGTTTTCTTGGTCAGATAACCCTAGCAGCTAAGACCATAAATTGAAAGGTCAAGACTGTTTGTTTGAGCCAATTTTTGCGAAAATTTCAGTTCGACACTGTATCAGTTCCTTCTTTTTAAATTTCATGTAGTTTAACGACTTGCTAAAAAAAATGATCTGGTTGGTGCAAACCATATCAATAAATATGGATCAACAATTTTTCTGGTTGCTGCAGCCAGAAATCTGTTAAGGCCAACAACACAACCAGTTGCGGTTTCCAGAAACAAAACTTGGAATATTTGGTAAGCAACAATTTGCTTTGTTGCCCTTACCAGATATCTGATTGCAGTAATTTTTGAACAAATATGACCGTAGACCGAATATACAAGACAGTTAATGCAATGTTAAATATTGGAAACCGTCCCAGGCATATCAATTGCGAGGTGGGTATTACGGCCGAAAATCATAGGGCCGAAAGCCAGGTTTGTAGTATTGGCAGTGGCTCTCAAAGTGTAGTCAAGTATTTATACATTGAGATATATAACTGGTTGCTTATTACTATTCTCTGCAAATTAATAAATATTATAAAATAATTGTTAAAATTTTTATAACGAAAATTTTTTAAAATACTCACGAATTTCTGGTTAGTGTTTTTTTTTAATGGGTGTGTTGGTTTACGTTAACAATGGTTTGGTAGTTTGCTGGTTTGGTGTTTTTTTTTTAATGGGAGGCATTGGTTTACGTTAATAATGGTATGGTTTGGTAGTTTGCTGGTTTGGTGATTTTTTTTTTAATGGGAGGAATTTTTCAGATATGATATTTCAGAATTTAGAAGGCGATATATTTTAAAAATCAAATAAGATTATATTTAGGCTAAATAATTTAGCTTTAGCTAATTAAATAATAAATGCTCGCCTGGTGTAACAATATGTATAAGAAATTCTTTGTTTTAATCAAATATTGAGAACCTCTGGAGAATACAGTAGAGGGGGTAAAAGCATTTCTTCGGCCGTACAACTTTCGGCCGTATGATCCAGAATCATCAATTGGCATATCAATGGAGGTGTTAAACTTTGTTATTCAAAGCAATAAAAATGAGCGCGATATCTTTATGGCGATGACTAGGGATTGCAATCCCACACGAGTTGGAATCCCGCGGGATTTTTGCTGGATTGACTTCAATACCGCGGGATCCCGCATGCGGGATTGTGTTTTTTTACTTAGCGATGTGTTTTTTTTTGTTTTACATTGTTTTTTCTATTTTATAATTTATAGATATTCAGCTATCATCATCATAGGTACCTTTAAAAGACTATTTTTATAAAAAACATAAAAACAGTAAAGAAATATTATTTAGTATTTACAACAAATATGACCGTAGACCGAATATACAAGACAGTTAATGCAATGTTAAATATTGGAAACCGTCCCAGGCATATCAATTGCGAGGTGGGTATTACGGCCGAAAATCATAGGGCCGAAAGCCAGGTTTGTAGTATTGGCAGCACTGATTTCAGTGGCTCTCAAAGTGTAGTCAAGTATTTATACATTGAGATATATAACTGGTTGCTTATTACTATTCTCTGCAAATTAATAAATATTATAAAATAATTGTTAAAATTTTTATAACGAACATTTTTTAAAATACTCACGAATTTCTGGTTAGTGTTTTTTTTTAATGGGTGTGTTGGTTTACGTTAACAATGGTTTGGTTTGGTTTGGTAGTTTGCTGGTTTGGTGTTTTTTTTTAATGGGAGGCATTGGTTTACGTTAATAATGGTATGGTTTGGTAGTTTGCTGGTTTGGTGGTTTTTTTTAATGGGAGGCATTTTTCAGATATGATATTTCAGAATTTAGAAGGCGATATATTTTAAAAATCAAATAAGATTATATTTAGGCTAAATAATTTAGCTTTAGCTAATTAAATAATAAACGCTCGCCTGGTGTAACAATATGTATAAGAAATTCTTTGTTTTAATCAAATATTGAGAACCTCTGGAGAATACAGTAGAGGGGGTAAAAGCATTTCTTCGGCCGTACAACTTTCGGCCGTATGATCCAGAATCATCAATTGGCATATCAATGGAGGTGTTAAACTTTGTTATTCAAAGCAATAAAAATGAGCGCGATATCTTTATGGCGATGACTAGGGATTGCAATCCCACACGAGTTGGAATCCCGCGGGATTTTTGCTGGATTGACTTCAATACCGCGGGATTCCGCATGCGGGATTGTGTTTTTTTACTTAGCGATGTGTTTTTTTTTTGTTTTACATTGTTTTTTCTATTTTATAATTTATAGATATTCAGCTATCATCATCATAGGTACCTTTAAAAGACTATTTTTTATAAAAAACATAAAAACAGTAAAGAAATATTATTTAGTATTTATTAAAAAATATATAATATTATTTACTTATATAAAAAGCAAATTAAATTAAATTCTGAAAACAGAAAAAAATTTAAATCTTACATATTTTAAATTTTTTGAAAAAGTGGGAAACTTAACTGAAATTTTATAATAACTATTTTAAAATGTTTTTCCTGTAAAATACAGAAATACGCTCCTTTGTATGCAAGGCGACGATATGTATAATATTATGAATTATATCATAATTTATTATTATTTTGTTATTGGGTACGTGCATAAATAACAAGATGTTTTTTAACGGATTTTTGACCCCTTTCCCCCAACCCTAAGGTAGAATTTTGTAAAATTTTCATGTGCTTTTTACTAAAACTAAAATTTTTATATGCTCCTCCTAAAAATACATTGTTTTCATCTCTTATTTCTTTTGTCATTTTTAATCTTTTTATATTTTATATGGTGACCTATATGTTATATAGGTTGTGTAAAAAATTGTAGGACACCCCGTATGTTATTTTGGATTTTATTTATTGTGATATACATATCTATATAATTTACGAATAAACCACATATCATAAAAATAATTAATTAATTTTTTTAAACAATAAGTATTGATTAACGCAAAATGTTAGATTAGCTTAATTCATATTTTTTAATTGATAAATAATAATTAAATACAGAAATAAAATTATAAATACTTTTTTTTTATTTTCATATTTATAATTATAATCAAAATAATAAAAATTAGTATTTTTTATATAATTTTATATTTAAACCAAATCATAAAACTGGTTTTTCCAAATATGGGAGGATCTGATTCTAGAAAAAGTTGACCTAGATTTAAATTTTTCACATTTTTAATTACGCTATAACTAATTATGATTTAAGTAACGCTATCCCCACCATATTTCAAGTCCAAGTTCGAAGTACTAAAAGAGCAATTGTTGTTCAATAAGAAAGGTCATATAAAAATAATCCGAATTTGACAACTACTTTTATTTTAAGATCACTACAATTCATTATTCTTTGGATGTACAAATTGTGTGAAAACCTTTTTTGTTTTTTATCTATTTACGCGTTTTTTCTTTTATAAAAACTAGAGTTATCACTGCATTAAAGAAGAAGTTAAACTTAACTTAAAACTTAAATAAAGTAAATAATATATAAACGAATTTTTAAATAAACTTTGAATATGTTTTTAGCATCAAAACCAGTTTCCAAAGTTTTTTTGTATTTTTCTTAGCACCTGGTCATTGTTTAGTTAGCTTTAATCCTGGTAGTTTAGTTTAACCCTCATATATTAGTTAAAAATTTATCTACTTTAAAGAAATACCGAATTATTGTTTTTTTTTTGCAAAATTGTTGACCTTTTTTATTTACTTTTTTATTATTTTTTAAAAGTATTTTTTTTTTAAGAAAATATATTTAGAAAAATTAAATCCAGGAAGTTTATAGCTTTATAAAACCTGCACTTTCTTTAAAATGCTGTAGCTTTCTTTGGAAAAAAATTGCGACCTAGTCTGAAGGAAGCTTTTTTATATTTTTGAAGCAGGTCTGTTTTTAACATAATTTCTACGACAGTTTCAAACCTAACCTCGGTTAATTTAATTGCTTCGTTCTTTCCAAAGCACTCTGCATAAAAATGTTTTTTTCAATTTCGCTCAAAGTCCAAAACTTGATCTTCTCGTGTGATACATTATCGTATTCATAAAAAAACTGTATACAAAAATGTAAAAATCCAAAATGGCTTCCATAAGAAAAAACAAAGTTAAGTGTTGTAAGTTTTGCATCTAAAATGCCATAGAAAATATGATAACAGATTTAGATTTCTTGCAAAAAGTACCTTAACAATGTATCAGTTAAAAACGCAAAAGGTTATTTTTTTAAGGTATAGTTTTAAATTAGCCGCTAAATACTCCACAAAGTCCGATTTACACTGAAGCATGTGGCTTGTTTTGAATGTCAACATAACCAAAATTTATAATTTTTGTTTACTTACTTTGTTTTTATGATGTTTTGATGTAAAAAAGAGAATTGATAAAGCTGTTGCTAAAAACACTTTTGTATTCAACATTGACCTAATTTTTGGTTGTCCTGTTGTTTGGGTCTGGGATTTCTGTATTTGTATATGGTCTTATTAATGTCTTTTTTGGTATAACCGTTCATGGTCAAGGCTTTGGTTAGTTTAAGGAGTTCTGTGTCTAGGGAATTCTTGTCTGAAATCATGAAAGCCCTATGAACAAGTGAATTAACTACCGAGCGTTTTTGAGAGGGATGGTGATGTGAAAATGCGTTTAGGTATCTGTCAGTGTGGGTTTTCTTCCTGTATACCGAGTGTCCTATTGAGCCATTTTCCGTTTTGTAAACCAAAACGTCCAAAAAGGGAAGTGATCCGTTATTCTCAATTTCCATCGTAAACCGTATAGATTTATGTTGGGAATTGAGGTGATTTAGAAAACCTTGAAGGCTTTCCATGCCATGGGGCCAAATAGCATAGACATCGTCTACGTATCTGCGCCAAATTTTAGGTTTTAATGGAAATGACTCAATAGCTTTTTTCTCCAAGTATTCCATGAGAGCATTGGCCGCAGGGGGTGATAATGGGGATCCCATTGCGGCGCCTGACACTTGTTCATAGAACTCTCCCTGTATCAGAAAATATGTAGATGTCAGACAAGCTTCAAATAATTTACATAACTTAGGGTCAAGATTTCCAGTTGTAAGTAGGTCTCGTATAATAATTATTGTATCGGGAACGGGAACGTTAGTAAATAGAGATTCTACGTCGAAACTAACCATTATGTCCGAGGGGTCCAGGGTCACTGTCGATAAGGTTTGTACAAAGTGTGTGGAATTTTTTACATAAGACCTCGTTTTTCCAACTAACTGATTTAAGATTTGGGCAAGGTGTTTGGCAAGTTTATACGTAGGGGAACCTATTGTGCTGACAATTGGTCTAAAATTTGGCGCAGATACGTAGACGATGTCTATGCTATTTGGCCCCATGGCATGGAAAGCCTTCAAGGTTTTCTAAATCACCTCAATTCCCAACATAAATCTATACGGTTTACGATGGAAATTGAGAACAACGGATCACTTCCCTTTTTGGACGTTTTGGTTTACAAAACGGAAAATGGCTCAATAGGACACTCGGTATACAGGAAGAAAACCCACACTGACAGATACCTAAACGCATTTTCACATCACCATCCCTCTCAAAAACGCTCGGTAGTTAATTCACTTGTTCATAGGGCTTTCATGATTTCAGACAAGAATTCCCTAGACACAGAACTCCTTAAACTAACCAAAGCCTTGACCAGGAACGGTTATACCAAAAAAGACATTAATAAGACCATATACAAATACAGAAATCCCAGACCCAAACAACAGGACAATAGTGACAATGACAGACAGACACAAGTTATACTTCCCTATGTAAGCGGTATCACGGATAAAATAGGTAAACTTTTGAAGAAGTCAAATATTAAGCCTATATTTCGGTCCAACCAAAAATTAGGTCAATGTTTGACTTCAACAAAAGACAAAATACCCCTGAGTTCAGAAGGCGTATATAAAATACCCTGCTCCTGTAGTACGGTTTACATAGGTGAAACTAAGAGAAAAATTTCTACAAGACTTCAAGAGCATGAGCGCAATATAAGAAAGAAACAAATTTCTCCAAACTCAGGATTTCTATTTTTTTGCAATAATTATAGGTCAAATTTTCAGATTTTCAGATTATAGGTACATCAGAATAAAAATCCGCAACTTTTTTCTAATTTAACCAATCTTGTATCTCTTATAATAACCGAGATACCCATGCTTGAGGTCGAAAAACGGACCCCCTGTATATGCTACTATAATAAAATATGTTGTTGTGTGTATAAAGTAAACAGTCACTTGGTTTAAATGATTCTTTTGGATTAAGCTATTATTTTAATCTTTGAATTTACAGCTGGATTTTTAAAATTAATTATTATGGCACAGAGGGCATATAACTTAAAGTTTGATTTGTTATCAATATGACCTAATAATAACAATACGGCATGAATGAAATCGAAAACAAATATATATAAAAAAGTTTTTGACCAAAATATAATTTTGCAGTAAACCGAAGTATTTTATTTTTCTACGACTGCTTTAGAATGTAAGCAAATACACACACTTTTCAAACACAGAATTAATACATTCTAGCTCTAGATATGGTATGAATATTCTGTATCAAGTGTTAGAATGAGCACATGTAGTGCCTTGTCTTGTTTATAAAAGTAAAGAAAACTGTAGCAAAATTAGTAAAAAAATATAAATTTACCACAAAATATTGAATAATTTAATGCAATTTTAAGTTTTGCGTTAAAATTACATAAAGTTTATTAGTTTTTATTAATATTTAACCAGTTTTTTTATCAATTTAGTTCAAAATAATTAAAACTTCTCCATCTATTGTTAAATATTTAAACCTGATATCTGTCACAATAATCTCACATAACCTTCAATTTTTGCATTATAATTTGTAAATATGTGCTAAAATTAAATAAAAATCTTTTTTAAGCATTGATTTGATAAAATTATTAAATAACATTAATTGCTTTATTTAAAAGTATGTGTTTTGTTGCATTTACAATGTCGAGTCACAAAAAACATTGTTTTTAACCTTGTCCGCAGTGTAAAGCCATACAGTGTTTCATATTTGCAGTCGAAGAAAAAGTATAGTCTACAACACGTATGGAATAGTCATTCCATATTCCATACTAGTTATAGAATATACTATTTTCTACTTATGATTTGAAGCCGAAACTGACGTAGACAAAACATAAATTTATTTATTAATTTTTAATTTACAAAAACATTATCTATCAGAAAAAAATTGTCAACTATAGATAATAGTAAAAAGATAATTACAATTAATATTATATTTTAATAGATAAAATTATGTAAAAATATTCCGTCTAATAGTAATTAGTTCATAAATTATTATGTAAATATCGATATTTTTACAGACAAGATCATATAGTTCAACCGATGGTGATTCAACTTTGCATTTTATAAACAAAATCGTTAAACTTTGGGATTTCTTTAATTTCATTATTCACCTACAGGGTGACTGGGGAATAAGTAACAACATTTTAAGGGTTTATTTTAACAAAAATTTACCTTAAAGTATTACTGAGTATATTTAAAGGCTATAGGGTTTACAAAATTTAAATATATTCTTTGATCTCTTTTTAAATGCTTGATTAAAATATTAATACTAGAATCAAGCTAGATTAAAGGGCCTTTTGATCACAATGTTTTTTTAGATGGCTATAATGAAAATTATGCGCTAAAATTGAAATTTATTTGTGATTGTTTTTGGTTACTGTTTTGTCAAGTTGTTAAATTTAAATAAAATGTGTATTTTATCATAGTGAAAGTAACTTTTTTTTTCTCAAAAATGAGTACGAAATAAATATACTTTGGAATAGGGACATCTAAAAATATATTTTTCTACAATCTAATAGAAAAGTTAACATTTCTACAAAAATAAATTAAGTCTTCAGACTTTAAAATAACCTATTTCTTAGTATTTTACTTTTCTGCTCGTTACCATGGCACCAAGCAGAAAAGTGTAGGCAACCGGCATGTCAATCGTAAAACAGCTGTCAGTTATATGCGACGAGATGTTGGTCAGCTATTTTTTTAATATGAAATTATTATTTATTTTGAATGAAATCTCAATTTCATGTGCTAAATATTTGTGTGCCATATATTTGTTGTTATGAAGGAGTTATGGAGAGTTACTGCGATTAGGATTTTACTTTTATACCAACAGATTTTCAGAAAATTGTACTCAAGTTCTGCGACCTTCTAAGGTAACTTACTGACTGAAATTTATTTATTTATTTTAGATCGTAGAAAAAATGTTGTTGGTATTACGAGTGCAAAATGTGATTTCTGCTTTCGCGTGATTGCCTCTATCAGCAAATTCCACGCTCAAGCAGAAATCAGTCATTTTGCGCTCTTAATACAAAAATAACTATTTTATACATCCTAAAGAAGATCTAAATATGCTCTTTCATTTTAAGTGAACGACCCTGTATCAAATGTACTTTGGATGTCTATCAGATTCATTAGTATCTTTAAAATGACACGATACATTCGTGTGATTTATCATTTTTTATTTGATAAAATATTATACACTATAAGGATTAAATACACAGACCCACAAAAAAAAGTTGTCTGTGCTGAGTTGAAACCCACCTATTCTTATGTACTTTGGGATGCTGAACACGATTTTGTCATAAAAAAGTCATTTCAGTTTCTTATTTTTTTGCTACACTGTCTAAAATGGTGAAAATCTCATATTATTTCAATGTAGCAAAAAATATGAGCCCATGAAATGTGTTTTTTTATGACAGATTCGTATTCAGCATCCCAAAATTCATAAGAATAGATGGGTCTCAACCCCAGTACAGACAACTTTTTTTTTCTTTGTGAGGACCACAAAAAGAAGATCCTTTTTTGAACGAAAAATTAAACAAAAAATAAAAAAAAGACTTGAAAACAACTTAAAAAAGAATTCAATTTAATTTTTATTTTTTTTTTTTGCGAAAAACAAAAAAAAAATGAAAAATTAAAAAAAAATAAATTCTACAGACATACAGACAGACAGACAGACATTCTCACAGTTTCTTATTTTTCCATGAAACACATTTGTATCCAAGAATTTTTTGTCTATGACGTTTTTCGGCGATTTTGGAAAATTCGAAACTACCGTATAATATAACTAGCGCTACTGTGAATAGTCTAATAATAGTATATTCCGTAACAGAATGATGAATATTCCCAACGAGTGGGTGTTTGTCACCCGAGTCGTGACAGCGGCGAGGGGGACGCTTCGCGAGTGAGGAATAGCCATTCTACAAGTGTTGCAGACTATACTTTTTATATACTTTTTCTACGACTGAAGTTTTATACATTCATATTTTTATATAAATTATATAATACCCAAAAGTTACAAAAATAATAATAATTTACATGCAATAATTTAATTTTTATCTGATAATTTAATCTTTTATAGTAAATAGTGTATTATTTCGATGATTTAGCTAAAAGTTAAACCCTGACTGTATGTTTCATATACCGTCATATGCTTTCGGAATGTGCTATATACCATAAGAGTTTTCATATACCGTTATTTGCTTACGGAATATGCTAAATACCTTAAGAGTTTTTTGTTTCCTTTGACATTTTAAGACAGTCGTAGAAAAATATGTTTTATCCAATACATACAGATAATAAGACAATTACTAGCTTTATTTTAAATACATAAACTCAATAATAACCCCCGCTTGGCTTTTACTTTATTGAGTGGATAATTATTTATTTTACCCACTCAACTGTCACTTGTCAAGTTATTTTCTTGTAAATGTCATTAAAATTTTTAATAAAAATATGAGTTCCTAAGCTATTTATTGGATAAAACCTTGTATGGCACTCATGGGTAAACCGATATTGCCCTCTCGAAAATTAACCAGCTTGGCTGACGCCTCGTAGGTTAATTTTCTCATGGGAAATATCTTACTTTACCCACTAGTACCATAAATAACTATTATTTTAAGATTTAAAAAAATGGTTTGGAATCGGTAAAATTTTCAAAATTGAATTATTTCGATTAAACAAAATGACCTCTGTGCGGCGCCAATTTGGCGCGACAACCAATCGAGTTTGTTATTATCAAAATTTCCATTTAAATTTAAACAATCGATAACATTTTAGCGGATGTAAATTGGTCAGTCTTAAGTTAAAATTAGCACTGAATTCAATAATTTCGCGTAATAATCAAAATTTATTTTATGCAACACCTAATGGGGATACCTTGTTCACAGTTGCATTTTATTCATTGTAAGTGATAGTTTACTTTTATGCTTTACATTACTTTACTAGTGAGTTTACATTACTTTACATCACTTATCTGCCTCTAGGTTCACTTTATACGCAGAAGTTGCTGTATGTTAATAACATTTTTATTAGTAAAATAATTAAATATTTTAAGTATATACAGGGTGATCAGTAACTGCCATGCCAAAATTTAAGAGATGATTCTACATCCAAAAAAATCAAAAAGAGTTCCCATAAAGGTTGGTTCGTAAATGAGCTCTAAGGGAGCTACGGCCCTTCGAAGATGACATATTGAATGGTGAACAAAAAAGCATCAATATCATTTTAATGCTGCATAGTGATTTTTCATTTAAAACTGAGAAAAAGGTATTTTTCATCAAACACCTAAATTTAATATTAAAGTAAAAATAGCCTTTTAAAAAGTAACGTTTTTGGTGGATCAAATTAATTTAATTTTTTTTTGAAAACGGTAGCTCCTACAGTGTTACACTATATGACATTTTTTATGTATTTTTACTCAAGGAATCTTTATTTTTTACAAAAAATCCAAAAAACATACACATAAAAAAGTTTGGGGCAAAAATGTGTAGAGCCTCACATATTTTGTCCGTCGATAAATTAAAAAAAATAATTAACATGAACCTATTGCCCTTATTAATACTAGTATACGTGCAAAAGCTCGTCGCTCTACCTGAAAGGGTACCAGAGTTATTAATTAAAAACCTTATTTTTATTACAATTTTAAAGGGGCGTAGCTCCCTTCCGGACCAACCTTTATAGGAACTTTTTTTGATATTTTTGGATGTAAAATGACATCTTAAATATTGGATGCCAGTTATTGATCATACTGTATAGTAAGAAAAATTTACACATTATGATAAAAAAATATTTATTATTAAAAAAAAATGCAAATAATTTAGCTTAAAATCTGGCAAAAACTTTTAAGCAAAAAACGAAGACCAGTTCTTTTTTTTACTGTATTATTACATTTTAGTACAAGTAATTACTTTCTAGCATTTGTTATCAATTTTTTACTATCTTTTATAAACAATAAAATTAAAATAGGTGAAAATATTATGTAATAATAAGACTGTTAAAATTGCGGAATAGTAAATGAAAAAGAAAATACTCATTTTGATAAAAGGTGTGAATGATTAAAATTTGTTTGAATCTACAAAAAAAAGACTTTTTATTCAAAAATTCTATAATTATTTCATTTATATTTATAATTCGATTACAATTTTAATGAAGTCAGCATTTATAATTAAATATTATATATTTATTAATTTTGGAGGAATTTTGATAATACATAAATAATATTAAATCAGTATAAATATCGAGCTAAGATAATTAAGTTTGTTCACTGACAATATTTAATATACAATATAAAAGTAAGTTTATATTAATATTTTAAGTTTCTATTAATATTTACTAATAACTATAACAAATATAATCAATAATTTAGTTACTATAAAACGATTTAGGTATATTTATACTAAATGTAAAATATTAAAAATAAAAAAAAACTTTTTAATTTTAATATTAAAATTTATTATCATGTTAATATTTTGTTTGACCTTATATAAATATGGGTAGATTAGGTTCGTATATTCAGGGTATTTATCTTAATTTTTTTGCAGATAGTTATAGCTTGAATTTTATAGTATGACTCCCAATATCTAGTGCAAAGTAACTAGAAATGTTCACTATAAAAAATATTTCCTGCAATTTAATTACGGGCTATGGGTAGAATGGGTACCAGAATTTTAAATATAATGCCGAAAATATAATTTTAAAACTAGATTTTAGGATATTACGTTATTATAGCAAATATAAAGGGAAATTTATGGATTTAGTTTTTCCTAAAAAACAGTAAAAAATTCGGTTTAAATTATATGAATTTTATAATTTAAAATATTACTCTCTTGTTTAAGCTCATTTTTATTGACTTTATTTTCTTGTTTGTTGTTGTTTGTTAGTTAGCTTATTAACTTAATTGATTAATATTTAAGTCAAATCTTTTATTTAATTCATCAGCCACTTTCTTTAAACGTATGAAAAAAAAAATATTAAAAAATAACGCCTCAACTCCATTTATTATTGTTCCTCAATATTTACTTCAAAATTGTTTTTGATTCTAATTATTTTTTAACCCCAATCTTGCAGGTTTCATAGTTTTTAAATTTTTGTAATATTTTTATCAAAAAACAAAGTTTAATACTTTATTAAGTTTAAACTATTAGATCTATAGAAAGGTAATTTACAATTTAAATAAATGGTAGTGTTTAAACCGTTGAATAATTTATAAAAATATATTTTTGTGAGGTATCAGAATCCGTTGTTTTACATAAAATAACTTTTGCATGAAGTATTTTTTATTAAAAGTGATATTTAAAAAGTTATATTCATTATGCATTACTCTTTCCTCACCCTATATATTCGCCTTCGCCAAAATTGCAAATAAAGTGGTTAGCTAAAGTTTAACTAACTAACTATTAATTTGAATATTTAGCTTGTAGGCATAAATTTATAAAAAAAATTATCCCAGAACGGAAATAACCAAAATTTGCCTTTCCAACAACGAATTATGATAATTCGTGTTCAGGGACCCAATGCGAGTAAAAAGAGCCAAAAATGAAAAAGATCTGAGGTTTTTTTTTATAATGAAAATCGTGATTTTTTTTGGGTAATATTAGAGGATTTTGAAAAACTTTTTTCGATTGGGCTAAAATTTGCACCAAACCTTTATTATACGGTGCTTTTTAGTTGGTATAAGAATTAACTTCATTCTAGACCTCCAAAACGGGTTTAAACGCCAAAAACTTGACAGATTTTTAATTTTTGACATTTAGCTTGTAAAATGGTAAATTATTTTCTTTTATAACAATTTTTTGTAAAATGTACCATACTGGTAACTGTAAAAAAAAAACAAAATGCAAATTTTTATTTTTTTCTGGCCTATTTCTATATTTATGATGACATAACTTTTTTATTTATGAACCGATTTTAAAAATGAAAAAAGAAAAGTAAAGCTTGTCTAATGCTGATTAATTCTCTACAGGAACGTTTTCCTTAAAAATGTACCGTTAGTAAATGTCAGAAATTAAAAAAACGTTTTTGGCGTTTAAACCCGTTTTGGAAAAAAATTGAATGAAGTTGATTTTTATACCAACTAAAAAGCACAGTACAATAAAGGTTTGGTGCAAATTTCAGCCCAATCGGAAAAAGTTTCCCAAAATGCTCTAATTTTACGCCAAAAAAGGTCACGTTTTCCACATTTTTCGTTATAAAAAAAAATTCCACTACAGATTTTTTTCATTTTTGGTTCTTTTTATTCGCATTGGGTCCCTGAACACGAATTATCATGATTCGTTGATGGAACGGTAAATTTTGGTTATTTCCATTTTGGGGTCACTGTGATATGCAACAAATATACAGAGCGGTCCAAAAGTCACCCCCCCCCCTCTTTACTTTTGAACCAGTTGAGATATCGACTTCAAATTTGGAACTTTTAAATAAGACAACTTAAACTATCTTTTAGCATATATTTAATACTTTCAGCTCTTAAAATGTGGTCATGGGGGCACATTTTTTTAAATGGAAAGGGGGGTCGTGTAATAAATCATTTTAAAGCTTATAAAATTCTCCATTTAACTCCATACTTTTAAATTAAAAAAAAAATTGGGTTTAAAATGGGGTTGAAAATGGGTATTAATGTCAAAATTCCTCTAAAAACAATAAATAATTTTTTAAAAATGCCTAATTTAATCATAAAAAAAATATTAATTATACTTTTAAACTAATTTTAGTTGACATAAATAAAAATTTATAAAAAAAAACTTAAAAAATCGAATGTTTAGCACAACAAATTGAAAAATCAAAACCTTAAAAAACATTTTTAAAAAATTTTAAAATATTAGTTTAAATAGATAATTCTATAAGCTTTAAAATGATGTATTACACGATCCCCCTTTTTATTTAAAAAAATATCCCCCCATGCCCCCCTGTCCACATTTTAAGAGCTGAAAATATCAAATATATGATAAAAGATAGTTTAAGTTGTCTTATTTAAGAGTTCTAAATTTGAAGTCGATATCTCAACTCGTTCAAAAGTTAAAAGGGGGGCGGGTGACTTTTGGACCGCACTGTATTAATTTATTATTTAGGATGATATGCTGTTCATAATTTAGCTTTTATCGAATTAAATCGTTTTATAGATCAATATTTGATTAGATTTATTATCACTTTATTCTATATAAAAAATAAACTATAAATTGCCTAAAACTAGTTCCTTTTGCAGAACTATGGCAAGACGTAGGCGACGTTCTCAATACAAAATAGTAAATATTAAGAATAACATGGAATCCAAGAATGCGAGGGAAACCACAAATATATCTATACCAGTTGTTAAGGTTTCTTCATATGTTCAGACAGATGATAGTAGGCTATATCTTTTATTTAATTAAATTTTTCACATATGAGCATGCTCATTGAGCACAATTTATTTAAATTCCAAAAATATATTTTCTCAGTGGGATTTGATTCCAACAGATCTCTGTTTACAGGCTTGCAAACAAAATAATAAAATTTCATGTACACTCTAAATTTTTCCGTCAATCTTTCAGTAGTATTAACTGTAATATGATAAAGCAAATTCACCATGTCAGAACGTGAATTTACAATATTTATTAAAATTAACCTTAATATTACTTGGTTTAGTAAAATCTCAGTTCTTTTCCTGTCCGTACAATAATTTTGCATTAAAATTCATTCATGTGGTTTAAAAACCCGGACTTTTTAAAATATTGGTTGAAAATTACCATAATTATAGCTTATATTCTACAAAAGATAGCAGTAAAATTACCAAAATAAAAATTCACATTTTTACAGATAACATTGAATGTACAGTACTGATTTAAATTTACCACTTTCTTTGCTGGTAAAATATGACCAACTTTATTTGCTGTGAAAATACCATATTTTCATTTACAAGTGCGGTACAATAATTTTGCATTAAAATTCATGCATATGGTCTAAAAACCCGGCACTTATACAGACAGTCCCGAAAATTACAAGAGCCCGTAATACTGCTTGAAATACTCATTAAATTCACTGCTTAAATTACTGTGAATTCACAGGTAAAAATTCACATTTCTACCCTTGAAAATGACGGGTCTGCGCGGGTATAAATGTTGCATAGACCGGACTTGAGCGGGTGAATTTCATCCGCTCAAGTCCGGTTTATGCACCATTTACCCGCCCAGACCCGTAATTTTCAGCAGGGTACAGATAACAGAGAATTTACAATACTGATTTAAATTTACCACTTTCTTGGCTGGTAACATATGACCTACTTTATTCGCTGTGAAATTACCATATTTTTATTTACAGTGTACCATAGTATGCAATACTTAATCAAACTTATCTATCACTTCTTAAACAAGTTAATTTTAACATAATAATTTAAATAAACAACATGAAATAAATTCTTATAAATATAACACTGAAAAAAAAAAAGATCTGGTTAAGGTGACCAGATCAATAGTTAAATACGAAACAACTATTTTCTGGTTACTGCAGCCAGAAATCCGGTTTTGCCTATATTTAAAGTTTATTTTTGTATAGGTATAGTTATTTTAAATTTGCAGCTAAATACTCCACAAAGTCCGATTTACACTGAAGCATGTGGCTTGTTCTGATGTCAACATAACCAGAATTTATAATTTTTGTTTACTAACAAAATTTGCTTATAAAATCGCTTTTATTCCAATAATTTAGAGGAATAACCATTGTTTTGTTCTCGTTAATGGCACGTCAAAGTTTTACGGTTGTGTAAATTGGGCAGAGTCATTTCGCTTACGACGCATGCGTATATTACGTTGCTATGGTAATTTCGATATTGTTTACAAGCGGGAAGGTTTAAAATAACTATACCTTAAAAAAATTAACTATAGTTGGTATGAATTTTTTGACAATTTTAATTTAAATCTTCCGCAAGCATTCCCAAGACTTTAAAATTAACTTTCCACATAGTTCAAACCTATAAAAAGTTTTTAAGTTTTTAAGAAATAGACTGAAAATGAAAAGAATTAAAATAATAATGGAATTTTTGTTTTATTTTTTTTTATCATATTTCGAAGAAAACATTGTGTGCGTAATACCTACGCTTTAATCTTCGTATACTTAAATACAAATCATTTTAAACAAAAAACAATTTTATATTAATTGACGTTTTTCGTTTTTTAATTTTTATTCGATCGCACATAAATATTATATCTGACGTATTCAATTATGTTTATTGTGTATTGATATATTAATATTTTTCAATTCATCAATTTAGTTTTTATAAGCATAATGCTAAAAGTATACTTAACAATAACAAATCATAATAATATTTATCATCTTACTATAACAGTCACATGAATGCATTATTAATTAAAAAAATAATTATTATAATTAATTTATTGCAGAAAAAAACAACAGGATTTCAATTTCCAACAGAAAAAATGGTTCAGAAGAATTATAATGATAATAAGTTTAATGATTTTTTAGACATGGGTAATTATATACCAAAAACAAAAATCGAAAGTTTTGTAATAATTAAAATTTTTAAACGTATTTATTGGCATATCGGATAAATAGAAAAGGTCAACACGGCGCTGCTTACAGTTTTTTCTATAACAGTTATTTTGATCACAATCGCATCAATGCGATTATTTGTAGTAAATTAAAGGTCTCATACTGTTGCTGTTGTTTCATATTTATAAGAAATCCTACCTACCGCTAAGAAGTTCATTTATAATAATTTTTTTGTGGCTCATTCCTTTCAAAATTTAGGTAAACGCAAAACCGTAAGCAATGATATAGGTCGGCTTCACCAATTTTAATGCAAGATCTTTGCAAAATCCAAGAAATAAACATTTTTTTATAGCCTCCGACAAATAAATACAATAAAACCTTGAAAAGTAAAAAAAAACAATAAAGTTAACATGACAAGGTAGTGGGCTACCAACTTTTTATAAAAGGGTAATAAATTAACATAATATATTAAGAATGAATGTACGTACGTTGGTATAACTGGAACACTATGTCCGAACGGGTAAAACATTTGCTTAGCACTTTGGCTCTTGTGAATTCTCACCCGCACAGAGACTCCCTCCCTGCTTGTGCACACAAGTCCTGGACTTAATTAACTAGAATAGTACGAGGTTAAACAAACATTAATAAAGGAGACTACCGAGATTGGCCTGTTAAAGATATGTTACAATGCTAAAACCACAGATGCTTTTTGAAGGATCCTCATGTAAGTTTTTAATGGACACAAAGCACTCTGCGGGGAAACGCTTAGTTCCCACATGAACGGGATATAAGGCCAATACAGTATTTAAAATAATCGTTTCCCCGTAGATTGCTTCATGTCTCTTGAAAGCTCACATGATGATCTATCTAAAACATTGTAACTTATCTTTAACCTGTTTAGAATAAAAAATCACCAGTCTCATTGAACTTTAGGCCCTATTTCAATTATGTTTCCATCATCCTATGGAACTCAAAATAAGTGCATAATCAGTTTAAAGTACTGTTCAATCCATCACAAATCATCGCATCGTAATAATTATTCCTACACTGATAAAACAGTTTATTTGTGTCAACAAAATATTTGGTTGGTTATGCCAATTGAATTAATTGCTTGTGACAAATAAATTTTATATCTGTCAAATAAATTATTTTGAAATTAAAATATTTGTTTAGATGAACTAAAGATTTATTTGACTCAAATAAAGTTTGTTACTCACAACCAAATAATTTAATTGGCCATATCCAAATATGTCAATCCTTTTTATCAGTGTATATGTTGGTTTCATGTCTAGCTGTTGAAATTAAACCATTATTTCTATTTGTCCGATATGCCGCTAAAATGTTTCGAATTTGTGATTATATACTGCATTAATGTGATTGATAGTATTTTTTTCACGCAGAGATTTATTTTAGTTGAAAATTTATTTTACATATTAGGTATTTAGTGATAAAATAAATTATGTTGAGAGATTTCAATAAAATTGAAATAATTACAAAGGCCCACAAAAAATAAATATAGCAGAGAAAAAGATACAAGTCGCTTGGAAAACAACTTTACACTACGATATTTCAAGAAATCTTTGACATAGAGACTTGAATTTTGGAACAATTTTTTTTTACTACTTAGAAAATTTTCAAGTGACTGGGTCAAAGCGTTTTTGAAATATCTTAGTGTAAACTTGGTTTGGACTTTTTGTCTCTTCTAAAATCTCAATTAACCTGACTATTGTTTTCTTACTTATTTTGGGTCCCTGAAAATAAATTGGATAGTGCAAAATCTCGCTGAACCACATTTGCAGAGTGGGCATGCAAATCGCGTTAAATCCACTTTTAGAAAATTCTCCTTTTATGACGATTTTTAGATTTTGTATATGAGTTACATCAGAATCCAGCCATCTTTTTTAAATTCTATATAAATAGGGCCCTGAAATCAAAATTTTCAGGAAAATCCTGATATCTCCTAAATCAAAAGTAAAAATATAAAAAATAAAATATTCATTAAAACTCTGGCAATAAGAGAGACTTTAAAAATTTGATAAACAGTTGCAGTGGCGTACCATGTAACTCCTAGAAAATGGGTCAAAAAACATAGTTGTCCTTTTTTTGTTGCTGTTAATACAAAAATACTTTTTTTTAATTATTCTAAATAAAAACAAAAGTAGAGAATGTTTAAGCTTTAAAACAAAATAATAATAATAATAATCAATTCCATTAAGTAGTTTTCGAAATATTTGAATTTAATAATAAAAAAAATAAAGTTTAGGTTAATCGATTTTTTTGCTTCCAAGTGTAAATCTGATCGAAACTACTTTTACTTGAAAAGGGGCAAGGTCCTATGGGGTTTAGCGAAAATTTTCATTTCAATTCGTTTTCAGCGCCCAAAAAGTGTAATAGTAATTAAACATAATTGTTTTGTGGATATTTATTAACATGTAATTATTTATATTTCAATTACAACATAAATTATAAACAATTTATTTATTTTTTAAAAGATTTTAAAAGATATAAAATAGCCGTTGTTTTAATTTCATTTTATCATGCGTAATACGATAACATAAACACGTATTACGCGCAATACGATAACATAAACACGTATTACGCGTAATACGATAACAAACACTAAATACCTAGATATCAAAATATAATATGGTAATATTATAAACGATACTTTATAGTGACACAAGTAAAGAAAAAGCCGTTTAAAATCCAAGAACTGGAATCTGTGAGTAGAATCACCAATCTACCGATCGTTGAATCTGGCTGGAGTTATGCGGAAACTGTATACAACAAAATCAAGGTAGGAAAATATTCTGTCTGCTTCAGTTATCAAAAAAAGTGTAATTTCTTCTATAAGTAATCGATGCCTATATGGTCTAAGATATCGTAACCGTTATTAATTCAATTTGGCCAAAAATGTGGCATAACCCAAAAATCAATTAAAAGTATAGGTATATTTATTCTAATTTTGAAAAACTATAATTTTTTATTTAGAGATCAAACAACCTCGTCCACTGGACTTTGGGACAAGCTGAACAATCTTTTTTGTCTGTTGTGGATACTGCACAACCTGCAATTATTTTATTCAAAGGACCAATCGGAACCATCGATAAAATTGTTTGCAAAAGCTTAGATATTGTCGAAGACAGGATACCATCTATTAACTTGCCTCCAGAAATGGTAAGTCTTTTTATTTAAATAAGCATATTTATGCTTGACTTATCTTAATACAAAGTATTCAGATGTATTAATTACTTGGGTTTAATATAATGACTTAGGTATATGGTATACTGTATATCAAAATACTATTTCAGAATATTTTTGCTTCTCACTAAAATGAATAAATATGTAAACAATATGACATTGAGTACCAAAAGGCAAAATATGTATATTTATTTGTATTTTTATTGCAATTTATGCCCAGATATATATCGACACTCCCATGCAACAAGGATGTAACTCAAGTTAGACCCATTTTAAGTTATACTGATAGGTAAACGCCTTGAAAAAAGACACACCTGGTGGTACTACTCAGTTTTATCCACAGGCCATTTTAACCAAAAGTTTACCTGAAAACACTAAAGTGAGAAATTCTAAACTTGAATATTGTCAGAAACAAAATAAATAAACAATAAATACTTACAGTTAAATAGAGAATTTTATAAGTTTTCAAATGATGTATCACATGGCTTTATTTTTCACTTCAATCATTTCCCCACCCTGGTGTAATAAGAATAACCTCATCGTTAACCTTGAGAAGACTGAATGCCTATTTTTTAATAAGAATTTGAATCCAACCACTCTTCAGGTAGAAATTCATGGGAAAACAATACTGCCGGTGCAATATGTCAAATTTCTAGGACAGTGGCTTGCAATGGAAGAATCATATAGACTCTGTCTGCAAAAAAATTAATAAGGCATACTATGCTATCTCGAGGTTAAAATCTGTATTACCACTAGATGGAATCTTAAATGTCTACTACTGTCTAGCCTACAGTCATCTTAGTTACAACATTGTCCTGTGGGGCAATGCGGTAAACTGGGATAGGGTATTTATCGCCCAAAAGCGCACAATAAGGAAAATATATAATCTTAATTTCAAGGAATCTTGCAAAGAAACATTTATAGATAAAAAAATTATGACAATGCCATGCTTGTATATTTATAGGTGTCTGGTGTTAATAAAAGAAAATATTCATTTATATGATAAATCTTCTGACTTTCACGGGTACTCTACACGTGGCCGCGACACCCTACGCATACCCCTCCATAGAACCACCAAATATGAAAAGTCAGTTTCATTTATAGGCATAAAATTTTATAATAAGCTGCCAGACAGCTACAAATATACAAGCACATGTGTTTTTAAAAACAAAATAAGAAACCTTCTGCTGGGAAAGGCATATTATACCGCTGCTGAATTTTTAAATGATAACTTTTAAATGTACTGTCATGTAATGTCATGTAATGTTTTGATTTTAAATGAAAAATAATTGTAAAATTTTTAAAATGTAAATTTATAATTGTAAATATTTATTTTCTTCTTGACTTGTATACACACTCTAAAAGTGTCTTATGTACATCATCTCTAACTATTAAACTATTAAATAAAAAAAAAATTGAAATTTAGCTGTCGTGAAAAATGACAATATATGAGTTTGGACCTTGTTGCTTGGGGGTATCGATATTATAGAAAGTTCCTTGAAATGTTATTTTAACGTTTTTTTCTCATAAATATTTCTCATGAACATGTAATTTACGGGTAAAATCTTTTAGAAGCACAAATCTCTAAATGTAAAACAAAAAAAAAAGACATATATTTTTACTTGTACAATTATGTGTTCTAAGGGCCACTTGCACCAACTTTTGTTCTGGGATTATCTTGACTAAACCGAGTTTAAGTTAAAAATGCTGCGTTCTGATTGGTTGACCGTCAATTTAATCCAAGTTTAAAGTTAAACCATCGTTGGTGCAAGTGGCCCTAAAAGGTCCAATGTCAATTTGTCAATAGAAACGTTTTCACGTCAACTCAGATGTAATATTTTGGAAACGCTGCTATCGACAAACTAACATTAGCCCTTTTAGAACCAATCCGCATAATTATATTAGATTACATGTTAATGAATAAAATGCTGTTAAAATCTTAGATAATAACATTTGAAATAACTCGGCTAAACGAGAATTTTAATTTTTTAGATATACTGGAATACAAAACAATATGTAACAAATATGAGCAGTCAAATTGTTCGTCCAGTATTAAAAAGAGCAGACTCAGTAAAACAGATTGGCAACAGTGTTTTGGCCAGTAAATATACTGCGTATGCTGCTGATACATTAGATGGAGCTCTAGATGTGGCTGATAAATATGTTGACAAATATTTGCCAGCTGATGACGAACAAAATGTGGATGGTAAGTTGTTACTTATTTTCCATCTTTTTATCATAAATTAATACTAATTTTAAAACAATAATAAATATCAACTGAAATGCACTCTGTATTTATTTTTCACATGTTTATGAGACAAACATGTCTATTGCAAACAAGACCTTTTTGAGGCAAAAACTTGATATTTGCAATGTTTGCCTACAGAGCAAATTACATTAATTTTAGTCACCTAGTTTTAGGATTCTACGTTATTTTGCCAATTTATATTTTGACAAAGCAGATTTGAAGTCAGTTATTTTTCATAGCGCTAAATAATCTTACATTAAAACATAATTATTTTTGTGATAGGTTGGTACTTTACTCATATTGTCTTGCTCAGAAAAAAATTAAAACTTTTTACAAAGAAATGGTTATAGAAATGGTTATACTACTTTAAATGAAACATTGGTATTTATCAAAAGCATAATTTGTTTGAGTTACTGTCGAATAAATGTAATATGGTTCAAAAGTTCTGTTTTCTCAGTTTACATAATTTTCTTAATTATTGTCAACTAACATACAATAATTTACTTCAAACAGACTTAAAAATTATTTATAATTAAGATAAGCCTAATTCAAAAATGTACTAAGTGAATCATTTGTACTTCAAGTACATGTTGTTGCAAAATTGTTTATTTAAATGTAGGTTAAAATTATCTGGTCATTAATTATAAATATTTAATTTAAAAATAAAAGTGATATAATTAAAATTTTAACAAGAAGGAATGCAGACCATATTGAATTTTAATTTGCTTTCTTTTCAAAAAAACAAGAAGAATATTTATTTACTAACAAATTTATCTAAATTGATATATAACCTGGTATCAAGGTCTAAATACAATTAAGCACGTGATTTGGGTGTATATGAAAAGGATATAAAACTTGCCTAGCACTATGGTCAAGCAAGATAGTAAATTAAAAATCGCACAGTGAATATTTTCAAAACAGATTCGAATATTGGATGTGCAAATATACTGCGTAGTTTATTTTACAAAACATAACTATATTCTATACACAAACATATACTTTTTAAATTTGTAAAATATTTACTGTGCGATTTTTAATTTACTATCTTGCTTGAAAAAACAGACTATAGTCACCAAAATTTTAGGAAAATTTCATAATTTATTGCTTCATAGGTGACAAAATCAGAAGTAAAAAATAGTAAAAAGTATTAATTTTTTTTAATATTATATTTTAGAAAATGATACACCAGCCGAAGGACCAACAGGAAAAGCAATTAACACCACTCATCATGTTGCTAGATTTTCAAGAAAATTACAAAGAAGGCTTACCAAGAGAACCCTACAAGAAGTTAAAGCCTTAAAGGAGCACAGTGCTGAAGCAGTTCACGTATTGATATATGTTGCTGAACTTGTTAGTATTTACGATATTACAGGGGGCTTAGGGAATTTAAATATTAATATTGATTTAACTTCTAAAGTTAACAATTTTATTATTATTTTGCTCTAAAATTAAAAACAAACTTACATATAAATTGATGACCCATTTAGGGATTTTTGTTTTGGGTTGACATTACAATTCTCGCAGTGTTTGAAATTCCATGAACAAACGATATTTTGATATATTCTATATTCAGCTCTTCTGGTTTTCACTTCTAGTAACCAAGCGATAATTTTAACACGTAAAAATTAATTTAAAACATAATTTCGTAGAAAACTAAACTATAAAGCTATTTTCACGGAAGTCGTCATTAATTTGTCAACAGGATTCTGTTCGCAAATATCCAAACCTCTTATGGACCTAAGAACAAGCAAAATGCGTTTGATAATGAACTTCCCAGACAGCACATGATATCTTAAAGACGTCTTTTTTAGATCTTCATTATGTCTGGACGCCTAAAGACATAAAAAGGATATCTTATGGACTTCTTTTTAGGGTTGTTTAAAATATATCTGATTATGATGTCTATGAGATGTCTTTTAAGTATCGGTACAAGACGTCTTTACTTCGATACTCATCGCTAAAAATAAATTAACCACAATCAACTATTAAAAAAAATACCAAAAAAATTAAAAAAATTCATTGTTTTTAAGATCTTTTTTTTGACAAACAAATTACCTTTTGTTCTAATTCTTATTACGCTTTTTGTATCAATACGACCGTACCTAGCAACGTAAATGGGAGGGGGTATTATGTTGTAAAGTCGCCTGTGCAAGGCGTCAGTAAGGCGTCTTAAAAAAGATTAAAGACGTTACCTTTTGTAACATACGACGTCGTTAAGACGTCTTTAAGATGCATATGCGGCAAAAACCGACGTTCTTAAGACGTCTTGAATGACGAACTACGACATCTTTAAGATCTCTTTAAGTCATCGTTGTGCTTTCTGGGTTATAATAGTCACAAAATAGAAAAATATAGTAGTTATATACCGAATTCTAGTTGCACATAATAGTAAGCTATAGTCCATCCAATTATACAAGATAGATAGATAGTATAAAGAACTTTCACTTTCGGGTTTAGACCGTGTTAATGGATTTTCACTTTCCGACGTTTCGTCTCTTACTACTAGAGACATATTCAGGGATTAATCTGAAACTAAGTTTCGAATCAACTTGTGTCACTATTTATGACGAGTTGTGGTTATTCACCCGTGACGAGGTTTTTCCTATCAAAGACTTCCATATTGCAGGTAAGTGGTAACCAGTGTCCCGATTGATATTGTTAGGATGCTTGATGATTTCTATCGATTCCCGTATCTTCCTTGGCATTTTTCTATTTTCTGTTAATATTTGTTTTGTATCAGACAAATTGATTTTATGACCTTTTTCATGTACATGTTCGGCTACTGCCGATAAGGAAATTTGTTTCTTTCTTATATTGCGCTCATGCTCTTGAAGTCTTGTAGAAATTTTTCTCTTAGTTTCACCCATGTAAACCGTACCACAGGAGCAGGGTATTTTATATACGCCTTCTGAACTCAGGGGTATTTTGTCTTTTGTTGAAGTCAAACATTGACCTAATTTTAGGTTGGACCGAAATATAGGCTTAATATTTGACTTCTTCAAAAGTTTACCTATTGCTCCTGTGGTACGGTTTACATAGGTGAAACTAAGAGAAAAATTTCTACAAGACTTCAAGAGCATGAGCGCAATATAAGAAAGAAACAAATTTCCTTATCGGCAGTAGCCGAACATGTACATGAAACAGGTCATAAAATCAACTTGTCTGAAACAAAACAAATATTAACAGAAAACAGAAAAATGCCAAGGAAGATACGGGAATCGATAGAAATCATCAAGCATCCTAACAATATCAATCGGGACACTGGTTACCACTTACCTGCAATATGGAAGTCTTTGATAGGAAAAACCTCGTCACGGGTCATAAATAGTGACACAAGTTGATTCGAAACTTAGTTTCAGATTAATCCCTGAAGATGTCTCTAGTAGTAAGAGACGAAACGTCGGAAAGTGAAAATCCATTAACACGGTCTAAACCCGAAAGTGAAAGTTCTTTATATCTTAATGGCCGTGAAAGCTTAAAATCTAAAATAGATAGATAGTAGTTAAATTCCTGCGATTTTAAAGCTACATGATTGGTTAAAAAGTCGTACCTTTTAACATATAAAATATTGTGACATTTTTTGTCTATGACAATGATTGACGGTCGTTAGAGCTAATAAAAGAAGAGAAAGTTACATAAAAAAATGGTGATACTTAATTTTATTTTGTATGGTATTGTAAAAGGTACTGTTTTGGTTTATTCTTCATACACACACTAAATTAGAATATTCTACATATTGTACAAACGTAAATTATATTGAACATAAGCAAAACGTCATATTTGTATGGTTACAATTATAACTTAAGGCCTCTTCATAGGCTGGCATAACAACCATTACAAGATACATGACGACACATCAAGCCAATCCTGGCATCGCATTCTTATGTACTATGCTTTTTATGCGAGTCTTTGGATATGCCCTTTCCAGAAAAAAAGTACCGATATCTGCTAAATTTTTTTTACACTACGATTTATGCATAATTGTGCTATTTATGCGCCTGTGGTGTAAAACTGGCCGCGTCCTTTACTATCTTGCATAACTGGACGGAGTATAGTATAGATTAAAATATTTTCTTGATCAAATTTTTGTTTTTATTAACTTTAAAATTCTTCTAGATTGCTACTGATCCAAAACTTGCTCTCCAAAAAGGAAAAGAATTATGGCTAAGTCTAAGTAAAGATGAACCTGAAAATCAAGCCCGTCCCGAAAATATGGAGCAATTAATTGTAATGCTTACCAGAGAATCCGCTAGAAGGGTGGTACATTTGATTAATTTCACCAGCACCCTTGCCAGTACCGTTCCAAGGAAGTTTACCAATACTGCTTTAGCCATGGCCAATAAAATTATCAGCTTGAGCGACTCACTTCTTAAGGTAAGTTAGCGTTCTATTAGTCTGGTGTAGTCCATTAAAACAGAACTTAAATAATAGTATAATAAAACGAATGTATGCAAAAGAAGTAAACCAAATCCTAGAGTTTATTTCACAAAACACTATCCCAGATAGCACAAAGTGATACTATGGACGTCCAATGGACGTATGTTCATGGAAGGCTGTATGTCCATAGGATGCCCATTTTTTCTCTATGGAGGTCCCATGGACATCCGTTCAGGGTCCAGATGACACAAATATGGACATCCATAAGGTGTCCGTTCGAACCATCCATCCAGCTTCCACTGGACTTCAGTAAGGCAATACTTCTGGCAACACCGCCATGTTTGGTAGTCTTTCGTTTAGTTTACTCTTCTTCCGGTATATCCTGGGATAGGGAAGCGCGGTATTCCCTAGTATGTGTCACACGGTAAAAATGGCGGATTATTTGAAATTATTGTAAAATAATTAATAAATTAAATCAAACACTATAAAAATTAACTTTTATTTTGCCCTAGGTTTGTTTTAGTACCTAAATACAAATATGTATACGCATATATAGCTCTCCGCATGAAAGGAAGTCTTTGACGAAAGGGTAAGGATTCATTCGCGCTCTCTTCTTTTCGTTAATGAACCAAAACTCTAAAATTGACGTGTTTATTTTTTTATAATATGAAACTCACATTTGTTACCGTGTAAATCGTTTAATTTTTAAATTAATTTTAAGTCGTATACAGAACGTCCGCGAGAAATATAGCTTAAAAAAATTTTGGCATAAAATGAACACTAATAGTCGTACAAAGGATGTAAATATATGGACGTACATAGTACATTATTAGTCCGTAGACCAATGTACTTAAAAGGGATCTAAAATGGACGTCCATCGGACGACCGGTGCTATATGGGATGGAGTTTATTGGGCTCCAGATGACTAAATAAGTGAGAAAAAAGTAACGGAAGGTTAATATCCTAAATGTATATTATTAATTAATCATAAAAAAGCGTATAAAATTTATTTTTACATTAAAAATTAACCAGGATAGGAAATCCTTTTCGACATACCGGTCTGAAAGCCATATATTTTATTTTAGGAAGTATCAATTAAGGATGAGCCATCAGAAGTTTATGAAATTGAAAATTTATCATTAAATAGATCAATAAATTTCTTTGGAAATAGTTCAGTTTTTGCTGGTTTTTCTTTTAAAATAAAATCTAATGAAGAGGGAAATGATTCCCAAAGAATCAAAATGTCATTTAAATTTTTATTTTATTGTATTAAACTAATAGAACCTTCTCAATGATTATTTTATATTTATTTTAAATTTATTAAGTATTTAGGTATTATATTTAAAAAATTTTTAGCTACATGAATTGTCAATTCACAAAAAAATATAGTTTCTTGTTAGTATGCAGTTAATTACAAATATTCATCATACTTATTTACGGACGACAAATTACTTGGAATATAAATATATTATATATATTAGCATAAAAATTAAGACATCAATTATAAAGTATTATTTATAATATATTATATATAATATAATAATTTATAATGTATTATATATAATATAATACAGTATAATTTATAGTATATTCATATATACACAGAAAAAAATATTGTCTTGAATAATGAAGAGAATATATTCTCCGTTAAAGCAAAATTTTGCTTCAAATATAAAAGGATAAAAATATGGTATGCTTGAAAGAAGAATACCGGGTGTCCCAACTCTATTTACCCAGCGATATTCTAGAAAACTAAAAGAGATAATCAAGTTCCGCGAAAACCATCTTAAATTAGACAACTAAACCAAACTATGTTTTATCATATATTTGATACTTTCAGCTCTTAAAATGTGGGCAGGGGGCATGGGGGGCTTTTTTTAATGAAAAGGGGGTCACATCATTTTAAAGCAAATATTTTTTTTTATTGGACTGTATATTTTTTAATTTTTTAAACAATTTTTTTAAGGTTTTGATTTTTTATTTTTTTTATGCTAAAAAATGCGATTTTTTAAGTTTTTATTTTTTTATCTCTTTAAGTTTACGAGAAAATCGCTGGGTAAATAGAGTTGGGAGACCCGGTATATTCTCAAATGTGAAAGGATAAGAATATGGCATGCATAAAAGAAGAATATATTCTCTTCGTTAAATACAAATCACCATATTCTTTATTTAATACAATATTTTTCTGTGTGTAAGCATGTTTATTTAAAATGACTATATGGTAGAAAAATGATCTCTCTATCCATCATGTATATTTGTTTATATTACACACATAACGTATACTTTAATTATATATAGATATTGAAAATAAATATAAAGTAAATTCTTATTTTCGGCAAATAATTATTGAAATAAATATAACATATTATGTAGAGCCCACAAGCTTAAAGCTTATTTAGTGCTCTTGATAAGTATGTAGTTTTCATTTCAAGGATAATATTGAAAATTAAAATAGCATATCCTTATTTTAAGTAATCAATGGTTATATATAATCATATATTTAATTTGCGCATATACTGAAATTTTTTTTACACAGTCGATCGCGTTGACCTGAATTGACACGGAAACGTGTTAAAATCCGTAAAATTGTGTAAATTTTACGAGAAACGGTGTTAACATTACGATACGTACAAATATTTTAAATTCAAGTGCCTGTACTTTTCTGCGTGTGTAGTGGAAAATTTCTAATTGAAAATTTCATTGTAATATTAATTAATAATATTACAATGAATATTTCTAATAGTTTTATAGCCCTTTTAGCTTTTATTATATCATTCACAGCGCCTGCGCTAGAATATCATTATACGGTAGTTTCGAATTTCCCAAAATCGCCAAAAAACGTCCTAGACAAAAAATTCTTGGATAAAAATGTTTCATGAAAAAATAAGAAACTTTGAAAATGTCCGTCCGTCCGTCCGTCCGTCCGTCCGTCCGTCCGTCCGTCCGTCCGTCCGTCCGTCCGTCCGATTCTTGTGGACACGATAACTCCAGAACGAACTATCCCATCGACTGGAAAATTTCAGGAAAAATCAAGTTCTATGAGGAGAAGATCCCTATTATTTTTTAAAGTATTCCCCCCAAAAACAAAAAAGTAATGCCGGGTTAAACTTAAAAAAAATAAATGAAAAAAATATAATTTTCAAAATTTTTTTTCGTTTTTCGCAAAAAGAAAATTATAAAAAAATTGAAAAATTTTGAATTTTTTTTAAGCTTTTTTATTAAATAAAATCAAAATTTTTTCGTTTTTCGTAAAAAGAAAATAAAAAAAAAGTTTTGTTTTGGATTTTGTTTTTTGAAAAAAAAAATCGATTTTTTTTCTTTTTCAATAAAAGATCTTTTTTTATTTATTTTTTTTTTGAAAATTAATTTTTTTGTTAAGTATTTGGGAAAATGGACACAGTAAATTTACTGTGAATAATATACTATATATTATATAGTTTAATAGAATGCATAGCATTACATATCTTTACGGCTTGTTTATATTTACGTTAACTGTATTCTAACATGAAGTTATTAAATCATTAAAAGAGTTCAGTTTACCATCTTTGAGGTAAAATTTAATTTATAGACTGTCCACTTGGAGAGCGTGCAAAAAGTAATTGGAGACGTGCTTAGAGTGCAAGTACGTTTATCAGCAACTCTACTAAAAGAACTTAATAATTACTTCAGCGAAGTTTTGGTAAGTTGTCTGCTTATTGCTCGATGATAATTATTGCTACGGGTTCTATTGGTTTAAACAATATTGCTTTCTTGTAGCTTAAAAAAAAACAGTTCTACTAATAGGTAGTGTTGCCGCCTAAGGCCTATCGTCTCGCTATCGTCTCGTTATCGTTGGACAGAACGATAGCGAGAGGTGAAAAAATATCGTTTCGTTGTAACGATAACGAGAGGCCTCTCGCCCATAACGAGACCCACGCGAGAGCGATAACTATCTTACAGTCAGAGACAGTCGAATGTTGAAGCCACCTAAAATCAGATAAAAATATTTGACACAAACGTCATTATTTAATTTTTGAATTTAATGATTTTTAAAATGCAAATATATTCTTTAATAGGCATTATGCATCATACATTAGCACATTATATAAGGCTTTTATCTTTTAAAATCGTATCCAAGGCAGGAACCTTTTCAACATTGTCCTATTTTTATAGCAGATACAAAAATATAAACTCCTGGCAGATGCACTAAGTACCTAACTAGGACTATAGTAAGTACGGTAGTATTTGACTAATACGAGGGGTAATTTAAAATAAGCCAAAAATTCCAGATCTGGTGTTTGTAGGATTTGAGTGCTAAACATCAATTTTAACATTGTTTATATATTTTGCTTTCCCATGTTTACTTTCTCATAAAAAAATTATTGTCATAGAAAACAAGTTAAACATTTTTTTTGCCTAAATCATCTTATGTTTTCCTGAAAGGTCGAGAAAAATCAAAATAATCTAAAAAATATGTTTGTCGGTCTGCCTTAAGACTTAAGAAAGCTTTGAGCTAGAGATTTAAAATTTGGGATGCAGATGTAATTTTATATTATTTTTTTTCCTTTTTCTTTATGAGAAAGTAAATATGGGAAAGCAAAATATATAAACACTGTTAAAATTGATGTTTAGCACTCAAATCCTATAAACACCAGATCTAAAATTTTTGCTTTCTTTTAAATTACCCCTCGTATTAGTCAAATACTACCGTACTTACTATAGTCCTAGTTAGGTACTTAGTGCATCTGCCAGGAGTTCATGTTTTTGTATCTGCTATAAAAATAGGACTATGTTAAAGAGGTTACTGCCTTGGATACGATTTTAAAAGATAAAGGCCTTTTATTATGTGCTGTAAAGAATATATTTGCATTATTAAATTCAAAAATTAAATAATGACGTTTGTGTCAAATTCCTTTAAATAATATTAGATGGCTGAAATATTCAACTTTTACGCTGGAACGATAAGTATCGTTATCGCGAGAGGTAGACGATAACGAGAGGCCTCTCGTTATCGTTTGAGCGAGACGATAATTTTTTAACTATCGCATCGTATTTGCGATACGAGAGGTATTTATTGGCGATAACTATCGCTTTAGGCGGCAACACTACTAATAGGTATTTAATTACACTTCTTTCTGCATGCAAGGCTTTATTAAAGCTAAATTATCTTTAATTATAATAACACCGGTCCACAAAAAACAAACTAAAATTTTATTAAAAAAAAAATAAAAAAAAAACAAAAAAAAAATAAAATAAAATAAAATTAAGAAATAAAAAATAAAGTAAAGACTATATTTTTCTTACATATTTTGGGAAGCATATACGAATTTGACAATAAAAAAGCTGACTGACCCTCAAGGGACCTTGATACCCTCTGATGTAAAAGTGTTTGCAATAAAATTTTGCTGAAAAAAAGTACTTGCCATTCTGATCAAAGAATTTATTATTAAAATTTAAGGGCACAACCATTAAAAATCATTAGTTTAGGTATCACCACATTTTGAAAATACCGAAAACCGCGATGCACCTTCTTATACAGAGTGGTCCAAAAGTCACCCCCTCCCCTCTTAACTTTTGAACCAGTTGAGATATCGACTTCAAATTTGGAACTTTCAAATAAGACAACTTAAACTATCTTTTAGCATATATTTAATACTTAAAGCTCTTAAAATGTGGGCACGGGGGCATGGGGGCACATTTTTTTTTAATGGAAAGGGGGGGTCGTATAATACATCATTTGAAGCTTATAAAATTCTCCATTTAACTCCATATTTTTAAATTTAAAAAAATGAAAATGGGTATTAATGTCAAAATTCCTCTAAAAAAAAACAAATAATTTTTTAAAAATGCCTAATTTCATCATAAAAATACTTTTAAACAAATTTTAGACATAAATAAAAATTTATAAAAAAAAAACTTAAAAAATTGAATGTTTTAGCACAAAAAATTGAAAAATCAAAACCTTAAAAAACATTTTTAAAAATTTAAAAATATTAGTTAAAATAGAGAATTTTATAAGCTTTAAAATGATGTATCACACGACCTCCCTTTCTATTTAAAAAATATCCCCCCTGCCCCCCTGCCCACATTTTAAGATCTGAAAATATCAAATATATGCTAAAAGATAGTTTAAGTTGTCTTATTTAAGAGTTCTAAATTTGAAGTGGATATCTCAACTCGTTCAAAAGTTAAAAGGGGGGGTGACTTTTGGACCGCACTGTATAACGGTGGACTGCAGTGGTTCGATCAGATTTGACTGGAATG